>JACATO010000084.1:1202500-1652500 GCA_018389105.1 Nautilus pompilius | reverse complement strand
CATGTAAATTCACGTAAGCATATTTTTGGGGTTTGTTTTTTATACCAATAATTAAATATGAATTGTCCTTTACCATTTTCAACTGAATTCTCAGTGTAATGTAAATGACATGTGAAGCTTGTGATTTTCTGATTCTTTAAGACGACTCATAAAATGCAAGAGAGGAGGGATCTATTTCATTGTAATGGCACATAAGGAAAGTGTAAATGTACATGCTTTCGCTATATGAGCGGTATAGAAGAGCCGCATTACTTGGTCCATTAGCAGCTGAGATAGCAACAGCACCGATAATCTTGTCTCTCTTAACGCCAACGTAATCTGGAGGCATCCGTGGTTCGAACGCGGTACTCCTTCCAGACCGTCCGTTCCTCGGAGGATCAGCAAGCGATGTGTTTCACAAACAATCGCATTTATGTGGCTTTTTTGTTGTTGTTGTTGTCCTAACCTACACTGGGTATCCACGCTTCATCTTTTATTGATAACATGAAACTCACTGCTGTTCGTATTTAATATTACGCAGATCACCACGTAAAGATAATATGTTGATGTTTTAAATCAGCCGTTAGAGATGAAATACAGATGACTTTTCGTTAATTGTTGGGGTAAGCATAAAGTTGCTCTTTTGTCAGCATACCCTTATAATTCCCACACCGTACGGTGTCGATTGTGAAAACGACTTAAGTCTGGAAATCGATGTGCGACTGTAACAGAAAGAAAAAATATGGAGTCACCAGCGTTAAATGCTTGAAATAAAGTTCGGACAAGATTTTGCTGAACTGATTTACCTTGTTACAGTAAGTGCAATGACCACAGATTCGGATGAAGTTACGCAGGGCTGCTGTCCCCACCCTGTCCGTTACATTCACCGCTGCAAACTCCATTCGCAGGTATCTTTGCAAGAAAACTGGCACATCTGACTGTTCTGTAAAGCGTCAGGGGGTGGCGTCGCAGCGTAAGTGGCGCCCCCCCCCCGCGTGGCCAAAATCTGCAAGCTCCGAGAATGCGCTTCCCGTGACTTCCTGAGTACACACTTCCGTTGACGTGTGTTTTGGGAGTTATAAAAACCAGACTGCAGGAAGCATCTTTAATGTTTCCGGTATACGGATGCTAGTACCGTACACGTTTATATTTTATAGTTAGAGTCAAGAAGAGTGGGCTTTTTGGTGTTTTTATCCTAAAAGTCGCAAAACAAACCGAGAGAGTACGGCCAGGTTAAAAATAGAGAGCCGATAACAAACCAGATAAGGACATCAACCCGACCTACGCGATGTCGGGTCTCTCTCTCTACTCGATGCTGAACTACTGTAGCTCTGCGTCGATTTTGATTATTCCGCATGGATTCATATAAAGCCCTGGTGCCAAGCCTATCTCGGCGCGAATCAATAATTGCGATACTATACCTAACATCTGCCATCTTTAATAAATACCTGTACGTTGGCGGCTTCCTTTGATGGCGAGGTAATTTCCAATACATTTAGATGTAGTGGACGTCGACGATCACGTTTCCTACTGAAGTTTTTAAACACGATTCTTAAGCCTCGTGTAGGTGGATGGATCTAAATGGCTGCTGCTCTTCTTTATGTTTGTAATGTCAGAGCCATTCGGTGACTTTTGTTGTGGCGACCATTGCGAACTGTCAGAGTATCATTGGCTTCGTAGCAAGGACACTTGCTGCTCAACATCTAAAGCTTTAGGAATGTTGTGGTTACAGCGAGTTATCTACTACAATAAAATTATTTATGTTGACCCTGATTCTTTTGTTCCCATTTTATTGATGCTGGTAATCGAATTTTTTGACGTTTTTGATTGTATTGTACGTAAAAACAGCATGGTTGTAGAGTAACATGTTTGGAGAGAAAACGGAGTAGTCAGGAGAAAACTCGCGCAGACAGATCGGCACCAAAATGGTAAGAAAGATAAAAAGCGCGTCAGTGAGATGATGCCAAATTCTCTTGGATCTACTTTAAAGAAAATGATTCAGTAATTACCCCAGACTCGCAACTAATTCGCCGTTCATTTTAACCAGTAGCGGTTTTAATTAAACTGAACAAAATAAAATAAATAGTCCTGGCTGCATTTTCCTTAGTGACTTTCAGCAGACAAACAAATTACTTCTAAACAGGCAACTTTTTATGAGAACTGAAAACGACTGAATAGAAATGATTTACGAATCTAAAGAAATCAAACTTTTCCATGTTATTTTTAATCTGCATAGATCTGTTACTGTTATAAGTAGAAGCACGTGATTATTTCTAATCCGAAAATTATGAGTCCCTTAATTTTACCAGAAGACTAGGATTCATTATAACATAAAGGCATTTATTACTAAAAATACAAAAAAAAAAGTTTATATTTGGATTTCTTAATAAAATGGCTTCTAAAAGTTCAAATAATAAGTTGGTAATATAAATATGGTTTCAGTAAAAGTTCCCATTTTATTTAAGTATATTGATTGGGCGTTTTAGATGACGTGTTGATCACATGATGCCGGTGTACTTTCGTCCTTAGCAGTAAAACCATTTACATCGAGATTCTCAACTATTTAAGACAGTCTCTCAAATCTCCGTTCTCTGTTTTTTCTTTCAATATTAAAAGAAAACAACCCAAAATAAAGCACGAAATAACAAGTCCTCATATCATCGTCGCGCTGGAGAATGATGCCAATTTTGAACAAGGTGCCAAAATTGATTATGCGTTTATTGCGAAAGAACTACCTGCAGTTTACCGATGGGGAAAGAGCCGACAATGGCAAGGCCTGCCTGCTGGTGGTCTCCAGGGGGGGGGGGGGCGTGGTGATGTAGAGACGCGGAGAGAGCACTACTGGCTGAAAGTGAGTAAGGGGACGTAACTGCACTCGACATAACCAAAATGATTATGGGGAACTGGTATCACTCCTGGCGGCAGAGT
This sequence comes from Nautilus pompilius, assembly GCA_018389105.1. Classification (NCBI taxonomy): domain Eukaryota; kingdom Metazoa; phylum Mollusca; class Cephalopoda; order Nautilida; family Nautilidae; genus Nautilus; species Nautilus pompilius. The sequence goes on along the minus strand of JACATO010000084.1, from coordinate 1,649,593 downwards.
ATAAAAGACTTTCATTAAACGCTCAGATTTCCAGAACTGATACGGCTGTCGATCAAAAGCATTTGTAAAAAAAAAAGAAATATTGAATAAAAGCTGTTAATGTAAGCGGAGTCGTTCCTTAATGGCGATTTCGTCTTTTAAGTTTATTCAAACACAGCTCTGTAGCAGAAGATCGTGCAAGACAAATCAAATCAGTTTAAAAGGGTTTCGCACTTCGAATGCGGCAATCGATAGACGGTTCAATCAATAACGGATCTGCGGTAAATATCCCGAATATGAAGTTTTTCTTGTCTAAAAAAAAAAAAGGGGGAAATCCATTCCACTATTTCTCTGGCGTAAAAATATTCATGTTTGCTGAAAGCAAATATATGCCCCCTCCCCAGATGGCGTGACGTTTATGGGTTCACGTGACAACCACGTGGGCTCGGACGCTAATGAGCAATCAGCGCACCTGCGTGGCCGAAGTAAGTGAAGTCGTTCTCCAAGCACGCAAATATATACTGGCGGGTTCAGTTTGCGGATGCGAACGTAGAACCTGAAATATTGACGCAAAGCTCCGGCCTGGTGGTCCGTAAATAAATTATAAACAACTCAGCTGGAGGGCTGTTGTCGCAAGGAGGAACTTATAACGAGGCCCTCTGGTGTGTTTTACCTTTCTCTCTCTCTCAACGCCAGATGGCTCTTTCCTCTTAGAGGGACCGCAGATGGGGAAGTGCGCTCTAAAATTCCCATTGCCGGCTGTAGAAACAGAATATATAACCGAGCGTTTTTGTTGTATAAAACGCGATTTAAAGATGAACTCTCGCGCCAAAAAAAGCGATTTTTTAAAAACGTATTATTTAGTTATTTTAAATTGTATGTAATAACCGGTGGCTAAATTTTAAAAATCAAAAACTGAAAACATTTAGTTACAATTTTAAAATACCGCAAGCGAAATTAAAGGACAATTATCGCGAGAGTTAGGCGGGAATGACTAAAAAACAACAGCGGAGCTTCTTTGCAATTATCACATCGGTGATCTTTACGCGCAGAGCCGCTGGTGCCATACTGAAGGTAAAAACTCCCAATTGATTGCGAAGAAAACCGCCATTCGGAACAACAAACCTGCGAACAGATATGTAATATTGTCGCCTTCACTCATTAACATCAGCAGCATCGCTGTTACTCCGTGGGGTGTCGGGGTGGAATGAAGCGCAGTAGCCATTGGGAAAAGAGACAAACGTGAAGTAACATTCTGAAACAGAAGCTGCTGCGATGGAGGCCGTAACCAAGTTCTACAGACCTCTTTGTGCGAACCGCACCGCGTGAGTCTAGCGTCGGTTGAGCGGACACGAAAGGGCGACCTGTGCGTTTCGCCATTGGCATCGTAGGCGAGCCACGTCCACGGGCGGGCGAGCCGATTCAAACACCCGCATCTATCTGGCCGGGTTTTCCCAGTTACTCCAATCAGGTGTTCTGTGATAAGGGAGAGCCTCAAACATGAAGACTCTTCGTCGATTCCCCCCCCCGTTAGGTCGGCTGAAATCGTAGACACGTCAAGCAAACGGACGACACACACTACAGATAACCTGTACATCCTAACCATGTAAGCATGGATTACCTACCTACCATACGTCCGATGTCAGAGCGCGATGGCATTCGGAAGAATTACAGCGCAGGAGATCCAGGAATAACAATGACAAAATCCGTCTTTAAATCCTGCTCATCGCTTGACGCTGTAACCCTGACCTGCTTTTGAATATTTACTTCTAATTGACTCGTCTCACTTGCCGTCACGTGGTGTTTTCGTTAAACTCGGGTATTTGCACGGTAGAATTCAAAATATCGCAATTTTCGAATTTTGGTAATTTTTCTATTAAGGATGTGCCAAACTGTCTAGCGCTAGGCAACCCAACGCGCTGATGTAACACTGTTGTGCGGTGTGTAAACTCGAGTGGAGTTGGAAATATGCTTAAAAATGACGGAAGACGGAATTCTTTTCGTCAAGCACCTGCCCGCGTACAACTTAATTTGTCCGTTTGTTTTTGTTTCAACGAGACAATGCCCACAAAAATTCAAGAAAACTTCTCCCTGCTTGTCTGGAGTCAAAGGAAACCCAGGAAACCTCTAAAAGGCTGCATTGGAGACAGCAGCGAACACAATCGAGCATTTATGAGACTAAGGGACCCAACATCTACTGGCACCCTTGACAGGACACCTGAAATCCATTCCCTCAACTCGTAGAGCTGTTGGCGAATGTGCCATGACGAGCAGAAGAACCTGGAGACCAAATGGGTTGCGAAAGATATGTGTTTTCTAATGTTTCCAACCTATTGTATTTTGGTATTGAGTGATGGATGCTCTTCTCCTTCGCTGCTATGCTAACAGACTGTCAGTGGACCCCTCGTAATTTCTAAGTGTACTTTAGAACAGCACGCATGACTTGAGGAAACGAGCAGAAAAGGGGACTGATAAGCCTCGGAAGCTTCTACCCCCCCCACATTCCGATGTAACAAAACATCAACAAACTTACCTGATAGTAAGAAATTGTTTTTGACGTCTTTGTCTTTCGCACAGGTGAAGAACACCCACTTCGGGTTCCTTGCGATAGCGTCGCTGACGTCTCTGTTGTGGGGCAGCAATCCCGGCAAAAAGGTCGGGAGAGGCACTCGCGCCCTGGGGGGTAAGAGCCGAGCGCTGCGTCCTTCTGAGACAGGGTGGAAACGACGTCGAGCCGGTTTTCAGCGAGATATCGCTGCACCCAGCGAGCCAGGTGGAGGAAGATATAGTCGTGCAGCGCGTGTGCGTACGCTCTCAGCGTCTCGTTGTCGCCGGACAGCTTGAAGCACTGCCCCGTCTCGTTGGCACAAAGACGCGGACGCAGCGCCAGCGTCAGCGGCACGACGTCCGCTTCCCGCCAGGCTCGCAGGTGCTGCAGGAGGCCGCACTTGGCGGTCTTTGTCTTGTTGCGAGCGGACCTGGCCCTCTGGCTGGAATTCAGCAACTGATGACCGACCTCGACGGTCTCGCCGCCGCAGCAGCAGCTTTTCTTCTCGAGCCCCAACTGCGCAGCCGTGGTGCCCAGAACCTCAGGCCTGGTGATAGCGCCGTAGAGGCCTCGCATCTCCGTGTCGGAAAAGGAGCCTCTTCCCCTGTTCCTGTATATTGTATGCTTGTAATCGGTGTCGTTCCGCGAGAACCAGTCCGTGAAGGACCATCGGGATAGTTCCTCAACCCCGGAGCCGTTGCGGGTATCGTGAGCAGGCCTACCCAGTACCGTGTAGACGTTTTCCGAGCTCAGGCTTTTTTCTGCGAGGTCCAGATAAATCGCAACAACAGTTGGGATGTTGAATAATACGTAGTTATTCTCTCCGTTGTGTTCTGATGTAAACTGAAAGTAAGCTGGATTGAGGATTGATAACTGCAATAAAATAAATAGACAGCAAGAATCTGGTTAGAAAGGAAAACCGTAGCTGACAGAATAAGTAACGGTGTTACCCTGTTCATTTGTATTGGCTTCTTGTCTGTATTACTGGTTCCTAATGTTAGGGCACTTTTGTCTTCCTAGATCTTTTTATAATGCACTAAAACAACATTAAAAATGCGCGAATTACAATAAATGCTAAACAGCTTATTAATAAAGAAATCAATTAGTCGTCATATTAGTATTAAGTGAATTGAATTATTTGAATTAATATTAATTGACGGTGAAACCGTTCTTATTTCGTTTAAAAAAATTTTGCTTCTACCTGGTCATTTTCTTTGCAGGAGGGTCCACATTCCTTGGCTGTTTGATATTTATCAAAGATCTGGGTGTACATTACCTGGTAAGAGAGGTAAGAGCCGAACAGGTGAACATTTACTCGCCTCTGCTGCTCCTTGTATATGTATGGCCCCTTTTCTATAATCTGCCAAAAAAGAATTGTTTAAAATCGTTGAAGGCGCTGATCAGAAACAACGACACACATCCACACGACTTACTGGATCGTTCTACTAATAGACGCCACTCGTGATCGGTTTCCGGTCAAAATGATCCCCCCCGGGACACGATCTCACGGAAACAGTTTCCCGTCGGAGGAGTAAATGTCCCCTGACTGAATGGACATGTTGCCGCACCCATTAGTGCCATGGAGACGGACTGCCCTCCCCCAGCCAGACAGGTGCAATTATCCACCTTCCATCAGCGATTTAGGCCTCTTCCCGATGGTTGCTGAACCAGACACCAGAGCTGTTAAATGTCACGTGGTATGTCTAACAGGGGGAAAAAATGTTGCGCTCGGATGGTTTTTCGGTTAACTTACTTTTGGAATTTGACCGTGGTACAAAAACTCCCTGCTGTTGGTGATATCCCAGTAATACAGTTTGTTATATCGGATATAAAAGTCGTCATCCTTCTGGAAAGAAAAAAAAATGAAAGTAGAGCAGACATTAAAACGTCGCCTGTTTCGGTCGCTTCACCTGTGAGGTAAAATAAACTCGAGAACGGATATTTGGAGTCCGTCCAGTCATGCGTATTGTCAAACCTGCTTTGGTAAATCGCACTGAGCTAAAACAGGCAATCAGCCTTGCACTGCAGTTGCATGCTTTTTCACGGGGTATTATCACGACAATTGAGACGGGTAAGCATTTTATTTTAAATTCAGAATCAGAATCTATTTGCATATCTTTACAACCACTTTCTTTCCACTGCATTTTGAAATTGCAAACCCTCTCTCTCACTCTTTTATCATCATCTCTCTCTCATCATCATCATCTCTCTCTCATCATCATCATCTCTCTCTCTCATCATCATCTCTCTCTCATCATCATCTCTCTGTCTCTCTCATCTCTCTCTCTTTCATCATCATCATCTCTCTCTCATCATCATCATCTCTCTCTCATCATCATCTCTCTGTCTCTCTCATCATCTCTCTCTCTCTCATCATCATCTCTCTGTCTCTCTCATCATCTCTCTCTCTCATCATCATCTCTCTGTCTCTCTCATCATCATCATCTCTCTCTGTAGACTTTTGAGTCTGTGACCAAGGGTTAAGGATCCCTTTGCCACAATAACTCATTTACAGCCTGCACACGGTGTCTGTGGCCAACGGCGCCAACAGCTTTGTCAAAGTTAAAGATAAAAAAAACGTCTGATCTGCTGGACGGCCATATTGTGTTAATCCATAACTTATCTCTTTTCGGGATTACCCGCACGTAACATTAATTTTAAGGAAGTACAGTTCATGCAAACTTTCCATATTCCTCAAACACGCATAGACTATGCGGCGAAACTCTTATCGAGAAAGCCACAAAAAATTCGTGTGTCATAGTTGCAAGTTCTGTTAAGTTTCCATTAGACTGGAAAAGGTTGTGATCGGATGTATGGCGCTTATTATACGTCACAGTTGTGCACAGTTCTGTCTGACATTTGTTCGGAGTACTACTGACTCCATTTGTCGTCTGCAAAGAGCTCAGAATCACAAGATGGCGGCCTCGAAAGATCGACACGGAAATACTTCATTGTTTATTTTTTTATACGCATTTGATAACAAATTTAAACCAAATAATAAATAACAGTAATATATGCTAAAATGTGTGGAAACCTTGTCCATCTAATGCCGACGATTCTGGATTGTCGTTCTTGTTCGCAATGTTTGCGTTCGTAGAGATGTCTCGCGTCTTCCGCCGTATCGCACGCGCGGGGCTAATGGCGGGGTCCCTATCCAAACACAATAAAGTTCCCGACAGTGTTCTGTAAATGTTTGCAGAAAGGCCGTTCTCCCGGCAACACTTCACGAACGGATTCCAGCCCCTTACGACGTCCACGAGAGACGGCTGGACCGATCGATGAGAAAGCGTGTGCCACACAATCAGTCCGTCCGGTGTTGACAATTGCTAAGAGTCGCCATGTCGGGGTCTGATCCGTGGCAACCGGTGTAGGCCGACACTCGTCGTGGTGAAGCGTAGGGGACGGCCGTCGCCCGAACCCGACCAGATAGAAGTGGCGCGTGCAAACAAAGGGGATCCTTGCCGACGGCCGGGGGCGAGTTGTTTGCAAAAAGGTAAAAAAAAGGATTAATTTAATCAAGCGGCGAGGGTCCGTTTTCCTCCTGTAACACCGCTCGATAGTTGTGCGTTTGTTTATTTCCTTCTGATTTAAAGCTGTTCCAACCCAGGTTTAGAGGTGCACTCGGTTAAAGGCGCTGGTAAGATCTGCCTGTGGCTCGCCTTTAATATAATGGCGATGTTGAGAAGAGAATGGCTTAAAACGCCAACAGTACGGTTAGGGTGAAAGTTTCAGGCCATCCGTTGATTCCGTCAGGTTTGTTTGCTTGTAAATAAATGCCAAGTAAAGGTGATCTTTTGGCTCTTTATTTAAGTCATTAAAGAACTACTTTCCACCCAGTTTTAATTTAGCTGCAAGTTACTGGATTCGGCTTCTTCTATTATTATTATTTTTCTTTTTTTTTAAGGCTAAACTTCGATTCCACGAAAAATGTTATCCTGTTTCCTAATCGCTCAGACACTCGCGCGAAAAGATGACACACGTCGCATTTACGTAATTTAAATGAGAAATTGTCTTGATCTCTATTTCAGATGCAGCCATCCCGATTAAAGAACGACAACTCTCGATGCTCCGCGATTCTACATTCGTCACGGGGTAGTTTCTTTCCAGCTTGTGACGTTTCGACTCAGACTTTGGGGCTGTCAACGATGAATGAAAGACTCCGTGTCATAGTTACTTCATTTTCCGGATTTAACCCTTTTCTACTGATGCTAAAAATCGCTTACACGTCAACACTCCCCATCTTCCCCTCCAATTTTCGGTAAAATAAAAGAAAATAAATTATTGGTTATTTACTGAAAGTAAGGGGTCTATTTTTGCGTCCCCTGGCCTTAATAGAAACTAATTAATAATCCTAAATGTTGAGTACAGTGATGTTAATTTTATTCCAGATGTTTGGAAGTTAAGAATCCGCGACTTGTTGCGGCTTGATATGTTTTTCCTGTAGTCCTGCGCTACCGGGAGTTCAGTTCAGAGGCAATGGGAAATATCCGATCAAATCCGCTACTTTCTGCAAATCAAAGGAGCCTGTCTCACTGACCGCCATTTACACAATCGCTTTGGTCGAGGAATGCATAGAGATGGCAGGTACCAGCTCGTGACCTACCTGCTTGTAATCGAGTAATACATACGGAGGGCAGGTACCAGCTCGTGACCTACCTGCTTGTAATCGAGTAATACATACGGATGGCAGGTACCAGCTCGTGACCTACCTGCTTGTAATCGAGTAATACATACGGATGGCAGGTACCAGCTCGTGACCTACCTGCTTGTAATCGAATAATACATACGGAGGGCAGGTACCAGCTAGTGACCTACCTGCTTGTAATCGAGTAATACATACGGATGGCAGGTACCAGCTCGTGACCTACCTGCTTGTAATCGAATAATACATACGGAGGGCAGGTACCAGCTCGTGACCTACCTGCTTGTAATCGAGTAATACATACGGATGGCAGGTACCAGCTCGTGACCTACCTGCTTGTAATCGAGTAATACATACGGAGGGCAGGTACCAGCTCGTGACCTACCTGCTTGTAATCGAGTAATACATACGGAGGGCAGGTACCAGCTCGTGACCTACCTGCTTGTAATCGAGTAATACATACGGATGGCAGGTACCAGCTCGTGACCTACCTGCTTGTAATCGAGGAGTAATACATACGGATGGCAGGTACCAGCTCGTGACCTACCTGCTTGTAATCGAATAATACATACGGAGGGCAGGTACCAGCTCGTGACCTACCTGCTTGTAATCGAATAATACATACGGAGGGCAGGTACCAGCTCGTGACCTACCTGCTTGTAATCGAGTAATACATACGGATGGCAGGTACCAGCTCGTGACCTACCTGCTTGTAATCGAATAATACATACGGAGGGCAGGTACCAGCTCGTGACCTACCTGCTTGTAATCGAGTAATACATACGGATGGCAGGTACCAGCTCGTGACCTACCTGCTTGTAATCGAATAATACATACGGAGGGCAGGTACCAGCTCGTGACCTACCTGCATGTAATCGAGTAATACATACGGATGGCAGGTACCAGCTCGTGACCTACCTGCTTGTAATCGAATAATACATACGGAGGGCAGGTACCAGCTCGTGACCTACCTGCTTGTAATCGAGTAATACATACGGATGGCAGGTACCAGCTCGTGACCTACCTGCTTGTAATCGAGTAATACATACGGATGGCAGGTACCAGCTCGTGACCTACCTGCTTGTAATCGAATAATACATACGGAGGGCAGGTACCAGCTCGTGACCTACCTGCTTGTAATCGAGTAATACATACGGATGGCAGGTACCAGCTCGTGACCTACCTGCTTGTAATCGAGTAATACATACGGATGGCAGGTACCAGCTCGTGACCTACCTGCTTGTAAATGAACACGAAGATACTTAAAACGAGAGTAAGACAGACGATTACTCCTTTCAGTGAACACTAAAGATTTGTCTTATTTCATAGATAAAACGTTCATTCCTCATTGACCCTCCACCTTTCGTGGACTTTATAAACGCCCTTGGCTTCTTTTACTATTTCCTTTATAATTCTCGTTTGGTTAGCTATTTTTTTCTTCTGTTTTTGCATTTTTTTAAAAAAAAAAATTAGTTAACTTTAATTTTAACATTTAAGTCTGTAAACTTCGTTTTTTTTTTTTTTTTTCCCAGTTTTGTTGTTGTCTGGTGCGAGGCAAAATATTAATTACCAAATTTCCAGCGTTCACATTGCCGACCAGCTATTTGTTTGTAACTTGTTATTCAGCTTTTTTTTTTCTTTCTTTTCGTTCGACGTCTAACCACCGGAAGCTGGTAATTTTGCTCAGTGTCACATTACCAAGCGGAATAGTTTGCGACACCTTGCGGACGCTCACGACGTCATGCCTTCTGTTGAGAAAAGCCTCGCGGGTTGGGTCAGGCCAGATTTCATAACGTTAAATAACTTCCTGTCGTTCCTAACGCTGTTCTTTCAGTCACACGTCGTTAATCTCTCACGTGTTTAATACCTAGCCAAATGAAGCGCCAATTAATCGCACCCGCCTCACGCCCTCGCTGTGAGCGCCATAGCTTAACGATAAAGCCCCCAGACCCCACGGAATCCTTGCGTGTGGCCAAGTTTCTACCGACGATTAATCTTGAAAAGATAGCATGTTCGGATCCTTTATGTCGTACAGTTACAAATGTAATCGTTGTTAATCAGCCAATTTCCTTTGCAATTATTCTCGGTGCAGGTGGAAATTTACTTGCAGTGGTCCCCTGAAACTTTTCCCCGTCTAGCACAAAGTCTGAAGGTCGTACAAGGACATCGCGACCCTGCCAAACGTACATGTAAGTGGGAGGTTAAAAAGGGGAAATTAGATATTTGAAAAAAAAAGAAAAGCCCATACTGTTGATTTGGATAAGAATTTGAATTAAAAATAGTAAATCCTTCTCGTAATAAGTAAGGGATAAATAGAAAAACTTCAGGGAAAAAAAAATGGCGTCTCCGAGCATTCTGGGTAATACAAATGGCAGACCAAAGATTCGCATTAGCAAAGTTATTCACCGCAGAAACGTCGAGATATTGCTATGATGGCCCCGGCCTTTCAGCTGCACCTTTAAAGTTGTAATACCCAGAAAGTAAGGAACAACGATAGAATTAAGTGTATGTATCAGGTGAGTTAGGCTTCCGGATTAAGTTGAAATTTGGGGTTTTCTTGAAACGCGTCGTGTTGGTTGCCATGGGAATGGCGTGGGCGAACGAAACGCTAACGGGGTCAGCCATTATCAGGCGCACAGCCGGAAACCCGGGCAGCCCTCGACGTCGGGGAACCTTCGATAATCCGGATCAGTTAAGAGGGCGCGAGCGACCGGAACAAAAGCAACCACGATGCCCTGGCTGCTGGAGGTTCGGGTCCCCTCTCGCCCGACGCCGCCTGGAAAGGACGTAAAACCTACTCACCCACTTCCGGCAGCCTCCGCTGTCGTCGGCGGCGACGAAGCACTGGTCGCTGACGATCGTCTGGTAAACGTGTTTCGGGAACTGGATGCCCATGATCAGGGCCACCGCAAGAACTAGGGCCCCCGTCAGGAAGATCCCGATGCCGAGAATGCGACTCGACACCCTCTTCGGCCTCACGGTCGTCTCGTCGTCTTTCTTCCCCCAGTAAGATCTGTCTATCATCTGCATAGAGAAGGGTCCTTGCTCGCGCGCGCCTCGCTACATCATTCCGGGTGTGGAAGAGAGAGAGGGGACCTCCCCCGCTTCTCCAAAATCTCCCGTTGATCGTCGGTCAACGGACGCGATGCAATTTCTTCAAAAACGGATCCATCGAAAAGGGGGTGGGAGAACCACGAGATCGAGTCCCTCTACTACCCCCTCCCCAAAACAACACAGGGGAAGCATTACAAGACTGCCGACTTATGTCTCTGTCTGTCTCCCTGTACCGCCGGCCGGCCGATCGATACCGAGGACGGATTACGTCCTGCCTCTCGCGAACTGGATATTCGCGTCCACACGTCACTGCTAATGGGCGCGTGGTGGTCGGGCCCAGTAAAGAGAGCTTCCAGGAATAGCGGCAATCAATTAAACCTCTCGCAGCCTGTCGGGAAAGTCGCCCGGCGGAGAGGAAAGAAGAAGAAGAGGAAGAAAAATTTTTTTATTTCCTTCTTAAACAAAATAACAGCAGCACAAAGAGATATTCCGAAGTGGGGAAATTCCAAAAAAAAAAAAAAAAAAACGTATTAGACGATTCGTGAGGATCAGCTTTAACTGATAACACTCGGGGGTGATGATGTTGACAAGCAATAAGAAAGTCGTCCGTCCACCCGGAGAAGAAAAGACGCCGCCGTCGGAGTGGGCTATTTCTCTGTACATTTCACCTCTTCCGCGCTCTTGCCCGCGTTCAGGTTGAACCTAAAAGCAGCGGGAACCCATCAAGCAGGTTCTTTTTTTCCTTATTCTAAGCGGCCCCCCTTTTTGTAATGGCTGCGCGGGTCCAAGTCTCCGACACTGCCGGTGGATTGCTACGGATTGTCACGTCGCTTTAAGCCCCTTCCGATGATATTTTTGGGGTTTTTTACCCCCTGTCCGCCCGCCCACATGAGGCGATATGTCCACGTGAGTTTCCGATGGCTACCACTAAAAGAAGGCACGGCAGGTGTGGACGAGGAACGTTTTTAAGGGCTGGTGTGGCCCACTACGTAGATTATTACCCTGTTTACTAGATTATATTTTACTTCACATTTGCTATCAATCGGTGCACTGAACGTAACCGTTTTGTTTGGTCCACATCAACTAGCTGCCCCATCCGTTTCTTTACTAGGTATCCGAAGAGCCAATTCAACAAGATACTGGCTAAGCTGAACTCTACCCATAATTAAGATGGCCCCTTGCACGTGTGTTGACACCCTGTCCACTCGGGCAATCAACGAACGGTTTCCGTTCATTTACTGTCAAGATCAAGTGATGAGCTCAGATAAACATCCATCTGATTGTCTTTTATATAGAGGAAGAGTTCTTTGTGGAAGAGGAAAGCATCTATAGTTACACAGACTGGTCAGAAGAAAAACAAGCAATTTTTAAAAATAACCCGGCTCTACCTGTTTAATGAGCGCGCACTGAGGAAAGCCTTTCATTTCCCCTGAAGATCCAGAGAGACTAGGACAGGGATGGAGAAAAATTTAAAGATGATGGTAGCAAACATAAAACGACACGGAATATGCAGAAATTACCCTCCCAGCCCGGCCACTCCACTGACAGAAGAGCGATTTCCTGTCCCCCCCCGACTGACTGACGTACAGACAGGTGAACGTGACCGGAGTAAAGTAAACTGCGCACACGCTCGCTTTTCTCACGTGATCGCGGAGTTTCACGTTGGAGGGATGGGGGGACAAAAATCGTCAGAACGCTCCCTGCTGATGTTTGTGTGTGGGAGGTTTTCGGGAAACCAGTAGAATATAATACACTAAAGAATAGAGTTTTCGTCATTCCACGATGGGTGAAGACAATCAATACATCCAACGAGTCGCGGAGTTGCGCGAGGAGGGTCAAGATGGCCGAGTTTGGTGGAGGGAGGGTCGTCGGGTGCTCGTTATCCCATCCGGTCTAAAGTTACACTGGCAAACGGGAGGCTGCTGAACAGCTGATGCTCGGACCGGTCGGGAAATCAAGACCCTGTCCGGACGTCCACTGACGTGGTGAAGGGTTTGGAGGACCCGCCCATCTTTGCGGGAAAAGTCCAGAGACGGTTCTGTGGTTGCAACTCGACGGAGCATCTCGCCGAGAGGAAACCGTCTCTGCTTCCTCGAAGAGCCGAGGGCCGGGCCAGGGTGCTCTGGTTCGACGGATTACGGTTCCAGATGTTCGGGAATAGTTACGGCGAGGATTCGGCGATGCATTGTATCCGAAAAGTACCGACCCGGCGTCTGTTATGGCGCTCAAAGAAGTGGATCGGTTTGTTTACCCGGACGTATATTCTGACCTCCCTCTCAACTGGATTTCTCACGTGATCACGGTCCGAAACCCTCGGCTCCCACCATAATTAGTTATCTGTGACAAGATTCCCGTATACGTTTGATTCGTTCTTAAACTTTTCTCTCGACGAAGTTCCCTCTTAATGTAGGAAAAGCGAGCGTGTGCAGAATATTTACTGCCGATCAAGCTTATGCATATGTAAATCGAAAGAATAAAAAAATCGCTTTCCTGCTATTGTTTGCCCATACTGGAACGTGTAATTCCACTATTTAGTCCATCGTTCATTTTCTTATCTACGCCAGATGAAATCGCTACCACATGAAAGACGATCTGGCTAATGAAAGAACGGATCTCTCCCTCTCTCCTTGCCAGCTCTTCCTGGTAAACGTCATGATATCCGATCCAGATGTCATTTTTCCCTCCCAGCCATTTGTTTACCCTGTGATAAAAGGCGGCTTTCGCTGCTGCTGTCTAAAAGGTTCACTGTTTATTTAAGTAATTTGATAAAACACTGGTTCGTAATAAAGTCTTAACAATAATACTGTCCAGACATCGGGTTATCTGAAATTGTTGGAGTATCTGATAATGAACCTGGCCCCCCCGGGGGAAGAGAAACTCGAATACATATGTATTACCGTGTCGATCACTCGATGAAAGACGCAGGTAACCTTAATGGAGACGTGGAAGGCAGTTACCATACGAATCCTAACTTAGCAATTACACTAACACTAAAAAAGAATAGTACAGGTCGTAATAAGACCTCACTTATAAACAGCTGTGGCGGCCGGTCGTGGAACCGACCCAGCTCCCAATACACACTTGCAACTTCACACATATACCCCAACAATTGCACCAAACCCCCCAAAAACACGTTAGCAATTATTGTAGAACATAAAAGCACCTTTCAATTCCTTGTCTTCCCGTTGCCAGCTCTAATGTCTGGTTTCCTACTCTAAACTCACTTTTCACTGGTCTGCCTATTATTCAACTACCAATATTTTGCGGTTATAAAAATTAATAAATGTATGCAGACAGACAATATTTTAATGACCGCAACATATTGGATTTTTAAACACACTGATCTCTTCATTAAATTAACTCTGAAGTCTCTTAATAAACACGAACCGTAATAACCTTCCGGAATCATGAATTTAAAGTGAATTTCTGCAGGTTTCTATTTTTACACTGTCGGTACTTTTCACGTGTGTGTGGATGGCGCCGTAGTTCTTCGGTCAAGACGATGAGAAGTCCGTTCGTGAGCAGCACGAACAACGTGAGAATCAGGACCTTGTCTCGAAGATGCTGATGTATTAATACACCTTCAACCCAGACCCAGCCAATTAGTCTATTTGTGCAGATTACATGGAGAGACGTCAAACCGGCTGAACTTACTATGTTCTCCATCTAAGCAGGGGTCACCAAACATTTTTCACAGTGGGCCGGATAACTGAGAGAATGACGAGCGCAGGCCGCATAATCATTCTGTTCAATACTTGCAAGCCAGAACGAAAGCTCTGGGAAAAAAGACGAAACACTAGGTTTAGCATTCCATGTTAACCATGGGTGAGTGGCGTGCAATGCACAAAAAACAAAGACAACCAACATATTTATTTACTAAAAAGTTATCAAAGAAGGCGACGTTAGCAAAAATATAGTTACATCAGACCTAGTGTGCACATATCCGAATCTTACAAACTAAGCAGCAAAAAAAGGTTAGTGAGATTTGTGAAACTGACGTTTGGCTTTCAAGATATCATCAATGTTTGGTTTGGAATTGCTGCATCCAATCAAGAGAACTGCTTTCAAATGTTCATCAGTCAATCTCGTTCGATGTGTTGACTTCACATACTTCATTTTTGAAAATGTTTGCTCACAGACATAAGTTGTTCCAAACAATGATGCCATACCAGCGGCAAATTTCTTCAATTTCGGAAACTCAACATCAGGTAAGAAGCAGTAAAATTCAACAAGTTTTCCTTCTCTGTGCTTCTCTTTCAACAAGTCATTTGCTTGCAAATCAATGAGCTCCAACTGTAGTTCAACTGGCACATCATCAAGGTTACAATCAAACGGATTCTGGAACAGAAGAATGTCACTCTCAATTCTGTCGAGATCTGAAAATCTCTCCAAAAAATGCTTCTTCAAGCCACGAATAATCTTTTTAGGAAAATCGAGGTTGACATCTTCAGCAATTGTAGCGCAAAACTCTTTGAAACAGTGAAAATGAGAGAGGTTTTCTCCTTCCACTTGTGCTTCAAACAATGACAGCTTTCTCCGAAATCCTTTGATGATTCTGTAGAGATCACAGACGAGGTTATCCTTTCCCTGAAGTTTCAAGTTCAGTTCATTCATGTGGGATGTAATGTCGACCAAAAATGACAACTTTGACAGCCAGGTAGGATCTGACAGCTGTGGATCAGCTCTATCTTTTTCAGTGAGAAAAACATCTATTTCGTTTCGGAGCTTGTAAAAACGAAACAGGACTTTACCGCAGCTAAGCCACCTCACTGCTGTGTGATAAGGCAAGTCACAGAAATCAGAATCAATTTCTTCAAGAAAAGCCTGGAACTGACGGTGATTGAGTGCATGTCCCCGAATGAAGTTCACAGCAGAAACGACTGGTTTCAGTACACAAGAAATATCCAAGTCTTTCCCACAGAGTGTTGCTGCTGTGTATGATGTAGTGTATGAACAGAGCGCCCGGAATTTGCAAATCTTCCAACTGAGTCCTGATCTGCCCGACCAGACCCTTCCTCACTCCAGCCATGTTTTTTCCTCCATCAACTGTAACACCCTCGAAGCTGATTCCACTGAAGTTTATAGTCTTGCAAAGTTTTCTGCACTTCCATGAAAATGTCTTTCCCAGTTGTTGTTCCATGCATGCAGCAAACGGATGCCAACTCTTCCGTTATCTGAAAGTCCAAATTGACACCACGAATGAACACAAGAAGTTGTGACGTACTCGAGAGATCAGTAGACTCATCCAGCGCCAGAGAATACCACAACAAGTTCCTAGCTTTCTCGCGTATCTGCAGCACTATGTTCTCTCCAAGTTCTTCTGTTCTCCGCACAACTGAACTTGCCGAAAGGCTGATACTTCCAAACAAATCGGCTTTCTCAGGACACAAGTCATTTGCTGCTTCCATCATACACTCTTTGATGAAGTTGCCATCAGTAAACGGTTTTCCTCGCTCTGCCAACTTATGCACTATTTTGTAACTTGTACGAGTGACGGATTCATTTTCAGCAAACTTTCTCGTGAAGAGATTTCTTTGAGTTTCTAAACCACGTTTCATGGACTCGTATTTCTCAGAGCGTAACTTTCCAGAAAACTTCGAATATGTTGATAGATGTTTTGTTTCATAGTGACGCCGAAGATTGTATTGTACTCTTTCAAAACGGCAACACTTTCTCTGCATACCACGCAGCTGGCTTCTGGTCCTTTGTTTCCACAAAGAAGTACTTTACTCCCCATTCTTCATTGAAAACGCGACACTCGGCGTCCACTTTTCTTTTCTTAGTAGCCATAATAAAGGGTGAAGAAACAGCCTAGAGACCAGCTCGATTAACACCTTGACCGGGGAATTTTTCTGAGCCTTCTTGCCCATGATGTGTCAATTATCCATGAAAAAATTTAAAAAATTTTATTTCACAACATCTCGTGTCCCATCCGTTTTATCACGCAAATGCAAGGACCGTCGTTGGGCCTGATGAACTGACGTCGCGGGCCGTAGTTTGGTGACCCCTGGTCTAATGGAACAGTTTACCGCTACTGTTGTATGCTCTTTGCTATATATAAAAAAAACTCTAGCACCTTTGTGCATGACTTCAACAATTGGAAGCAAGAGAAGTCCATGCATAATAGAAATTTTCTTATTATATTAAAGTCGTTATCCGTGTTGAACCGGTTTCTGGCTATCACCTGGCACGGCATGGAAATAGAGGCCAATGAATTCCATCCTATATTACATAAACAAAGTACAATGACTTGATCATTATGGCTGGCAGATACAGCGGACTACAGGTACGCATAAATTTATAAAGCCTCATGAAGATACCATGTGCAGGACATTCCTTAAATTTTTGTAGGACTATCTACAGCCAATTGCTGTACGGCAGCCACAAACTCTTTTGGATTCAATCGAGCTTTTAAAAATGTTTGCGCCTTATTAACGCATATTTTAAGCACCATTGTTTCTAACCTTAATCGCCGATCTTCTGAATAGTTGGCGGTCAGAAAAGGATGATGCAAACAGTGTTCTTCTGTCTACCTATCATAAAATCGGAGAGTTTCTCATCGAAGTGTCTGAGGATGAGGAGAAGACAGTGGCCTTACAAGAAAAGAAGCACGAGCCTGATAAAGAAAAGCCAGTTACGTTTTACCGGTGGTACTGACAGCAATATGGAATACAATTCGATGCCAACTAAAAGCAGTATCCCAGCTGACCTAAAGCGGACACCATCTTCTGCCCAGTGGTTTATCCTCTGTTTAAGATGGCGCAATACTCGAGTGCACGTTGGCAAGCGCTGTAGTACCAGTCAGTTTCCTCACCTGAAATGTTAGCCTATTTGCAAGGAAGAACTGAATGAGCAAATAAGAAATCGCTCTAGTGGAAAAACGGGATCAACGTTGCAAATGAAAGGGGCAATAATTTATGCCTACTTCGCTTCTCTCATCACTACCTTTATCTTTCTTTAACCCTAGCCCTGCCTGCATCGCAATAGCTTCTGACGTCATATAAATTCCTGGCAGAATAAATTTCCTTATTTTTCATTAGTTAAAACGACCATTTGTAGCGATAATATCCAAAGTCGGTATATTGACAACCGGCTCTGTATATAAGAGCTTTGGGGTTCACTTTATCGACGAACTGCTTGCTTAGCAATTGCTGCTGGGCATAAATACAGAGAGTACCGACAGGGATAGAGTTAATTAGAAGTTTACGTTTATTTCTTCTCTTTTATTACCGTTTGGTGGCCTGGTAGTGAGTTGTTTGCGTGCATAGAGACTTAGATGAACATTGATACGTTATAAACAATTATTCATTTTACCAAACACCGGATATCACCTGACCTCAAGGCAAACATTGTTTTCGTAGAAACAAAATATATCTTCCCATTGTTTTGAGTTGAAGTTAAAATTGTTGCTTTTTAACGTTTTACATTAGACTAAGAATTCTCGCGTCTTTCTACTTTAATCAGCCATATTTCCTTAATTCCATTAAGATTGGTATATATATATGGATTCATTGCTTTAAAGATCGATATTTACGTCTCGGGAAAGAACTAACTATCAGTTACTCTGAGTGAAAGAATTATCTGGAATCTCATTATTTTCCTGGTTAAAATACAAACAAACTTCGACATCGCAAAATAAAAGTAATTAAATACATCGTTTACAGTGAATAAATCTGCAGTATGGCAACAAGTTAGGACGTAACAAACTGCGAAATTGAATCAATTACCCTGGCTATGAAGAATAAATCCGCGATTGGCAGACAGCTTCTGCTGCGAGGAAATACTCTTTACGATGTATTTTATTTTGTACAAATTAAAATAAATAAATTAAGTACAGATTTTATTTTGTTTCGAGCACTGAACAAAATTCTAATCATCTCGATGCTGCACCTTTGTCTGAATATTTCTAAAAATAAAACTCGTTTTAAAGCGCGTGTTCTAAATATCAATAAATTATCACAAATTTCAATATTATAATGGCAACTTTATTAGTTAGGACCCAGGGCAGTTTGATTTCCCTTTCTCATAGTTCCGGATTCGATCACAAAAATCTCCGGTAGATTCCGAACTGTTCCTTCGACCTGGCAGCTTCTTATGTCGCTATACACATTAAGTGCCACCTATACAAATTTTCGCAATAATAAACGTTTTCTTTTTCTTATTCTCGTCACAAACAAATTAAGCTTAACTTTTTTTATTTTAATTTTCGTCGAAGGAGTTTTTACACCTGATACGAGATTTCACATTGATTGGAACCACTACTTACATTGGATATGGACTAGGAAATACCACAACTTCATTGTTTAGAGCGCCACCTATCAAGATTATCAGCCAGCGTTTTTCAATTCTTCCCTTGTGGAGAGAGTACAGGTGGCGCTTCAGCGCACTTAAAAAGATATGGCTTAATGGAAAACAGCCTCTCGAAGGACCAAGACAACGGACTGAAAAGCAACGGCCTGACAGATCTCTTCCTAACTCAACTGTGTCTCCTCAAACTGATATAAAAATGACTGAAAGATGAAATTAAGGAGACCCAGATAATTTATAGAATAACTGTCACAAAGGTGCTTCCCAGATATGAGTAGATGTGAGTGTGGGTGTGACTGTGAGTGAGTGTGTGTATGTGTGAGAGTGTGAAGTTGAGTGTGAGTGTGACTGTGAGTGAGTGTGTGTATGTGTGGTGTGTGATGTGTGTGTGTCTGAAGTTTTTTTATACGCCTAATATTCAGAAGAGCTGGACTGGATAGTTAACCAAAGCTGGTTTGGACCGGCTGTTCTAACCGATAGATCATGGCCGCTGGTCAAGTTGAGCCAGTCAGAATCAAACGACACGGACCCTCGAACACAACGACCGACTCTCTTCGTCACGCTCAGTCAGCTAAGCATAAGAAGTTCCAGATGTACGAGTGTATCCCGGTGTTTGTTCTATCGCAATTGCCTGCTGGAGGTACCCGACATCTACAGCCACTGTATTCAGACGTCTGTATTTGCAGTATAGCAAAGTCTCTTTACAGATCACGACGTGAAGTAAAGGAGCCTTTGTTGTTAAATATAAATAAATAGCTTTAAGGGGCAAAAGTTAATTATTGTCGGTATTTCTCTTCTCCTTTAATGAAAATCAAGAAGACCAATAAATTTAGGACAGTGGAAATCGAAGATAAATTAACGAATTTTGTTTTCTTTTATTACATATCCTTCCCAGGCACCAAAGTCCATAATCGAAAGGTCTTTCCCTTTAATTAAACCCATCACCAAATCTAGGCTGTATACAAAAGGGCAGACATTACCTACACATGTATTAAATGTAAATAGCTCTGGTAGGAAGACATCAAAGTTATCGCTTATGGCTGGATTAATACTGATAAATCTCTATGTTTCGCGTCAACAGCTGGTCAAGTAGGAAGAGAAAATGCAGATGTCAAGCGCCTAACTGCTGCCTTTTCTTCCCACTCACATCCGAGCCACAAGTATTACCAGATTCTGGTTCTCCTTTTAACGATGTAGATCTTTAAAGCTCATTTTGGCGAGACTTTTACATAACTAGCTGCTTGTAAGTACACTAGCGGTCATAAATGTAGACTCACCTAAGTAATAGTTCATGTTTGATTTGTAATGCACATGAGCACGTGAAGGTTAATTTATATTGAGACCCTGTTTACGTAAAAATTGTCCAGTACGGTCTCCTTCCTTCTGAGAGCTCTAGACATCTCTGGCCTCCGAGCTACGTCAATTTCTCCTATCGAAAATGTAAGCAATCCCATCTGGACTTCTACAGCCGGAGAAAAACAGTTGGTCTCTCTGTCCTCTATCAGCCTGTCTACTTGAACCTATACTACGAGCTGGAAATCGTTGAGTTCTGAGAATAAAGTGGCCCCTAGACTTCCATTGCTGATTATTTCTCGAAGTGGTGCTGTCATTTCTCTAAACAGCGAAGTTTTGAGAAGAATTCATAAAGGCAGATTGTGACGACTCTATGAAGCGCCGTTAGTCTCTCCTCTCTCTGTCACTTTTCTTTTTGTATGGCTTCAACTTCTCCATCTTCCACTGCTATCTCCTCTTCCGCTCTATCTCCTTATCACTGTAGTTTCAGTTTCTTCCCTCTATTCTCCTGTTCTTCTACAACCGAGATTATCGTCTTATTCTCCAGAGTTCACTTTCTGAACGATGCTGGTTGGAGTAAATAAATTTACACGGAATTTTAAATAAATGAGGTCTAAATTCTAGCTACGACTAGAAAACCAACAGCTTTATTTACTAGAGAAACACAGAAGACCGGTCAACAGGCCTACCTGAGGAATACCTCGGCCATCTTCAGAGAAAGAGATGAAGTGGAAAACATAGAGAACCTTTACTAACTGATTATTTATGAACGTTCTGCTTTAATTCAGAGCTTTGATGAACTTCGCTTGTTTCTATTTCCCATAATTGAAGATGACTTTTAATATATTTCCAATCAGAGGTTTGATTGTTTCTTGGTGCAGTACAGTAGTTTTAGGCTGAAAAATTAACAAAGTCTGGCAACAGTTGATTTATGATAAACAGGTAACAGAAATTAATACAGGTAGCGGAGAGTAACTGTCCATCAGTATTATTATTAGTAATATAATATATTGCTGCTACATTTATATTTATATGATAATATGTATTCCTTACTGCGTACATACCTGCGAATCATTGACATGTATCCTCTTTTTACAGCTTTATTCATCCTTCCTTTTTCTAAAATTCAAAAATGAATATTCACCAATATAAATGTGAGTTTGATACAATAGGAAGATTTTAAAATTCAGATTATTCAGTAATCAGAAGACATTAACTATAATTAATGGGAGAAGGCTGTATATAATTATTGAGGCTTGGCATGAATCTCAAGATGATTGTGAATACCAGCTTTATTGCCATGGCAACGGGGTACAGCTGTTTCCTTTATGCATTAATCAACAGAACGATGCGTGTAAACAAACAGTTTTCCTGTGCGGCGATAACCGACCGGGAGAGGATTCGAACTTCTTTTTTATTGTGCGGATAAAATTGTTTTTTAGTGTTTTTATCGCTTTCCCCGGTCGTTTGTCTTAGATGTGGACAGGTGAAAGCGAGAAGGAAGGGAGACGACTCTGCGAGAATTCAGTCTCGAGCAGACCTGCAACATGTTATACATTTTCCACGTCGTGACCATATAAGTTAAAATTGGACGATCCATTGAAGAGAGGAAAAGTAATAATCGGATTATTGCTTCTTGTTTTAACCTCAATATAAAAGGAATATTTCATATTTACCGAAAATGGATCTATTAAGAGAAATAAATACAAAGGAGGTGAAAAGGCGTGGTTTTGTGTCCCCTTTTGGTGAGGACGAGGAGATATTTCTACTAGAAATCAATTGCTGATTTTCTTCGCATTTCCTCGTTGACTTTTCCGTGGAAGATACAGACGGAATTTACCTGACCGTCCAGGGTCAAGGACACACCAAAATGACAGCTGACGTCGCTTTCTTTCTTTCTGAGAAGAGAGAGAAGCTCCAAAGATGCTATTCAGCAGAAGCTGAACTACAAGATAACAAAGCGAAACTGGATGACTTAGATACCCAACCTTCTTAATCAGAACGAAAGGGCAGCAGGCAGAAGAAAGGGACGCGGTCCACACGTAGCTGGTCAATCGTCCATCCTTTCCGTGATGCAAAGAGTCGCCGCACGGCGTCTGGAATTTACTGCGTCAGCGAGCAAACTTTACGGTCATCTTTAGCCATTATGCCTGTTAAAGAGCAAATATATTAAAAACTGACACAATCTCTTCACACCAGAAGATGCCGTAAGCTTCGCCTCGTCTTTTATTACATTAAAATCGGAAAAGTAGAGAGGGCCCAACAACAGGAAGGGAAAGCGAGCGGTGACTTTGAGCAACATCAGAGTCGTTGTACATCTCAAAAAGAACGAGAACTTTATATGAAAATCCACATGTCAGTGTAGAGATATAGATATCGGGCGAAAGGTGGCGCTGCGGTCAATGAAAATATCAATTTTCACAGAACGGTTTCCTGTTCTACTCCTCTCCTCTTACAAATTTAAAAAACCTCGTCTATTAATTCGTTTTCAGGCTTCACCTCAAGAATAATGAAAGGAAGCATCATCCCAGGGAAGATAAAGTGACGGTGAAGTAAAAGCCCAGTCCTCTTAGTCTGTAAGACTCTGCTACATTCCGTAATTCTGTGGAAAAATAATTATTCAGCTACCATTTCCTTGGTACTAAATGTTTGTTTCCCTTCTCCATTTGTCCTTATTTCTCTGGCGCTCGTCAGCGAACGGAACATGACGTCACGAACCATTAATTCAGCGAGAAGAGGGACTCGATATAATGAACTTATTAACAAAATACAAACAAAATTTAAGGGAAACGATTCCGAAGGGAGAGCCACGACATACAACGATCCTCAAATTGGATAAGAAAGTGTATCTTAAAGGCTTTTAACCCTTGTCAGTTCAGGGATATCATCAACAGAACTAGAACATCATGATCGAAGCTTCCTAAAACTAGAACCGTAATAAACATTTGTTACCTATCGGAGTGAAATACAAATCGATAGAGGGAGAATCGCAGGGTTTCGACTCCCTCGAACACTGCTCTTGGGCAATGTGAATGTATGTGCAGCTCTCTCAGTCGTCTCTACCCAAAATCTATTCTTGATAATTAACGCCGGACATTAAAACCTTAAAGTCAACCAACAGCAGGACGGAGAAAAATTACGAATAACGTATGCAAATAAGTTCAAATAAACAAATATGCTTACATGGATTGAAATGACAGATTGTGGTATATCATACATGAATTATTTTCTCTTCTAACATTAATCATCTGGATTGTCCCAGCAGATGACAAATACTCTCGGTCTTAATAGTCTCGCATGTGTATAAATAAACAGGTATTAAGTTGAAGACAGTCGACTTCACTACCGTCAACCGGTGTGTAAACACAACAAACCATGAACGTTCTCGTTGTCTTCCTGCTTCTTTTCGTTTCCATGATACCGGAGCCAGCTGAAAGTTATCAGAGATCGTGTAAGTACATAGAACTGATTCTGTTCTGCATTCCATTATTAACGACATCATATCAGTTTCATTTCCATCATAGGAATGTTTTGTATTATGTCTTATTCGACGTATTTATTAATGGATTAACAATTCAAATATAATTAACATCGTAATAAAGAAGAAACCAATATTTACGATAACCAACTTAACTGACATAGAATATTAGTAATGAAGATTATATCAGCTGACATGAACAGCAGAGTTCTGTGAGGTTTGTGTTAAATTCTAATTTCAAAACTGTCCGGATCATACAGAACTGCTAAAAAAATCAGGTGTTACACAGGTAGATTTTTAGAAGTTATTCATCATAAATAAAATAGGATTAAGATGTTCGTCTGTATCCGCAATTCTGTCATCATCTCTCAGGAAACCAGAGTTTGAAAACATATGTGGCGTTCTTCAAAGTATGGCTTGATTTGTGAAGATCTCAGACAGACAGGCAAACATGGTTGGTCGCAGCATCAGTATTTAACTTTATCTTTCTGCTCTTATTCACAGAACCCCTCTGTTAGGGCGCTGCCAAATCATTTAGGACCGCTGTTCCTTCATGCCTAAGTATCTACTAGTCAGATTCTAATGTTTATTTTCAGATTGCTTACTTCCACATATAACCGGGGAGTGCTTTGGGTATCATCAGCGTTATTACTACGACACCAATAAAGGGAAATGTTTGCCCTTTATCTACGGTGGCTGTGGAGGGAATGTGAACAGATTCATTAACGTAGAAACCTGCAATAGAATGTGCACTCAGTAGCCTTGGTTTCCTTCTGTCAATTAACCAGACTCAATACGACTGTCGACTGACCAAACTCACGTCCACAATGAATTTTCAATGCGGATTCACAAACTTATTAAAATAAATGTTTGGCAACAAATAATTTTGTTCTTGTCTTGCTTCTCTTCTTCCATGGGAACTCGGTAACCAGCTGTGCTCCTCAGGTACCTGTCATGATTACCATAGATTAAACGATTCTTAAAGAATTACCACAGAGTAGCAACCACAATATTAATTAGGGCAAAAGATCAATTTAAAGCCTCAACGTATGGAACGGGCGCAGCTACATCGTTACGACGGCTCTCTCACGATGTTTCCATATTATTTTGGTCGTCAGAACATCGGCTCTGAATCCTTGATTGGTTATCAGCTTCCGGGAAATGTTGATTTTCTTGACAGTTTAGCAGGAAAGGCAAGTCGTGTTTGTTGATTCTTCTAACTTGCTTGAAGATCAAGTCCCAAGGAAATATTTGAAACTATATTTCTCGTGCTTCAGAGGAAGTCAAGTTAGCGAGGAACGGAAATGAGCCGACTGTTTTAATTTTTCAGAAATATTTTATGTTACGAAAGAAAGAACATTAAGCAACGTTTGCCTCATCTTCTTCTTTAAATCGTGTGTTTCTTCCGATAGCATTCGATCACAGTATATCTAAAGTATATATCCATTACCACAGATGGTAACTGTGGCGCTAGGCAACTGAAACATCATATGAGCGTGTGTCTGTGAGTGAGTGTGTGAATGTGAGTGTGTGCGTGTGATGGTGTATGTGAGTGTGAGTGTGTGTCTGAACTTTTATACGCCTAACATTCAGAAGAGCTGGACTGGATAGTTAACCAAAGCTGGCTTGGACCGGCTGTTCTAACCGATAGATCATGGCCGCTGGTCAAGTTGAGCCAGTCAGAATCAAACGACACGGACCCTCGAACACAACGACCGACTCTCTTCGTCACGCTCAGTCAGCTAAGCATCAGAAGTTCCAGATGTACGAGTGTATCCCGGTGTTTGTTCTATCGCAATGCCTGCTGGAGGTACCCGACATCTACAGCCACTGTATTCAGACGTCTGTATTTGCAGTATAGCAAAGTCTCTTTACAGATTACGATGTGAAGTAAAGGAGCCTTTGTTGTTAAATATAAAATAAATAGCTTTAAGGGGCAAAAGTTAATTATTGTCCGTTATTTCTCTTCTCCTTTTAATAAAAATCAAGAAGACCAATAAATTTAGGACCAGTGGAAATCGAAGATTAAATTAACGAATTTTGTTTTCTTTTATTACATATCCCTCCCAGGCACCAAAGTCCATAATCGAAAGGTCTTTCCCTTAATTACACCCATCACCAAATCTAGGCTGTGTACAAAAGGGAAGACATTACCTACACATGTATTAAATGTAAATAGCTCTGCTAGGAAGACATCAAAGTTATCGCTTATGGCTGGATTAAATACTGATAAATCTCTATGTTTCGCGTCAACAGCTGGTCAAGTAGGAAGAGAAATGCAGATGTCAAGCGCCTAACTGCTGCCTTTTCTTCCCACTCACATCCGAGCCACAAGTATTACCAGTTTCTGGTTCTCCTTTTAACGATGTAGATCTTTAAAGCTCATTTTGGCGAGACTTTTACATAACTAGCTGCTTGTAAGTACACTAGCGGTCATAAATGTAGACTCACCTAAGTAATAGTTCATGTTTGATTTGTAATGCACATGAGCACGTGAAGGTTAATTTATATTGAGACCCTGTTTACGCAAAAATTGTCCTGCATGGTCTCCTTCCTTCTGAGAGCTCTAGACATCTCTGGCCTCCGAGCTACGTCAATTTCTCCTATCGAAAATGTAAACAATCCCATCTAGACTTCTACAGCCGGAGATAAACAGTTGGTCTCTCTGTCCTCTATCAGCCTGTCTACTTGAACCTATACTACGAGCTGGAAATCGTTGAGTTCTGGAGACTAAAGTGGCCTCTATACTTCCATTGCTGATTATTTCTCGAAGTGGTGCTGTCATCTCTCTAAACAGCGAAGTTTTGAGAAGAATTCATAAAGGCAGATTGTGACGACTCTATGATGCGCCGTTAGTCTCTCTTCTCTCTGTCACTTTTCTTTTTGTTTGGCTTCAACTTCTCCATCTTCCACTGCTATCTCCTCTCCCGCTCTATCTCCTTGTCACTGTAGTTTCAGTTTCTTCCCTCTTTTCTCCTGTTCTCCTACAACCGAGATTTCCGTCTTATTCTCCAGAGTTCACTTTCTGAACGATGCTGGTTGGAGTAAATAAATTTACACGGAATTTTAAATAAATGAGGTCTAAATTCTAGCTACGACTAGAAAACCAACAGCTTTATTTACTAGAGAAACACAGAAGACCGGTCAACAGGCCTACCTGAGGAATACCTCGGCCATCTTCAGAGAAAGAGATGAAGTGGAAAACATAGAGAACCTTTACTAACTGATTATTTATGAACGTTCTGCTTTAATTCAGAGCTTTGATGAACTTCGCTTGTTTCTATTTCCCATAATTGAAGATGACTTTTAATATATTTCCAATCAGAGGTTTGGTTGTTTCTTGGTGCAGTACAGTAGTTTTAGGCTGAAAAATTACAAAGTCTGGCAACAGTTGATTTATGATAAAACAGGTAACAGAAATTAATACAGGTGCGGAGAGTAACTGTCCATCAGTATTATTATTAGTATATATAATTGCTACTATATGCTAACTATAAAGAACAACATTTATATGATAAGATGTAATTCCTTACTTACTGCGTACATACCTGCGAATCATTGACGTGTATCCTCTGTTTACAGCTTTATTCATCCTTCCTTTACTTCTAAAATTCAAAAATGAATATTCACCAATATAAATGTGAGTTTGATACAATAGGAAGATTCTAAAATTCAGATTATTCAGTAATCAGCAGACATTAACTATAATTAATGGGAGAAGGCTGTATATAATTATTGAGGTTTGGCATGAATCTCAAGATGATTGTGAATACCAGCTTTATTGCCATGGCAACGGGGTACAGCTGCCTCCTTTATGCATTGATCAACAGAACGCTGCGTGTACACAAACAGTTTCCATGTCCGGCGATAACCGACCGGGAGAGGATTCGAACTTCTTTTTTATTGTGCGGATAAAATTGTTTTTTAGTGTTTTTATCGCTTTCCCCGGTCGTTTGTCTTAGATGTGGACAGGTGAAAGCGAGAAGGAAGGGAGACGACTCTGCGAGGATTTAGTCTCGAGCAGACCTGCAAAATGTTATACATTTTCCACGTCGTGACCATATAAGTTAAAATTGGACGATCCATTGTTGAGAGGAAAAGTAATAATCGGATTATTGCTTCTTGTTTTAACCTCAATATAAAAGGAATGTTTCATATTTACCGAAAATGGATCTATTAAGAGAAATAAATACAAAGGAGGTGAAAAGGCGTGGTTTTGTGTCCCCTTTTGGTGAGGACGAGGAGATATTTCTACTAGAAATCAATTGCTGATTTTCTTCGCATTTCCTCGTTGACTTTTCCGTGGAAGATACAGACGGAATTTACCTGACCGTCCAGGGTCAAGGACACACCAAAATGACAGCTGACGTCGCTTTCTTTCTGATGAGAAGAGAGAAGCTCCAAAGATGCTATGCAGCAGAAGCTGAACGACAAGATAACAAAGCGAAACTGGATGACTTAGATACCCAACCTTCTTAATCAGAACGAAAGGGCAGCAGGCAGAAGAAAGGGACGCGGTCCACACGTAGCTGGTCAATCGTCCATCCTTTCCGTGATGCAAAGAGTCGCCGCACGGCGTCTGGAATTTACTGCATCAGCGAGCAAACTTTACGGTCATCTTTAGCCATTATGCCTGTTAAAGAGCAAATATATTAAAAACTGACACAATCTCTTCACACCAGAAGATGCCGTAAGCTTCGACTCGTCTTTTATTACATTAAAACCGGTAGAGCAGAGAGGGCCCAACAACAGGAAGGGAAGGCTGGATCACGTGACGCCAACTTCTTGCGGGACCCATAAACGTTCCCAACCGAGATTGTATCATCAAAACTCAGGGCTCCACATGCAAAGCGAAACCAGAACGAACAAAAGATTTGATTCTAGGATAGAATTCTATAATATTAGAAACAACAACAGAATTGAATGAGGGGACCAGAGAACTAAGGTTTCGGTGACATTCCTTAGAGCATACCATCAGTTTGATTTCTCCCTCCATACGACAGCTGTGCAGATCATTGGTCTTTACTAGCAGTGGACATTTCAATTGATCAGAATGTTCAGGCGACTCGGATTGTCCTTGAACCCGTGACCCGTACTCATCCGTCTTAACTGACGCTAATTTAACCCTTTACTTTCTAACTACTTGTAAATATACAGAAGCCTATTCTTCTTCAAGATCACATCCTGAATTTCGGCTCAACTAGATCAGCGTGAGTTTATTCGCGGCCACTTTGTACATAATATCATTAATATTAAACCGAGGCTCGGAACTCGTATTGACGGAAGTGATGAATCATCTATTCAGTGTGTGTCTGGAGCAGGTACTGTAGTAATATTTATAACTGTTAGCCCAGCCGGGTTGTGCATAAATCTGGGCTAAGTTCGACAATACGCATTTGGATGTGCCGACATGAAGTAGATGGCTTTCAGTAGAAGTATCGATTTCATTATGTGATCTACCGATAGCATTACGCTGCTTATTCTTCACACTGATCAGGTGAAATCATTTGCGTACGTTCGCATTTATTGCCGAATTATAAACGGCCAAACCAACGGGTGCGACGAACTTGTAGAACAGATGAGCGCCTCGTGTTGTTGGTCGACTTGGTTGTTTCCGGTGTTGACTCTGAAGGTGTCCCGCTCGTTGGTAATTGTCTCCGCTGTGTGGTCTGATATCCGACGGGTATTTGTGTAGCGATCGTAGATGACATCCACTCCCTATCATTGGGACAAACTCAATGGGACTCCTAACATAGCACAGACAGTCGACGATCACCGCAATAGGGAACCTACATATAAAGCCACCTCGGGTCCGCGAACGAAACCCATAACTTCTTTGGTAAAACAACAATTTTTTTTAAAAATTTACCTGTTACAGCCTCGGTCCCGTCATAGTTAAATGATCGTGTACTGTAATCTGTCTCGTTAATCCATACCACTAATCTGCAGCTTCTATGAGTCTTCAAACTGCTGCTTTATTAAAACATTTGCTCTCGTTCCAGGAACGGTTGGTGGATCCTGATCCCAGTAGCTACACGATGTCTCATAGCTGTATCCCTCACCTTTCCTGATAGTTGTCTTCTGTGCTGGTCTGTTTTATCTTATTTAGTCTTCACTCGGGTAAACGATGAGACTGCTGAATCAAACAAGAAAAGCAAGATTTCTCTTTCATTGTATCAGTTCACATCTCACTTGTGGTTGAGTGGAGTAAACAGACAAGTACCATCCGTCACAGTTATTTGGTCTTTGGTAAACGTGGTTTTCCAATTGTGCCTCCGCTTCAGCTAAGGTGAGTTGTCAGGTATTTTATCAATAACAAATGCAGTGGGGAGAAGATGCTGTGCTTGATGTTGCTGTCAAATGAATATTCAAACATTTGATTGCACTGTAGAAAGCTGACACCTACTGTCATATGATGGCACTTTTGTCCTGGAATTATTTATTACGAACACTTTATCCTCGATAAGCAGGAAACGACGGTGGAGTACTTCAGGTCGGTTAGGCAATCAACAAGCTGACCTGGCTTGAGTTACCATTTCTAGATACCTTGGAAGCAGACATTGAACGAAAGCTGTAATTAGTAATCTTTACATGTAACCTACCATTAATTGTTTACTAATGAAATAATCCCTTTTTATTTCTTCTTCATTTAAAAAGAGCACTGTTTCCCCTTCACTGCACTTTGTTCCTCCTGCTCTATATCTCACCATCCATTTAAAGATGTCAAGTGGATTTTCTGCTTCATTTATTGATAACTGCAAGAGTACATTAATTAAGGAGACGCTCCAAAGGGAACTTGTGATTTACACTTTCCCTATAAGTATGATATATTCAGACTTGGTTAACAGATCTCATTCTCCTCGAGGCTGTTTCTCCAGATATGATTTCTTTGGTGTTTCAGGATGGAAACTTGTTTGACTCGGCTGAAATATCGCACGTCGTACATGACCGGTCTCATCTGTCGGCCAGTGTACACTGGAGACGACTCTCTAACTGTCTTTCACGGTGCGCACATTCACTCCAAGATGATGAAGAGCACATGTTATACTTGAAAGAAGTCAGGATTTTGGCCAGATCCTGCGACTGATTTAAGTGAAGGGTTACTGAATCCCTGTTCATTTATTATAAAAGCCTCAATCAAACGAAGGAAATCAGTCAACACCTCAACAGATATTTAACAAAACGTTTTCTTAGGGGATGCTATCAGAAATGAAACATAGGGTCCGCAATAAACGCTGAACTTACATAGACGACACTGTCCTTCAGGTCAGATACTCGGTGTTTCTCCCTTTCGTGAACAGAGATCTTTGTTCAGCTCAAACACAATCGGCTCTCTCCAGGTATTCTCTCCTTAAACGCTGGATTTGTTTGTTTCCTGTTCAATTGGAATTTGTTTCTCTTGCTTCCTTCCAGAATTCATTGTAACCTTAAGCCGTTAGAAACAACAGCAGCGGCAATTAATTATTCATTTTCAAAGAACTGGTAAAGATGAATCTTTTACTTTGTCGAACTCACGGTCATCAAAGAACATCACGGACAAGACCTGAACCGAAGGTTGTCGGGAAGGAAGACCAATACACGAACAGCGCATTATACAGGGGAGGTCCGTGTTAAGTAAGAAACCAACAGCTGGCAGATCAAAACGGCAGAAATATCCACTGTGCTCTTATTGGTGCAATTTGCGTAAGGTTCAAGACAGACTGCTGATGAATTTGTAACAACTTCAGGATATCGCTAATGTTCTCTGATAAATAGTTAATGCATTAAAGGGATTTTCCGGTTATTATTTGGCGATGCGTGTATTTCTATAAGACAGCAACAGGCGAGCGGTGACTTTGATCCACATCAGAGTCGTTTTACATCTTTTCCAAAAAAATACGAGAACCTTATTTGAAAATCCAAATATCAGTGTATAGAAATAGATATCGGGCGAAAGATGGCGCTGCGGGCAATGAGAATATCAATCTTCAAAGAAAGGTAAATCCTTTCCAGGGAAGACCAAACTCCTTCAAGTCGTGCATTTCCTGAGACCCTTTCCAGGTTTCGTGATATAGCCTCCGATTGCAGGGACACTTTTGTAGTGTCTCAGCAAGTCTACTTCCGTTGAGGGCGCTGAAGTATTTTCCCCCATTTTCTTCTCTAACAAATTTAAAAAACCTCGTCTATTAATTCGTTTTCAGTCTTCATCTGAAGAATAATGAAAGGAAGCATCATCCCAGGGAAGATAAAGTGACGGTGAACTAAAAGCCCAGTCCTCTTAGTCTGTAAGACTCTGCTACATTCCGTAATTCTGTGGAAAAATAATTATTCTGCTACCATTTCCTTGGTACTAAATGTTTGTTTCCCTTCTCCATTTGTCCTTATTTCTCTGGCGCTCGTCAGCGAACGGAACATGACGTCACTAACCATTAATTCGGCGAGAAGAGGGACTCGATATAATGAACTTATTAACAAAATACAAACAAAATTTAAGGGAAACCATTCTGAAGGGAGAGCCACGACATACAACGATCCTCAAGTTGGATTAGAAAGTGCATCTTAAAGGCTTTTAACCCTTGTCAGTTCAGGGATATCATCAACAGAACTAGAACATCATGATCGAAGCTTCCCAAAACGAGAACCGTAATAAACATTTGTTACCTATCGGAGTGAAATACAAATCGATAGAGGGAGAATCGCAGGGTTTCGACTCCCTCGAACACTGCTCTTGGGCAATGTGAATGTATGTGCAGCTCTCTCAGTCGTCTCTACCCAAAATCTATTCTTGATATTCAACGCCTGACATTAAAACCTAAAAGTCAACCAACAGCAGGACGGAGAAAAATTACGAATAACGTATGCAAATAAGTTCAAATAAACAAATATGCTTACATGGATTGAAATGACAGATTGTGGTATATCATACATGAATTATTTTCTCTTCTAACATTAATCATCTGGATTGTCCCAGCAGATGACAAATACTCTCGGTCTTAATAGTCTCGCATGTGTATAAATAAACAGGTATTAAGTTGAAGACAGTCGACTTCACTACCGTCAACCGGTGTGTAAACACAACAGACCATGAACGTTCTCGTTGTCTTCCTGCTTCTTTTCGTTTCCATGATACCGGAGCCAGCTGAAAGTTATCAGAGATGGTGTAAGTGCATAGAACTGTTTCTATTCTCCATTACATTGTTAAGGACATGATATCAGTTTCATTTCCAACATAGGAATGTTTTGTATTATGTCTTAGTCGACGTATTTATTAATGGATTAACAATTCAAATATAATTAACATCGTAATAAAGAAGAAACCAATATTTACGAACACTAACCAACTTAACTGACATAGAATATTAGTAATGAAGATTATATCAGCTGACATGAACAGCAGAGTTCTGTGAGGTTTGTGTTAAATTCTAATTCCATAAACTGTCCGGATCATACAGAACTGCTAAAATAATCAGGTGTTACACAGGTAGATTTTTAGAAGTTATTCATCATAAATGAAATAGGATTAAGATGTTCGTCTGTATCCGCAATTCTGTCATCATCTCTCAGGAAACCAGAGTTTGAAAACATGTGGCGTTCTTCAAAGTATGGCTTGATTTGTGAAGATCTCAGACAGACAGGCAAACATGGTTGGTCGCAGCATCAGTATTTAACTTTATCTTTCTGCTCTTATTCACAGAACCCCTCTGTTAGGGCGCTGCCAAATCATTTAGGATCACTGTTCCTTAATGACTAACTATCTACTAGTCAGATTTTAATGTTTATTTTCAGATTGCTTACTTCCACGTGAATCCGGGATGTGCCTGGCGTATCTTCACCGTTATTACTACGACTTCGAGAAAGGGAAATGTTTGCCGTTTATCTACGGTGGCTGTCAAGGTAACATGAACAGATTCATTTCGGCAAGTAGATGCAATAGATTTTGCTCTCAGTAGCCTTGGTTTCCTTCTGTCAATTAACCAGACTCAATACCACAGTCGACTGACCAAACTCACGTCCACAATGAATTTTCAATGCGGATTCACAAACTTATTAAAATAAATGTTTGACAACAAATAATTTTGTTCTTGTCTTGCTTCTCTTCTTCCATGGGAACTCGGTAACCAGCTGTGCTCCTCGGGTACCTGTCATGATTACCATAGATTAAACGATTCTTAAAGAATTACCACAGAGTAGCAACCACAATATTAATTAGGGCAAAGGATCAATTTAAAGCCTCAACGTATGGAACGGGCGCAGCTACATCGTTACGACGGCTCTCTCACGATGTTTCCATATTATTTTGGTCGTCAGAACTTCGGCTCTGAATCCTTGATTGGTTATCAGCTTCCGGGAAATGTTGATTTTCTTGACAGTTTAGCAGGAAAGGCAAGTCGTGTTTGTTGATTCTTCTAACTTGCTTGAAGATCAAGTCCCAAGGAAATATTTGAAACTATATTTCTCGTGCTTCAGAGGAAGTCAAGTTAGCGAGGAACGGAAATGAGCCGACTGTTTTAATTTTTCAGAAATATTTTATGTTACGAAAGAAAGAACATTAAGCAATGTTTGCCTCATCTTCTTCTTTAAATCGTGTGTTTCTTCCGATAGCATTCGATCACAGTATATCTAAAGTATATATCCATTACCACAGATGGTAACTGTGGCGCTAGGCAACTGAAACATCACGTGTTTGTTTGTCTATGAGTGAGTGTGTGAATGTTAGTGTGTGTGAGTGTGTATGTGTGAATGTTAGTGCGTGTGTGTGTGTATGTGAGAGTGAGTATGAGTGTGTATGTGTGAGTGTGTATGAGTGTGAGTGTGTGTGTGTCTGAACTTTTATACGCCTAACATTCAGAAGAGCTGGACTGGATAGTTAACCAAAGCTGGTTTGGACCGGCTGTTCTAACCGATAGATCATGGCCGCTGGTCAAGTTGAGCCAGTCAGAATCAAACGACACGGACCCTCGAACACAACGACCGACTCTCTTCTTCACGCTCAGTCTGCTAAGCATCAGAAGTTCCAGATGTACGAGTGTATCCCGGTGTTTGTTCTATCGCAATTGCCTGCTGGAGGTACCCGACATCTACAGCCACGGTATTCAGACGTCTGTATTTGCAGTATAGCAAAGTCTCTTTACAGATCACGACGTGAAGTAAAGGAGCCTTTGTTGTTAAATATAAAATAAATAGCTTTAAGGGGCAAAAGTTAATTATTGTCCGTTATTTCTCTTCTCCTTTTAATGAAAATCAAGAAGACCAATAAATTTAGGACCAGTGGAAATCGATGATTAAATTAACGAATTTTGTTTTCTTTTATTACATATCCTCCCAGGCACCAAAGTCCATAATCGAAAGGTCTTTCCCTTTAATTAAACCCATCACCAAATCTAGGCTGTATACAAAAGGGCAGACATTACCTACACATGTATTAAATGTAAATAGCTCTGCTAGGAAGACATCAAAGTTATCGCTTATGGCTGGATTAAATACTGATAAATCTCTATGTTTCGCGTCAACAGCTGGTCAAGTAGGAAGAGAAATGCAGATGTCAAGCGCCTAACTGCTGCCTTTTCTTCCCACTCACATCCGAGCCACAAGTATTACCAGTTTCTGGTTCTCCTTTTAACGATGTAGATCTTTAAAGCTCATTTTGGCGAGACATTTACATAACTAGCTGCTTGTAAGTACACTAGCGGTCATAAATGTAGACTCACCTAAGTAATAGTTCATGTTTGATTTGTAATGTACATGAGCACGTGAAGGTTAATTTATATTGAGACCCTGTTTACGCAAAAATTGTCCAGTATGGTCTCCTTCCTTCTGAGAGCTCTAGACATCTCTGGCCTCCGAGCTACGTCAATTTCTCCCATCGAAAATGTAAACAATCCTATCTGGACTTCTAGACCCGGAGATAAACAGTTGGTCTCTCTGTCCTCTACCAGCCTGTCTACTTGAACCTATACGAGCTGGAAATCGTTGAGTTCTGGAGACTAAAGTGGCCTCTAGACTTCCATTGCTGATTATTTCTCGAAGTGGTGCTGTCATCTCTCTAAACAGCGAAGTTTTGAGAAGAATTCATAAAGGCAGATTGTGACGACTCTATGAAGCGCCGTTAGTCTCTCCTCTCTCTGTCACTTTTCTTTTTGTTTGGCTTCAACTTCTCCATCTTCCACTGCTATCTCCTCTCCCGCTCTATCTCCTTATCACTGTAGTTTCAGTTACTTCCCTCTTTTCTCCTGTTCTTCTACAACCGAGATTTCCGTCTTTTTCTGCAGAGTTCACTTTCTGAACGATGCTGGTTGGAGTAAATAAATTTACACGGAATTTTAAATAAATGAGGTCTAAATTCTAGCTACGACTAGAAAACCAACAGCTTTATTCACTAGAGAAACACAGAAGACCGGTCAACAGCCCTACCTGAGGAATACCTCGGCCATCTTCAGAGAAAGAGATGAAGTGGAAAACATTGAGAACCTTTACTAACTGATTATTTATGAACGTTCTGCTTTAATTCAGAGCTTTGATGAACTTCGCTTGTTTCTATTTCCCATAATTGAAGATGACTTTTAATATATTTCCAATCAGAGGTTTGGTTGTTTCTTGGTGCAGTACAGTAGTTTTAGGCTGAAAAATTAACAAAGTCTGGCAACAGTTGATTTATGATAAACAGGTAACAGAAATTAATACAGGTAGCGGAGAGTAACTGTCCATCAGTATTATTATTAGTAATATTTTATATTGCTACTACATAAATATGCTAACATATATGGAAAGAAAAAACAAATTAGAGGATAACTTTAACAGCTCGAGACATTTAATATGTATTCCTTACTGCGTACATACCTGCGAATCATTGACGTGTATCCTCTGTTTACAGCTTTACTCATCCTTCCTTTACTTCTAAAATTCAAAAATGAATATTCACCAATATAAATGTGAGTTTGATACAATAGGAAGATTCTAAAATTCAGATTATTCAGTAATCAGCAGACATTAACTATAATTAATGGGAGAAGGCTGTATATAATTATTGAGGCTTGGCATGAATCTCAAGATGATTGTGAATACCAGCTTTATTGCCATGGCAACGGGGTACAGCTGTTTCCTTTATGCATTGATCAACAGAACGATGCGTGTACACAAACAGTTTTCCTGTCCGGCGATAACCGACCGGGAGAGGATTCGAACTTCTTTTTTATTGTGCGGATAAAATTGTTTTTTAGTGTTTTTATCGCTTTCCCCGGTCGTTTGTCTTAGATGTGGACAGGTGAAAGCGAGAAGGAAGGGAGACGACTCTGCGAGGATTTAGTCTCGAGCAGACCTGCAAAATGTTATACATTTTCCACGTCGTGACCATATAAGTTAAAATTGGACGATCCATTGAAGAGAGGAAAAGTAATAATCGGATTATTGCTTCTTGTTTTAACCTCAATATAAAAGGAATGTTTCATATTACCGAAAATGGATCTATTGAGAAAATAAATACAAAGGAGGTGAAAAGGCGTGGTTTTGTGTCCCCTTTTGGTGAGGACGAGAGAGATATTTCTACTAGAAATCAATTGCTGATTTTCTTCGCATTTCCTCGTTGACTTTTCCGTGGAAGATACAGACGGAATTTACCTGACCGTCCAGGGTCAAGGACACACCAAAATGACAGCTGACGTCGCTTTCTTTCTGATGAGAAGAGAGAAGCTCCAAAGATGCTATGCAGCAGAAGCTGAACTACAAGATAACAAAGCGAAACTGGATGACTTAGATACGCAACCTTCTTAATCAGAACGAAAGGGCAGCAGGCAGAAGAAAGGGACGAGGTCCACACGTAGCTGGTCAATCGTCCATCCTTTCCGTGATGCAGAGTCGCCGCACAGCGTCTGGAATTTACTGCGTCAGCGAGCAAACTTTACGGTCATCTTTAGCCATTATGCCTGTTAAAGAGCAAATATATTAAAAACTGACACAATCTCTTCACACCAGAAGATGCCGTAAGCTTCGGCTCGTCTTTTATTACATTAAAATCGGAAAAGTAGAGAGGGCCCAACAACAGGAAGGGAAAGCGAGCGGTGACTTTGAGCAACATCAGAGTCGTTGTACATCTTCTCAAAAAGAACGAGAACTTTATATGAAAATCCACATGTCAGTGTAGAGATATAGATATCGTGCGAAAGGTGGCGCTGCGGTCAATGAAAATATCAATCTTCAAAGAAAGGTAAATCCTTTCCAGGGACGACCAAACTCCTTCAAGTCGTGCATTTCCTGAGACCCTTTCCAGGTTTCGTGATATAGCCTCCGATTGCAGGGACACTTTTGTAGTGTCTCAGCAAGTCTACTTCCGTTGAGGGCGCTGAAGTATTTTCCCCCATTTTCTTATCTAACAAATTTAAAAAACCTCGTCTATTAATTCGTTTTCAGTCTTCACCTCAAGAATAATGAAAGGAAGCATCATCCCAGGGAAGATAAAGTGACGGTGAACTAGATGCCCAGTCCTCTTAGTCTGTAAGACTCTGCTACATTCCGTAATTCTGTGGAAAAATAATTATTCTGCTACCATTTCCTTGGTACTAAATGTTTGTTTCCCTTCTCCATTTGTCCTTATTTCTCTGGCGCTCGTCAGCGAACGGAACATGACGTCACTAACCATTAATTCGGCGAGAAGAGGGACTCGATATAATGAACTTATTAACAAAATACAAACAAAATTTAAGGGAAACGATTCCTAAGGGAGAGCCACGACATACAACGATCCTCAAGTTGGATAAGAAAGTGTATCTTAAACGCTTTTAACCCTTGTCAGTTCAGGGATATCATCAACAGAACTAGAACATCATGATCGAAGCTTCCCAAAACTAGAACCGTAATAAACATTTGTTACCTATCGGAGTGAAATACAAATCGATAGAGGGAGAATCGCAGGGTTTCGACTCCCTCGAAAACTGCTCTTGGGCAATGTGAATGTATGTGCAGCTCTCTCAGTCGTCTCTACCCAAAATCTATTCTTGATAATTAACGCCTGACATTAAAACCTAAAAGTCAACCAACAGCAGGACGGAGAAAAATTACGAATAACGTATGCAAATAAGTTCAAATAAACAAATATGCTTACATGGATTGAAATGACAGATTGTGGTATATCATACATGAATTATTTTCTCTTCTAACATTAATCATCTGGATTGTCCCAGCAGATGACAAATGCTCTCGGTCTTAATAGTCTCGCATGTGTATAAATAAACAGGTATTAAGTTGAAGACAGTCGACTTCACTACCGTCAACCGGTGTGTAAACACAACAGACCATGAACGTTCTCGTTGTCTTCCTGCTTCTTTTCGTTTCCATGATACCGGAGCCAGCTGAAAGTTATCAGAGATGGTGTAAGTACATAGAACTGTTTCTGTTCTGCATTCCATTATTAAGGACATCATATCAGTTTCATTTCCATCATAGGAATGTTTTGTATTATGTCTTATTCGACGTATTTATTAATGGATTAACAATTCAAATATAATTAACATCGTAATAAAGAAGAAACCAATATTTACGAACACTAACCAACTTAACTGACATAGAATATTAGTAATGAAGATTATATCAGCTGACATGAACAGCAGAGTTCTGTGAGGTTTGTGTTAAATTCTAATTCCATAAACTGTCCGGATCATACAGAACTGCTAAAATAATCAGGTGTTACACAGGTAGATTTTTAGAAGTTATTCATCATAAATAAAATAGGATTAAGATGTTCGTCTGTATCCGCAATTCTGTCATCATCTCTCAGGAAACCAGAGTTTGAAAACATATGTGGCGTTCTTCAAAGTATGGCTTGATTTGTGAAGATCTCAGACAGACAGGCAAACATGGTTGGTCGCAGCATCAATATTTAACTTTATCTTTCTGCTCTTATTCACAGAACCCCTCTGTTAGGGCGCTGCCAAATCATTTAGGATCGCTGTTCCTTCATGACTAACTATATCACGTTGCATACCTCTGAAAAAAACTACATTGCGCAACCATGAGAGTGAAACCAACGAACAACAAACTTTAATGACTTTGACTTTCAGAAAATATAATATACCAAACAGTGATATTATTACAATCCTATCACAGACAGTTAATACAGTTAAATCCAGATATATGTCACTCAGAGGTAACTAAACTGAATCAAACACTGCAATACAATAAATAGGGTAGCCAATACAAAAACTTATCCAAAGTTGCCGATAGTCAAAGCTGCTCTGGATATGGTGCCTCTGATTGCTTGAGAAATCTGTTGTCTTCTGTCTTATTTCAAATGTCCGTTACACATACTGCTTGATATCCACTTGCATGTTAACTGTTCTTCTTTTGAGAAAGGTTCTGGTCCGTCTTCTGTCGAGAAATGGTCCGATAGGTCTTCTTATATAGAGGATCATTTGCATGACAATGGAAGTAGCTGGAGAGAGGTCAGTGTAACTGGCCAACATCTACAAAGTGTTATTAGAAGGACAATGGACGTAGATGGACAGAGATCAGTGTACCTGGTCAACATCTACAAAGTGTTATTAGAAGGACAATGGACGTAGCCGGACAGAGGTCAGTGTACCTGGTCAACATCTACAAAGTGTTATTAGAAGGACAATGGACGTAGATGGACAGAGATCAGTGTACCTGGTCAACATCTACAAAGTGTTATTGGAAGGACAATGGACGTAGCCGGACAGAGGTCAGTGTACCTGGTCAACATCTACAAAGTGTTATTGGAAGGACAATGGACATAGATGGACAGAGGTCAGTGTACCTGGCCAACGTGTTATTAGAAGGACAATGGACGTAGATGGACAGAGGTCAGTGTACCTGGCCAACATCTACAAAGTGTTATTGGAAGGACAATGGACGTAGCCGGACAGAGGTCAGTGTACCTGGCCAACATCTACAAAGTGTTATTGGAAGGACAACGGACATAGATGGACAGAGGTCAGTGTACCTGGCCAACGTGTTATTAGAAGGACAATGGACGTAGATGGACAGAGGTCAGTGTACCTGGCCAACATCTACAAAGTGTTATTGGAAGGACAATGGACGTAGCCGGACAGAGGTCAGTGTAACTGGTCAACATCTACAAAGTGTTATTGGAAGTACAACGGACATAGATGGACAGAAGTCAGTGTACCTGGTCAACGTGTTATTAGAAGGACAATGGACATAGATGGACAGAAGTCAGTGTACCTGGCCAACATCTACAAAGTGTTATTGGAAGGACAATGGACGTAGCCGGACAGAGGTCAGTGTAACTGGTCAACATCTACAAAGTGTTATTGGAAGTACAACGGACATAGATGGACAGAGGTCAGTGTACCTGGTCAACGTGTTATTAGAAGGACAATGGACGTAGATGGACAGAGGTCAGTGTACCTGGCCAACATCTACAAAGTGTTATTGGAAGGACAATGGACGTAGCCGGACAGAAGTCAGTGTACCTGGTCAACGTGTTATTAGAAGGACAATGGACGTAGATGGACAGAGGTCAGTGTACCTGGCCAACATCTACAAAGTGTTATTGGAAGGACAATGGACGTAGCCGGACAGAGGTCAGTGTAACTGGTCAACATCTACAAAGTGTTATTGGAAGTACAACGGACATAGATGGACAGAGGTCAGTGTACCTGGTCAACGTGTTATTAGAAGGACAATGGACGTAGATGGACAGAGGTCAGTGTACCTGGCCAACATCTACAAAGTGTTTATTGGAATGACAATGGACGTAGCCGGACAGAGGTCAGTGTAACTGGTCAACATCTACAAAGTGTTATTGGAAGTACAACGGACATAGATGGACAGAAGTCAGTGTACCTGGTCAACGTGTTATTAGAAGGACAATGGACATAGATGGACAGAAGTCAGTGTACCTGGCCAACATCTACAAAGTGTTATTAGAAGGACAATGGACGTAGATGGACAGAGGTCAGTGTACCTGGTCAACATCTACAAAGTGTTATTGGACGGACAATGGACGTAGCCGGACAGAGGTCAGTGTACCTGGTCAACATCTACAAAGTGTTAGTAGAAGGACAATGGATGTAGATGGACAGAGGTCAGTGTACCTGGTCAACATCTACAAAGTGTTATTGGAAGGACAATGGACGTAGCCGGACAGAGGTCAGTGTACCTGGTCAACATTTATAAAAGATCACTGACGCGACGATGACCAGATCAGACCAGTCCTCCAAGTGTCCAGCCGCCACAATAACAAAGTGTCTCACCATAATTTCCTATCACTCACACAAACCAGTTTCGTAATAAAAATAAACTTTAAAAAATAAATCACACTCGCATCCAGGGCTGGTAACACTATCTACTAGTTAGATTTTAATGTTTATTTTCAGATTGCTTTCTTCCACCTAAAACCGGGGTGTGTAGGGCGAGGATTGACCGTTATTACTACGACTTCAAAAAAGGGAAATGTTTGCCGTTTGTCTACGGTGGCTGTCAAGGGAACATGAACAATTTCAGTTCCGCAAGAAGCTGCTATAGAATTTGCTCTCAGTAGCCTTGGTTTCCTTCTGTCAATTATCCAGACTCAATACGACTGTCGACTGACCAAACTCACGTCCACAATGAATTTTCAATGCGGATTCACAAACTTATTAAAATAAATGTTTGGCAACAAATAATTTTGTTCTTGTCTTGCTTCTCTTCTTCCATGGGAACTCGGTAACCAGCTGTGCTCCTCAGGTACCTGTCATGACTACCATAGATTAAACGATTTCTTAAAGAATTACCAGAGTAGCAACCACAATATTAATTAGGGCAAAAGATCAATTTAAAACCTCAACGTATGGAACGGGCGCAGCTACATCGTTACCACGGCTTCTCTCACGATGTTTCCATATTATTTTGGTCGTCAGAACTTCGGCTCTAAATCCTTGATTGGTTATCAGCTTCCGGGAAATGTTGATTTTCTTGACAGTTTTAGCAGGAAAGGCAAGTCGTGTTTGTTGATTCTTCCAACTTGCTTGAAGATCAAGTCCCAAGGAAATATTTGAA
Source organism: Nautilus pompilius (assembly GCA_018389105.1). Classification (NCBI taxonomy): domain Eukaryota; kingdom Metazoa; phylum Mollusca; class Cephalopoda; order Nautilida; family Nautilidae; genus Nautilus; species Nautilus pompilius. The sequence goes on along the minus strand of JACATO010000084.1, from coordinate 1,607,302 downwards.
ACTATTTTCCCGTGCTTCAGAGGAAGTCAAGTTAGCGAGGAACGGAAATGAGCCGACTGTTTTTAATTTCAGAAATATTTTATGTTACGAAAGAAAGAACATTAAGCAACGTTTGCCTCATCTTCTTCTTTAAATCGTGTGTTTTCTTCCGATAGCATTCGATCACAGTATATCTAAAGTATATATCCATTACCCACAGATGGTAACTGTGGCGCTAGGCAACTGAAACATCATATGTTTTCTTTTTACGCCATATATTTTTTTTAATGTTTAGAGAGAGAGAGAGAGAGAGAGAGAGAGAGAGAGAGAGAGAGAAGAGAGAGAGAGAGATGGAGATGGAGAAGAGAGAGAGAGAGAGAGAGAGAGAGAGAGAGAGAAGAGAGAGAGCGAGAGGGAGAGAGAGAGAGAGATAGAGATGGAGAGAGAGAGAGAGAGAGAGAGAGAGAGAGAGAGAGAGAGAGAGAGAGAGAGAGATGAAGAGAGATTTTTGATTTTAACAAAACAGCGGTAAAACTTGATTTAAGTAAGCTTCAGAGATGTGAATATTCTTTTAAGTATAAATGCACATTTTTTAATGGGAAGCTTCAGGGCAAAATTTGGTTGTTGTTATCGGGGTCTTTTGGGTCCCCTTCATCAATATTAGCTTTTGTAGTGTTCAGATTTCTTGAGGTTGGATTCAAAAATACTTTTAATGTCAGAAACGGAGAATCGTCGTAATTCTTACCTGCGCTGTTTTTGGACCTTGCATTTCCATAAAAAGGAGGATTATTTGTACATAAAAATGTTATTTTACGTCCACTTAATACAATAAAGTTGCTACAGTCTCGCTTGCTTTCACTCTGGGAAAACTAAACATCTTCTTCTGACCTCTCTTCTTCCGTTTATTAAGATACTAGAAATCATTCAGCTTTAAGAGAGACTTTCTAAATCTTGGACACCGCACGAACAAACATTAAAGTGCCGCTATCTAGTATTAAGCGGCATACCTTTTTTGAAAGTTTGGTTAAAACAAGGACAATTTCAGGCTTTGGGTACCCTAGTAAAGAAAAAGGTGGGTCCATCTGGCTAATCTACCATGAGTATATCAACAAATAAACTTATTTTTTTGGGATTCCATTCGTTGTCGCCACTATCAAAATCTGATTTTACCTACATTTTTTTTTTCCTTAATTTTACAGCTGATATTCTTGCAGTTGTCTAATTCATTTTTTTGATTTCTTCCTCCATTTGTTTTTTTTAAATCAATCCTTTCACTTAATGAGCCAACGGTGCATCTGCTCAGATGTTTAATTAAGGGCTTCCTATCAGTTAATAGGGGTGCACTTTCTGGCCTAATTTACTGTTGAGGTATCTATAAACGAACAACGACGAATCTTTTCCAATCGCGACTAAAGACAATCTTATTACCGCAATGTCTTTCTGGCTTGAGAATACCCTGTAAAAGCTGCCATTCTTCGGGAAAATAAGACATAACACCACAAAAGATGGTTGCTGTCGTTGTGCCTTACAAGGGAGAGAATCGGAGGCGGTCGTAGCGAGGAAGCTCAGCGCCGCGTTTATCCGCTAGAGAGCGTTGACTCCTACACCACTGGGTAGAGCAGCTCTTTCGACTATGGAAGGTAAATCTGTACTATAGCTTTTCACTTTCAAACGTGAGACAAAACCCAGGTGGCCGGTTGGTGAAGAAGCCCGGGAGGAAACTGTGGCAGAGGTACACCGAGCCGAGTTCGACCGGAAATAAAAGTCGGACCCCCAGCATTGGTAGTCAAAGCCCCCTGGCGAGTAAAAGCTTTAAACAAAAAGAATAAAATGGTGGAAGACTGGTTCATTAATTGTCTAAATTAATTTTATTTCATGAGTAATTTAAGAAATGTGCATGTACAGCTTTTTATCTGGTAATGTTCTACATATTCTAAACCTTTCACAACTGCCGTAAACTGTTCTCGGAGCTTTTGCCCAGTTATCAGCCAAGATCAGCCCTCAGCCAGGCAGCAAGTGAACTGGACAAGGAAAATATCCTTTCTTGGAAATGAAGTCATGGGCATCAAAAGCAGCCCTGTCTTAACGAACGCATTCAGCATCGCACTCGCCTTTCGTTCGAAATCGGTTTTCGTTTCCTAGGCAACCGCTATATATAAAACGACGGCACAGGCCACTTTGGTTGTCATAGTAATAGCGAAGATGACTTTTGCTGCACCGTCCAGGCTCATAGGGGTAACTGCAAACTGCGAATAAGAGAAGGTAAGAGAAGAAGTGAAATTCGAACGGTTGTTCTCGTATTGTCCCTGTTGCGAAAGAGCGCGCGGTGGGTAACTAATCAGATCAAAAACCTTGTGACACCAGAACACACGGAACAAAGCAAAAAACGACATCTGGCGGAGGGAGACTTTAAACATCCGGAACTAGGATGCTAGCGGTGACCAGCTACGACTGGCGGCCAGACTGGAGACTACAGGCGCTATCACGCAGTAGAAAGGGAAGCCACTCGACACGAGGGAAACCTTTTGTTTCTTCTACATCTTTAGTCGCTAGAGGCGGCTTTCTTCTTGCTCTTCCCCACCCACCTAAAAACGAAGGAGAGCTCCAGCAGACGACTTCCGCTAGCCACGTCACCCAGTCTGCGCAGCCGCGGAACTCGAGGAACTGCTGTAGAGCGGTGGGGGCAGACGAGCTCCCCCCCAACCGAGGGGGGCCGGCCGCCATCTTCGAACGAAGGTCTGTCCTCGAATATCGAGCAGCGCCTTCCTTACGAGGACAGAGCCAAAACCCGTAGATGTTAACTTTGAAAAGAAATCGCGGCAGAACCGTAAACGGCTTCCAGAAAAGAAAGGGGAGGATCTGTCGGACGGGCGAGAAGATGGCGCTGCTCTCGGTTAGGGATCTCTGTCCGTTCCGGCGCCACGCGACACTAAAAACTGCGTACATAAAAACCCAATTCGATAATGATAATAACGATAATAATTTCATTATCACATCGCTTTTCACTCACCAGGCGACTGTCTTTTCAGCACCAACTCCTCTGTCATGAAGCTAAACCCAAGAACTAGACAAACCACGAGCAATTTCATGGCTTCCTCTACGCTGAAGGTCCACAAACCTCAGTACAACGAGCGGCGCCCTGGCTTTATATATATAGTTGTTATTATGACAGTACAGATAAATAATGAACGGTGGCATGCACAGACTGTCATAGTGAGAGTCAGGGGCTAACGACGTGAAGGTATTTTACACGTTACACCCTGACTATAACGAACCAGAGCCTCTTGTTAACTGTTTCATTTACAAATATATTTATATTTACAGAGTCCCTCAGCACAGGATAAGTCTTTATTGTTGTTGTTGTTTTAAGTTTAAGCGAGATCTTGAAGACGATGCGCGTCAGTTGTCTCACCTTAGGCCTACCTATGCTCGCGTTTTTCTCTTGTCGCGCAGCTATTGCACTAACGTCAACGGCTGATCTGAAGAGCCCGGAATTTCGGCTTCAGTCAGACGAGGGCAGGGACCCGGCGACATCTGTTCACAAGGTTCGCGACGACGACGAACCTAGCGGCCAGCTGTAAGCGAGCACCGCCACCCCCAGCTTCCTCGGTCTCAGTCCTAACGTCCCGATCGCCCAGGCGGTTATCAGCGACTCCTGATCGCTCTGCCCGAACAAACAACTAATTTCCTTCGTAAACTATAAACAAAACCGCAGTAACTCGCGGAAATCACCTATTATAAAAACAACCAGTTCGTTTTTTGTAGAAGAACCATAATCTCCTCCCCTCCAACTTTAAACAAATCTGGACAGATCCCTTTTCAATCAATGAACAACGCTAGCAATAAATTTGATTTAAATTTCCTTGTTGTTGTTCCTTTAATATACAGTAATTATTAACGGTATGGAAATAACTAATACCCGTTTACATAGCTCCAAAATTAGAGCTCTTTCGATCCTCCCCCCACTGATAACAACATGGCTTTTGCTATTTCACACAGATGTCCAATATATATATATACACAGTACCACCTGAAGTATGCAAATTTCGGTGGTAAGCATTCGTTAGTGTGAGCTGCTAAATTAATATGCTGTCATTCCTCCCGTCTAGCCGAAGAAAACCCATAACTCTCGGCTTCTGCTGATAATTTACATGCGGTGTGGCTGAAGAGCACCAGGCGAAGATTAGTTTGCTATCGAAGAGAACCTAAGTATTCTAAGAGATAATTCTTGGAAATCCCAATATTTGAAGCTAAAGAATTCAGCTTCCCACGTCAAATAACTAACGTGTACTTTTACTATTAGGAAACTGGTGTTCATATGTAACCCGTGGGTGGGGACGGTTACTGTTACAACGGTGCTATTTCGGTCGGATATCATTTAAACGTTTATAGTATAACATTCTGAAGATTTTGTCGGCAGAAGAAGTTTGGGTTAAATGCATATAATACATTTTTAAATTAGAGTTATCTCCCTTATATTATAAATTAAAGGAAAGAAAATTTCTTTTTCTACCTGTGACACAGGCGCTAGGGAAATGCTTTCTTACTTGACGATGAACCAAGAATTGGTGCTTCTTCAGCGCCGGCATATACTTCTTTGTTTGGCCTTGTCTTTTAGTGTATGCATGCTAATAAGGAGGTTGGTGCAGGGTAAAGTTGCTATTATGACTCCATCTCTAGAGAGAAACACGTCCGTTCTGTCTTAGACTTTGTCTTTGCCTGCCCTCTGACGGTTGTTCATTGACATCACTCGCGACACACAGACAACAGAAGCTGCTACTTTAAGGATAATATAGCATTCAAAACACCTGGCGTCATCGGAAACGTGAAAAGTCGCTTACACTAGACTTTTGCAAACCTTCGCCAACATTATAAACTTCTATAAACTATTGAAAGTTTAAAGCTTTCGATTCTGATTTAATTAGTTTTTTTTATTATTTTCCTGTGAACGCAGGTAAGGGGAAAAAAATTATGAAGTTGAGCTGTTTAACCTGGTTTAGTAAATACCAAACAACACCAGTTCGTATAAACTCGGTCTCCTTTCTCCGACAGCTTGTACAGGTGATTATGGATTATTATTATTATTATTAATACTTGTAAAATTGATCTCACCCAGAACACTATAATTATTCTATACGCTCTCATGCCGTGTCAATCTACTATTCTTATATAGTATGCGGCTGAGATAAGTTAAAGATTCTTTATTTGATCTTATATTTCATAATTTAAAAAATACAATGCGTAACTTTGTCGATTGTTCTAATAATCTAAAGATTGGCTGGCTAACATTTTCTTTCCTTAGAATTTTATTTGTTGGTGGTGGATAATGGAGAATATCTTTAATTCTTTGAATGCGCGATATCATTTAACAATACCCATTATTGACGGCGGTATCTGGTGTGATCAATGTACACTATAAGGGAGGTTCGAGTTAAATTCGACCGGAAGATACGACTGCGGCGACCTTACTTCCCTCCGGAGACGTCTCGACGTCACTGGATGAATGGAACCCTGCCAAGAGTTTCTCAAGATTCAGGCGAATTGCCCGCCGTATTCTTCTAACGATCTGCAAGTCCCAGTTATGGCGCAGTTGTCTCATGATGATGACTCCAGTAATTAGACAGACCCCCCCCCTGGATCGATCCTAAAGGTCGAGTGTGGGGTACCCGGTTTGACGCCCTTTCCTGGCAGGAGCTTTCTTTTCGCTCTTCCCCAGTCAGCCGCGTGGAGTTTCCCAGAGCGCCCCTCCGGTTTCCTGCCACGTCTTGGAATGGACAACTGTCCAGAGTCAATGGCGAAATGTTTCGTATTGTAATAGTTTAGCCCTATTTTGTTGTTGTTGTTGTACCCTGACTGCGTGTTTTAAAAAAAGATGAACGACATGATGCAGTAATTGGACATTTAAAGTAAAACGAACTGGCGAAGAGGAAGCGGAATTGGTGTGGGTGCCTCCACGGCGACATTAACAGGCGAGAAGACAAACTGAATAGAGAGAAATCGGAGAATTCAGGGGCATATAATCCGACAGTTAGGAGTACAAGGGGGAGAGAACTCTTTTTTAAACCCGGATTTTTTTTGTTTTTTTGTATCGATGGAGACTACAGGTAATTCTAGAAATAAGATTCATAACGGAGTCGAAACAGGACGGTAGAGGCCTTGATTAGCGAGTGTGGCACTTGTGGTACAAACAAGAACTAAAAAAAGGGGGGGAATCTTCCGATATTTAAGTAGCCGACGCAAGGCACTGACCTACAGCGCATGACCCCGGGCTCGTGAGTCAGCTGGTAGCTCGGGTATACTTCCGCGAAGGGTCAACGCGAACCCCGCCGTCGTGATTCTCCTGGACTTGTGGCCGGGTCCCCGACCCCCATTCCCAGCTTGTGGTTCAGACAGCGCCACAATACGACATTTGGATACTTACCAACAAGGCAAATGGCTAAGCCGGATATCCTTTTCGACGTAAAGCTAATACCATGACGTGCGAATGCCACAACAAGATTTCTGCTCAAATATCGGTCATTGAGGACCCATAACAGTCGAGCCACTTCAGCAGTTTCTCTAATATCCTTTGCAGTCCACTTCCGGTGCAGTAGACGGCTCAGCCCGAGTCTCCCTACTCTTGTGGTTGTGGCCGCGGACGAAGCAAGATCGCTGTCTTCTTCATGTCAGAGAAGCAATCTGCGATGGAAATTTCTCTAATATAATGCAGCTTTGTGGGTCTCTTTGTCTCCCGAAAATGTGGTGACGCCCTGGATCCTAAATAACCATGGCACCTGTGTGCATGTGCCGCTAACTAACTTGCCTCTGTGCAACGCGCCCGTTAACTGAAATATTTCACTGCCACCAGATGGCAGTAGATTTCCACTTTTTACCGACTGTTACGGCAGCCTCTCCCCCGTGCAGTGACGATCGGAAAACATATAAAAACCTGTGGATCTGGGCTCCATGCCACTTTAAACGGGATCATACACGTATCTGGGCTTGAAATTGTAAGCCAACAGATCTCCAATATGTAGCTTAGAACCTTAATACAACAACGTACAGATAAACCTATTTATTTTGTGGCCACTTTCATTATCTTATTTCGCCGCCCCTTTAAGTTAATCTATTTTGTTTTCTATACGTATACAAATATTTGGAATAATGTTCTGTTTTCTATGCAGTGTAAAATAGTAATAAGATATTAGTTGTCCTCACTAAAGCCCATTTTCAGCAATTTTGCTGCAATTTGGCGTGATACCGCATCGTGTGGCGGCTGAAGCGTTTACAAGGCAAAGAATTATAAACCACCTGATAAAAGACATCACTGATTAATTAACAGGTCACTGGTATGTCCCAGATGTTTCATAGAAACATTAATAAGGACAATTACAGTGCTGAAACCATTTAACAGCCTAATGCTTAATTACGTCACGTTTTCAGCTAATGTGGGATCACTTCTCAAATGCCAGGATTTACTGCTCTTTGTTGTTTTTTTTTAAAAAAAAATAAAAAAGAAGAAGGAGGATTAACAATGTGTCGAGTGTGTGAGTGGATATTCTTTAAATTGTTTTTCTTTGAGCAGATCGGGTCGGCGACAGAAGGAAGTTGGCTGAAATAACAAAGATTCAATTATGTACGATTACAGCCTGAGTGTGTACATTGTACAGGGTTCGTGATATCCGGCTTTCTCGTCGTGCTAGAAAGACGTGTGCGTAGCTTTCCTAAAGATGGGGTGTAGAACGGGGGGAGGCGACCAGACCCGGCCCCTCCCCTCTTTAAAGGTCCTGATGCTGTTAAGTTTCCGTGAGATACATTGATCGACGACATCAGTAAACGGCGAAGTCCCGAGATGGAAGGTCCAGGGCACGGTAGAGCGGCTTCGGGTATTTCCAGAGCAGCCAACGGACCTGACCCAAACACCCGCCCTGCCGGGGGGGGGGGGAGAACCCCGCGGTCGAGTCGCATCGAAAACTGTCCTTGTGAATAAAGATCAGGGACGCCGAGCGTAAACGAAATTTTCCGGATTATGCCGAAAGGAAACTTCAGTGGGTAAAAAAATCAAGCATCATACTTGAAATAATAATAAATAATAATCATAACAACAACAACACCAACAACATAAACAACAATAACAATACATATAATAATAATCATAATAATAATAATAACAAACATAACAACATACAACAACAATAACAACAACAATACAACAAATAATAATAATAATAATAATAATAATAATAATAATAATATAATATAATAATAATACTAATAATAATAATAATGACGATAAAACAATGGAGCCTGTTTTCGTTACCCGTATTTCGGACTTCTCGATCCGTTCTAATTCCGCTTTCATAAAACCCACGGATTACTGCCCCTAGTGGTCACGTGTCTAAGTTCCTATGAGAGAGAGATCTGTCCGGTGGTCGACCTTCGGATGCCGGACGACCGAGTCTATCCGGCACGGCGCAGTGCCCGTCACGGAGGCCGCCGGCCCAGGTGTTCACCTAAGGCAGAAAACTTCTCCCGTTTGTTTTCCAGGTGAAGGAAGAAACCGGGGGTCGGTTCTCTTATTTCGGTTTCGTGAGGAAGAACCGACTTAACGGTTTTACCCCCTCCCCCCTCCCTTAGCTCATTTAAAGGAAGCAGCGAGTAAGGAGGCCCCGTCCCTGCCCTCTGACAGGGGCAGATAACCCTCGCCCGTAAAACGGCCAGAAACTCTCAGTAAAACACGTCACGCGCGAGAAAGGAAAGGAAACTATTTACTCAATAAATAATTAAATTAACTCTTCCCCCCCCCTTGTTATTTCTATGAAGCTTTGTACGTCTTGAGAGGAAATGGCTAGGAATAAACGATTTGTCTGTTTTTACAAAACACAAGAAACCTGGGAATCCGAATCTGCCTCCGTAGCTTATACAGTGTAAAATTCTTCTCCTCTCTCCGCCGCCGTAAGACCGAACTTCATATTTAAATACAAAGGGGGGGATTAAGGGAAAAGGGGGGCTGTAGATAACACGAAAACCAAGAGAAGAAGAAACATGTCGTCTCTAGCCGGGCCTGTGGCTTTATCCCTGACATCGGTATATTTATGCGTATAAAGTCGTCGGAGTCTGTGTCTGCCTTCACAACGCCTTCGTGACGGGGTGGGGGTCGAGGAGTCGACCCGTATTTACACCGGTTCAGTTAATGTTTTCTTTTCTTCCTCCCCCCCCCTTTTAAACAGATATCCCTGAACGGCGTGCTGTTCCTTTGGTTGGGTTTTAGACCCACACGATCTTGATTACACATTCTTAGAATGAATGTAAATGGTTCTGTTGGTCCATCAGCTACATAATAAATAAACTTCCGGTTTTCGGAGTCCCCGAGCTTTGTGTCCAGGGGGACTCCGTTGTTGGGATCCCACCCCCTTTTTTCTCTCGCCTATTCGCCGCTCTCCCCTGATTTCGACGTTTTGCCCGAACAAATCGCCCCGATAACCGCAGCCACTGGTTTGTTTCCTGGCCTGGCCGTCAGGGTAGATAACTGCTGCCCACTTCCTGCCTGTCAGGGGTGACCGGAGTCTCCCTCCCCTTTCTCCGAAATAAAGCCGCGGCCGCGAGTTTCACCAGCTGAAACAGGAAAACCCGTTCATCTTGCTAACATCACACCTATTATCCGATAATCTACAGCGCTCCCTGTCCCCCCCTTATAAATGCGGAAGCCGCGTTCGGATTAGTGACGCGTTTATAGGGGACTCTCTCGCCCCCCCCTCAAAAACAAACGAACAAGACGAACAGAGAGGCGGGGCTGGGAACCGGTGAATATCTTCGGTTCTCTTCTTGAGAAAGACAAACGTCAAATGTCGTTTTTCAGCAATATGCGAAATTCTGTGGATCAATAATTCTAATCTATATATATATATATATGTATATGTCAATAAGAACCTGAGAAAAGTGGGATTGGTAGATTTAACAAACGAATAATAAAATGCAAGAAGAACGCGAAGGCAGGAACCGGCTTCATGCGTTCCCCACTTTCCCACTTACGCACCCAGATTTGTGCGAGATCAGTTATCCTAATCGCCTACCTATAGAAATTCGGAGTTTTTTCGTTTCCAGGGTCGCTCTTCCGTCCGGTAGCATTAGGAGCCGACACTGTGGTTAGTCAGAGCAAGAAAGGGCACTCTTGTGTGGTGAGAGCTAGGGATGGGTTAATCAAAGGAGTGGGGGAAAATCGGTAAAACCAAGTACGGTTTACCCAATGGCAGTACTCTCTCTCTCTCTCTCTCAGCATATCTCTCCATCTCTCTCTCTCTCTCTCTCTCTCTTCTCCTCTCTCTCTCTCTCTCTCTCTCTCTCTCTCTCCTCCTCTCCCTCTCTCTCTCAGCATCTCTCTCTCTCCAGTCAACTTATCGATTAACCCTCACGAACGAAGGAAGGAACAAAAAATTAAAAATACTAAAGTGAGTAATCAGCAGGCAAAAGATAAGAAATTAACAAGCAGAATACATTCGAATTCCACCGTTCTAACAGCAAACTTCAGCTGAGTAATAAAAATGTAGAAGCTAGTATATAAGAGACCGGCGTGTCGGGATTCAGGAGCTGTCATTCCTATTTGATGCGATCAGTGAATAATCGTCCTTGTTTTTAATTTTCCAGATAAAGTCTATCTCTGTTGGTTGTTATATTAATGCTGCCGCCATCTTATTATTATTATTTATTATTATATTATTATTATTATTATTTATTATTATTATTATTGTTATTGTTGTTGTTGTTGTTGTTGTGTTGTCTTTTGTTATTGAAAATGTAGAATATCCATTTTCCTTCCCTGAGCTTGCACGATCACTTGTAGCATTTCCGCTCTTAGACTAAATGCCTCTAACCCTCGATAAAGGACGAGACTGGGCTAGGAAAGTGCGCGTGCGGTTAGTTCGTGGTCAAAACTGACAGGGAAACATTACGCTCTGTTTAAAGAGAGAGAGAGAGAGAGAGATGATGATGATGATGATGATGAGAGAGAGGGAGACTTGTATTGTCGTGAAGAGAATGCAAGAACGAGTGAAATCGACGAGGTTAGTTGTCACAGGTGGCTTAGTGTGGAGTTCACTGTAAAGAGTAAACAAAAGGAACTGTGTAAGGGCCAGCCCATACCTAAATAAACGCTGGCTGGAGATCGCAGACCAGGGATTGACCGGCCCTACACAATTTCAACAGAACCCTTTGTCTTTATTGCTGTTGCTGCCGTTTTCAAAGAGGGTGCTGTGGAGCGGGCGGGGGAAATAAACCTCCAGCGCGGCACCAGAAATAGACCGGGTGCGCGGTCGTGGTGACCGGCAGTCAGTCAGTCGTGGTCGCGAACATCCGCGGACGGGCTGCCAGATCAGCGTAATCTCTGATTGGTTCTGCTGATCCTGGGGATTTCCAAAAAAGCGCCTTTCGCCATATTCCGGGAATGTAAAACCAAAAGCGTAGCCAACAAGGAAGTCGTGGGCCACAGGTTAGTAACTGGCACAGTATATATATATATATAGAGAGAGAGCGCCCTCCGCGCTCATCAGTGGCGCGAGGCGAGCTCACACAAAGCCATCCTACGAAAGTTTTTTAAAAAAACAACAGCAAAAAAGCGAGCACATGTCAGGCGATACCGTGGCGCTGGAGATCGGCAAGGATTTTAACATTCTCACGACCGACAACACCCGCTTGCAGTATGCCGTGGAGGAGAGCTTATGCACAGGGGAGCTAACTCCGATTCTTAAGAACGAACTTCGTTGTATGATACAAATGAAACGACATATACAAGGCAGGAGGAACTGAAGCTAAACATTGAAAACAGCGTGTCTGACCAGGTAGTTTGTGTTTGTTTTTTTGTTTGTATTTTTTAGAGAGAGAGAGAAAGAGAGAGAAGAGAGGGAGGGGACGAGAGATTAAGAAAGAGAGAGGGGGCTTTTTTAAAGCGGAATCTTTAATAAATAAACACAAAAAAAAAAAATCCGCATATACAGCTCAGAATCATCAAATAAACAGGCTGAACATAGCGCCACCTTTCTGTGTCCATCGCTCAGATCGACAGCTTCTTCGTTATTTCTGTAAAAATCGTGAGAAAAAATTCCTAGCGCGTAAAGACAACAAATAATTATACGTGTATATTCTCTCTGCAAGTCTATTAAAGGTTTTAAATTACTAATGTTCAAAAAGAGTCAGTTGATAAGTATATATAATAAATGATTTAATACTTTACCTGTAAGGATGGCATTGTCAGAATTAAGGCTTAAAAAGTGAGAGTTTAAAGTCTATGGATGGATTAAATGCTAAGAAGCACAAGAAAAAATGTTCAAATTATATATAATGTTTGAAAACTAACATTAAAAATAATCACTTTAGTTAATATTGCTGAATAAAATATACATATCGATTTGTTTTATCTATGTATTTGACTTTAGTTCATCAATAATACTTAGTGAGCTTATCTCCATTTATTAAAGCGATTTCATATAGCCCCTGTCTAGAGTGTAGTGTAGTGTGGATATAGCAAGTATCCTTGGTTACGCGAAAAATAGTATTTGTCGTTTTTGTGTGTTTTGTATGTTTTTGGTATCACTATATCGTAATCTTAGTCTATAGTGTGAATTTAGTTCCAATATTGGGGGATCTGTTTATCGATTTAAATAAAGGAATATATACCCTCTGTTTTAGTGCCAGTTACTGCTGCTCTCATTAGCTGATGTGTCCATTACTAATATTACGATCACTCACTGATAACTGTCCAGAAATCGTCAGTAGAAGACAGTAGAGTTCGAAGAGCTGTAAACGGGTACCTGCTAGTAAACAAAACATTAGTTCTGACAATATTCTTCTTTTTTTTTGTAGACAGGTAAAAATATGCTGATTATTTCGGTGTGACGTCAAGTGGACCTTAATCATCCGTCCGTTGTTAAGAACGAGCGGAACTCACGTGTAGTTAATTATTCCACTGACTTTCGCTGGCAGGGATGTGAGTTTCGTGGAATCACAGTAAAACAGAGAAATAACCACTAACGCTGAGAAGTTGTCCCTCTAATGCGGACAGAAAAGAATTACACAGCGTTCTTCCCATTCTTGACAAGTGGGGAAAACCGGGAGTTGTTACAGCGGCAGTAATTCCTCTCAATGTGCAGAGTTGGTTAGTAATTTAGCGCGTAAAGCTCCATGTTAGTGGATAGCGCTTCCAATACGTCCTTCGCCACTGTTTAGTGGGGCCTCCTTCTAACACTGAAGTCCTCACATATGCCACTACTATTTATGATCCGATTCCAATGTTAAAATTAACAATCACAAGTTATTCAGACACGAAAATTAATCAATTAAACGCCTACCGATATCTTTTGCTACTAAGCTTTTTAGATGTGAGGGTAGAAAAGCCAGTGACGTAGCAGCCTTGACATCATCCGTATTTTTAACATTATTTGTAATGGTGGCGGCTGGATTGGATGGACAGGTTAACTTTCTAGAGGCTTATATGAGTTTAAAGATGTATTCTCTGGCTGTGAATAACTACAGGGTGTCCTAGAAAGATCTATGCATGCACCTCTCTCTCTAAAACCTAATAAATTAATAAAGACATATTGCTGTTCATCAGACACCTTAAAGATGGTACATCACAGCAGGTTTTCAAAATGTCCGCCATCGGCATCTTCGTGGCGTTCGACAGCAGAGCGACGCGCAGCGGGCGGATCTTCTAACAGGAACAGCGGCTGGAGTTCGTGGATGGTAGGTAGCTGGTTTTGTGGCGTACGCCTCCTCTCTCAACAGACCCCCCACAAGAACATATCTGAAGAGCATGGCAGGTATTCAACTACTCCGCGTTGTCCTCTCCCAGTAAAGGGTTCGTCTTAAAGTACCCGTACATTCGTTCCACACCCTGTAAACACGTGACGTCACGGTACCGTCATCTGGGGGCTTCCGGCTGAACCAGGTCTCCTCTGTGTGGGAGCGTACAAAAATGTGTATTCGTCGGAGGTTTGTGGTTTTCTTAACACAGCCATATTGTCATTCAAGTTTGAAAAATGTCAAAGGCTAGAATTTACTAAAATGCCTTAGAAATTAATCACCTAGGATAATTACTGCAGACTTGTAGTGTGTGTGTGTGTGGTTTTACATTAAATTGACACACTTCGGTGCGCCTTCGATAACTCTGGCATAGCGACACATTTCTTGATCAGAACTTCTTTCTAACATTTACCTTTCTTATGACATTTTTCGTTGTTTTTTTAAAATTTAATCGATTCTCTAGAAATGTTGTTTCGTTATTTTTTGTAGAAAATCTTTTTGTTTTAGCGAGATTTTAGTTTTCTTCGAGGAAATCTTGAGAGAGGAGGAGAGAGAGGGGGGAGGGAGGGAGAGATGGAGACAGAGAGAGAGAGAGAGAGAGAGAGAGGGAGGGAGGGAGGGAGAGGGAGAGAGAGAGAGGGGAGGGAGGGAGAGGAGAGAGAGATGGAGACAGAGAGAGAGAGAGAGGGAGGGAGGGAGAGATATGACGTTAGTACAAAGAGAGAGAGAGGGAGGGAGGAGAGAGAGAGAGAGAGAATCAATTGCAGATACCTTTTCTTTTCCCACGCCTTCGATGAACTCATGCCTAGCTCCCACCGTACAAGAGTGCTCCCCCTTATTTTCTACTCTGACATCTCTGGTTGGAAAAGTGACACGGTGATTAGAATCGCACCCCAGCCGGAAGTTGACACCATTAGAGAGAGAAATAGACTAATACTGGTTGCCTACTTTATTTTACCCTCGTTTATCCTTTAAATCCCTTCCCTAAATAAATGATTTAATTTATTTGTCTTTTACATTTTAATTAAAGACGCATTTAAAAGGTTTTTTTCCAAAAATTCCTATCGATCATTTTGACACCGTAGACAATAAATCGATTTCCTTATTGAACACATCCGATAATAGCCCATCTTTTTTCTTTTTTAAAATTGTCTACGTTTCACTGGACAGGGATTTATGATAATCAGAGATTATTTTTATGTTGAAAAAAAAAAAAAGGTAATTTGAATGAAATGCAGGAGATAAACTTTACGGATACAGACGTAAACAATGACTCACCTCTTGCCCATTCATCGCGGGCAATTAACCTGTACATTCACGTTACCCACTGACGACTTCACCTTCTGCTCCCTTCTTTGATGTGTAACAGAGCTTCAGTTTAGTTCGATAGAGAGAGAGAGAGAGAGAGAGGCGTGAACCTGGACGGAATTACGTATGGTAACAGAATGCTCTGGAAAGCCGATTTTTTTTTTTTTTGAATTTCTAAAAAAATATTATGGGTCCCTAACTGGAAAGGGTTACTATGTAGAGAGAGTGAAATAAATACAAAACTGTGGCGATTAACAACAACAGGACTCTCTTTAGCCGCGTGAATTCTCTTTGATAAACCATAAGATCCTAGTTAGGTCTCTCTGATCTACAAAATAATTCAATCTTCGTCTCGATTATCACTCTAATTTGAAAACGTTCCTTCTCCGTCTTCGAATACCATCATCCGCAGTTCGTTTTCTTTTTTCCTTAAAATTTATCTTCCGGATTACGTAATTTTTCTATCTTTTTTATTTTTTGTGTGTTTTCCAAGTCAGTAACTGCTAACCCGGTTCTCTCCCGTAAGAATATAAGTAGTCAGTTTTCCTTCAACAAACAGGGGCCAATAGTGACGTGTGAGACGAGGATGAGGCGAACTAGGTACAAGGACGATTCTAATTTGCATATTTTAAATTTAAATCTGGTAGCGATGTCTTTAACACGGATTTTTACATATCCGAAAAGAAAACAAAGAGAAGGGAGAAGTTCACTTACGAGATGAATAGTTCTATTGTTCGGATGTGAGTCTGAAGCGAGAGTTACTGGTGGTGAGTTATTTACAGGGTTGGTTCGAATATTCCCAGCAGTACAGCCAACCGACGGGACCCGCTTGGCCCCAGAAGACAGATCCTCAGGGGTCTGTGGGATCCCGGTAACATACAATTTTTTTTAAAAAGCGGTTACGAGATTTTTGTAAAAAATAAATAAATAATAAAGTTAATTGTCTTCTGTTCCTGGTCCAACTAGAAAAAGAGAGAGAGAGAGAGAAACAGACAGTCAGAAAACGCAGATTCTTCAAAGTTTTGGGGTTGAATTCTTCACCCTTTACGTTAGGTGAACGTACACAAAGATGAGCCGTCAGGTATTTCTACCACAAAGAATAAGCCGCATAAAAGTGGTAGGGCACTAGCAGCCTCTCGGCGCGGATTCCCGCGCGATTCTTCGAAACAACCGCCGCAGCTTCCTGATGAAGAGTTCTTAGGTTTCGGGGGTTAATGTTTTTCCTGCCAAGTCGAGGGGAGAGGGAGGCATCAAGCTCGAAGATATTGGGTCAGATGGGGGGCTTGCGATCATCTTATTAGTAGCAGTACAATTAACCGATGAGCCGACGCTTCGCAGATCTTTCCCTGTGGCTGTCATCAGGACTCAGTTCTGGAAAGAACTGTTTGGCGTGAGACAAGGTGATCTTCTCGTGGTGGGCTCATACGTTTCTTGAGTGTGCTCGGGTGAGATGGTCGCAAATCTGCGTCCTGCTGGTTGCTCAGTTTTTGGACCCTTGCAAATAAAACTTCATCAATATCTCTTCGTTATAGTTTTATTTGTCCCTCTGTATTTCCACTTATAATTTCACCCTTCGTTTGATTTTCAGCTGACGAAAGAAGATCTTAGAAGACGAGAAGAAAGAAAGGAGAAAAACAAAATGGCAGCGCGAAAATGTCGCATGAAGCAGAAAGAGAAAGTTAAAGAACTTCAACAGGTAACGAAGCTAGGCTACTCTCTCTCTTCATCTCTCTCCACCTCTCTCTTTTCATTTCATCTCTCTCTTCATCTCTCCCTCTTTCATCTCTCTCTCTCTCATCTCTCTCTTCATCTCTCTCTTCATCTCTCCCTCTCTCATCTCTCTTTTCATCTTTCCCTCTCTCATCTCTCCCTCTCTCATCTCTCTCTTCATCTCTCCCTCTCTCATCTCTCTCTTCATCTCTCCCTCTCTCATCTCTCCCTCTCTCATCTCTCTTTTCATCTCTCTTATCTCTCTTTTCATCTCTCTTTTCAACTCTCTCTCTCTTTTCATCTATCTCTTTTCACCTCTCTATCTCTTTTCACCTCTATCTCTTTTCATCTATCTCTCTCTCTCTTTTTCATCTCTCTCTCTTTTCATCTCTCTCTCTTTTCATCACTCTCTCTTTTCATTTCATCTCTCTCTCTCTCTCTCTTTTTCATCATCGAAATTGTGCATCTTTTCTCCAAAACTCTTACAGAAGTTGTTAAATTTCCTATGGTATAAAAATTTTGGACGTAAAATTTTAAAATACATCTATGGCCAAAGGTTTAACATCACACTGGAATTTTCTAATTTTACTCGATGTCGAATTAAACCTGCTGAATTTCCATAACAGTGTTAAGTTGACACATTGTAGTTTTCTGCGTACTTAATGGGGAAAAATGAATACAAATGAAAAATTTCACGCTCTGAAATTTGATATGCATATACCTAATTTTCGAAAAAATCTCATGACGAAATCTGTGACAACTCAATTAAAGCAGACATTGAGAAGTGATCATGGGTACAGCGTCAAGGTATGCGAGTCTGATTTAAAGATCAGTTTTGTTATTTTTATTTCTGATGCAAAACTTTTAGCCAAGGCTTCATTAATCGCAGACCCCACTCAAAAAAATTTAATAAAACTTCGTATCAACATATAATAACTGCAGTCACGCTTACCACTGAACTTCATATTAATCTACATTAACTGTAACTTCTACAATGCCCACATTTTACTTAGTGTTATAAATTGAAATTCAAAATCCTTCCCCAGGTAGGCTACTAAACTAGTCTTTCTCACACCTTTCTTCTTAGAAAGGAGAATTTTGAAAAGTGGCTTCTAGAAAATGGAAAATGGATCTTGGTGTGATAGGTTATGGAAACTCTATAGCTGAAGTACACTTTTTAAATTTATTTATTTATCTATTTATTTTTTAAGAAATATATTCTAAAGCAAGAGATATTTACTTTTATTATATCGTGGGTAAAAGGGTTAAACGGTTTGGTTAGTCAGTAAGGTGCCCTTACCTTATTTTGCATACGGGCAGATCGAGTTACGTCTTAGCACCCTGAGGGTTTCCCCGCCCGGCTACAATTTGTCCACTTTGTTTATTAACTAGACAAACAAAACCTGACAAACCAGATCTCATGCAGGCGAATTAAACAAACAGATTCTTTGATTTTTTTCTGTCTCTTCGCAGCGTGTGGACACTCTCGTCGAGGAGAACTGCCGCTTACTGCTTCAGAGAGACAGGGTGCAGCAGGAGAAGGAAAAGATGGAGTCGATTCTTCACTACCACGCGGAGTATTGTAACTTAAACCAAAATTATGCTCAGACGGCAGCTAAAAGCAGAAATCAGCTGATCGTGGACCCAAGGACGTTTTTTCAATATCCTCTCTCAGAGCCGCGCTGATGATGACAAAGACGGGATGATCTGTCGACCGGTGCATAGATATTACATCGGTTTATAAGTTCTTTTTCGATCCACATTTCCTATCATGTTATTTATTTATTTGTTTGTTTGTTTCGTTTTTTTTTTTTAATTCACCACAGTAAAATACGACTTTTTTTTCCGAGCTTTGTCGTTATTGTCTTAGTTCTTGGAAGGGAGGGGTTGCTTTTTGTGATTCCCCCGTCGGCTGTAGACCGGACTTTGCCTGTCGATGAGATTTTCCAGCGGCACACGTTCTACCCGGCTCGGAAAAGACGTGTGAGGAACGGAAACAAAGCACGAACCACAGGCCAGCCCACAGAAGGACACCAAGATTTCGATCCCCCTCCCACTTGTTACAATTCATGGAAAAACCCCTAATGTATTATATTAGAATACAAGCACGTGATAGGAGTCCGGCGCGTGGGTTGGTGATGACGCTACGATGTTCAACTGCCGGAGAAAACTTAAATAAAACTTTCGATTGTCTCCCCCTTTTGGATACATGCGACAGTTTTATTGGCATAAATATGGTCTCGTTCTGGTCGGTTCTGAAACGAACCGTCTTAAAACCGACTCGAAAACGGCGAGACGATCTACTACGATCAATGGCACCGATATCCGATGTCCACTGACATCATAGACAAAGCACAAGTTCGCTTTCCTCTTGCATGATTGCTCTCATTAAGCGGACATCAACGAAGATCGACAATAGAAGTGTTGTAATGTTATGGATTAAAATCAAATACCTCGTTATCACTTTAACATTAACAGAGCGGTTAGTGCTCCTAAATAAAGTATGGCGTGCTTGTGGAAAAGGGTGGGTCCAGTTACCAAATGTAATATTCCACGTTATCGTTAGAGGGAATACTGGTTAACGCCGATGGAATATATCGGAATTCGTGACTTCGATCTTGGTCACTCTTCGTTTCGTTGTTGTTGTTTGTTCGGTTTCTTACACATAACCATTAATACTTTGGTAATTGTGGAGTCTGGAATCGTAAACTGAAATGTCTCCGCCGATTTTCGAAAACGCTCCAACAACGCATTGCTACGAAGGTCGACTTCGCCTAAATTAGAAAAGGGAACAGTCCTTACTTTCTGCTTTCCTAAGCAGTTCACCAATTCTAGCCAGTTTTATTTTATGTATTTTCTGCAGCAGACGTCGGCTTCTGATAGCGCTGCGCTGCGGAAACACGTTCTTGATTATTAGCGGATAGGAAGCGGGTAATTAAACAGAACCCTGACACAGTCGGCCGCCGTAAACTACCGTGGCGAGGCTAACTATCATATAAAACGCAAGGCTTCCGAGGAGGCCAGAAACCCCGTGTAGAGTAAATGTGCCCACCAAAACGATTAACAAGGTTAAGGGGTCTACTATTAGAATAGCTTCACCCCCCCTCAATTTTTAAATTCAGATATAGATACTTTTGTGCAGGTTTTGTAAAATCTCTTCTAGCCCGCCTTGCACTGTAGTCCTTCGCCGAAGAGTAGGGGGGGGAGAGAGAGATGATGATGAGAGAGAGAGAATTTCTGTAGAGTGAATCCCTTTGTACTATCTCTCTCTCTCTAATTCTCTTAATAAAATGTGCTCCTCCCAACCCGGATTCAGGCCTCTAAGGTTGTAAGCTAAACTTTCTTTCCAGGATCCGAATGTTACAAATACTAACTTATTATATCTGATACATTTTTTCAGACGTAATGTATATTATTTTAATAATTTTTGACAAGAACTCATCAGTGCATTCGTCATAAATGTTAAAAGTCTTGTTTTATTTTCAACTTCCGGCCCTAAGCTACAGCTTATCTAGCTTATATAACGTAATCCGTCCCTGCCTCTTCCGTTGCACGTGATTTAGATGAGTCAAAGAGTTTCTCTTTTATTATTATTTTTATTATTAAATTTAATTTTAAAATATCATTTTTAGAATAAAAGGTTCCAACAACAATCTTTTGGGACTGATGGTCAGTTCAATGGTCCGACTCCGGGTCCTGTCGGGAGACCTCAGTTTATTCTCTCTCTCTCTCCCCTTCCACAGCCAGCCGCGCGTTTGTCCTCCGGTTTCCTCCCACATCTAAAAACGAAGGATTCTAATGAAGACTTTCTGCTGCGCTGCGCAGTGGCGAGTCACGTGCCCGGTTACCGCTGAGTGCCATCCTAACCACGTGACCTCGTAAAATAGCCACTGATAAACGGAAACTGAACCGATTCAGCCTTAATCGTCACGTCTGTCGCTGGGAGAAGAAGATGCAATTTTTTTCCTTAATAATAATAATAATAATAATAAAAGGAAAAAAAAATATCGTTATCAGAATAAGTTTTGCTTATTAGTGTATACTAACTTTATAAATAACACCAAGGCTACATAAGAGAGGCTGGGTGCTGGTAAAGATCAAAACACGACCAGGCTGCGTCAATCAGCCAACAGCCCGCCTGCCTTTGCAATTTCAGCAGTTGACTCCGTAATGAAGAGATATGGACGCGATGTGACAGCCATCGCAAACTTACGCTTCCATCTCATCTTCTTTCCTCATCAGAAGAAGGAGAAGAAGAAAAGAAAGGCCCACCAACTTTTCGGCTTGACCATCCCAAACACTGAACAAATTCTCACTTCGTACCTTTAATTAATAAATAATGTCATTTATTATGACCGCCAGACCTTTTGGGACTCCAGCCAAAACCACCCATCTTTCCGTCTTGAAGCTCGCGTGGTACCCAGACAGCCATCGCTTATTAAAGGGGTTTGCCCTTTAACACCCGCACAACGATTATCTAGATAAAACCATAGGTAAGAACAGCTTCTTAGAAACGGAATTATGGACTACAACACGGTAAAATGTAAATACCGAGGCAGGCGAACAACACAAAGGGCCGAGTAGGTGAGATACCTTTGTGCAAAGCTGTCTCGGCTCTCTCTCCAAAAACTGCTTCCTTCCGCGATTTATACTGAAATCGCTACCAGTTCGGGGACTTCTTGGCGCGGCGTTAGACATTAAGGATAAGCAAGCATCTAAGACCCAGCAACAGCAACTATACTTTGGCGTTACTAGAATCCACGCGTTAGTTTGGTTACTCGGTTTACGCGAATAACTAATATTTTAATTTTTTAAAAAAAGGAAAAACACGTACAACTGCGTCTCTGTGCAAGAGACGGTCGCGCCATCGGCCTTTTAGTAATTAAGTACAACGACGCACAATACCTGGAGAAAGGTGTCTATAGATACATACGTGTGTGTGTGTGTGTGTGTCCTGTATACAACTGAAAGAATAAACTGTACGTGCTCAACCATAGAGAATAAAGAAGTATTTAATGAAGAGCAAGACAGGCGGAAAAACCCGGCTATATATATATATATTCAGGTCGCCTCCTGCCTGTTTACCGTCCGTTGAGGAATTCCCTTGTGTGCGTCACTCTGATTGGTCAGGTTTGTCCAATGAACGCTCGGCGATCAGAGGCAGGATAACTGCCTTCCTGATAAATAAATTAAATAGGTAAAGGAAACCTCTCTCTCTCAGTGTGGCGATCGTGTTCAAAGACCCGCCCGAGCGATGTATCGGCGAGACACTCCCTCCCCCCCCCCCGGGAAGTTAAAGAAGGTCGGGTTTTAGATCTGTTTACGGTGTCTTGCCATTTGCAAAAACAAACACACAACAAGAACAACAACGACCGCCCCCTCCTGGTGACAGACGGGCTCTGTATACGCCGCACCCGCCGTAGCCCCCGGTTTGTAAATTCCCGACATTTTAACAGACGACTATTAATAGGTCGCTGCAAACGAACGAACAAACGAAAACAGAATTTACTCCGTTTACTAGAAATGGCTCTAACTCGACCCGTATATATATATTCAAACATATACGCGCAGTAGCTCTCTAGTGAAGAAAACAACAAACCTCGTACGCTTCACAGGTGTGCTCGGATTGTGACGTCGCTACCTTTTCTACTCTCACTTCAAAAGAGCTCGGATGACGAGGTAACAGTCTCGGCAGTACCGATATGAGTATCTGGTTATATATTTTCTTGATAACGGGATTCGTGATTTTGGCAATGAAACCGAATCGCAAACAGTGGTGGCATGTACTAAAGCCAGGTGGACTCCGTTGTTTGTTTTAAAAGCAAGCAGATAGCGTAAAAGCGATTCTCAAAACCACATCTGCCGCCTCCCCCTTAAAAAAAATAATCACAAGACTTTGATGAAATGCTTCCGAGGAAAGCTTTGTCTTAATATCTTTCAACACTGGACAGTTAATAACGAATACAATAATTTACTCTACCTACATTGTTCAAGTTATCATCACCGCTTACACAAATAAAAAAGAAGAGTAAAACGTTTGAGACATATTTATACGTGCACTTTATTTATAAAAGTTATAAACACAATGGATGACTGGCCAGATTTATTATCAGGTTTTTTAACACAAACAATTGGCCCCTTAATCACGTGGCCGTTAGCGAGGATGATACCAAGGTTTCAAATTTCTAAAGTGTAGAGACCCAGCCCCTCAATTTAAAAGCATGTATCTTCCTCCAAATCGCAAATGTAAGTAATACAGATGTTTAAGAAATAAATAATAATCTTTTAAAAGTCAGATGTGTGCCATGAGATAAACATCGGATAATCTTAATTATGTTCTTAGTTATTATTATTATTTCTTGCTAACTTACTTCCGTTAGCCCCTAGATTTCTTTTAAAATTAAGAGTAGGAATTGATGAGAGAGAAGAGGAAAAGATTAATTCATTTGAATAATTTATTAATTTTCCTTTTCCTATTTAAATTCTTCTTTTCCCTCTCGGCCCGCAGCAGTATTTTCTAAATGGAGAATCTCACCCAGAATAATCGAATAATACCTACGTTAATTTAAAAAAAGGAGTATGTGAAAATAATTTAAATCATTAAACATTTTATTATACAAAATGATATTTTTATCATTACATTTATGCAGTTTAAAATTTTAATTAATGTAAAAAAAAGTTACTTCCACCGTCCGCTTCTTTCTTTTTCTTTAAGGTAACCGTGGCACAGCCGTTCGAGGAAGAGAAAGGTTGGACCCAGCAGGATCCGGCCCTGACTGCGCTGTTACTGCGAAATCGCTGAGCAAGTGGCCATACTAACGACATCTAAAAATCCAGACCTCTGGTCCACCGAGCTGCAGTGGTTTTCCGACAGCGCACCTTTAGGAGCCCACCCATACGCTGTCCACGTTGTCATTGACGAAAGGCGCACTCTGCCCTCAGTGAACTGTGTAACGAAGAACAAAAACGAGGGCATATACAGCATTACATTCAGTTACGTGAAGAACGTTAGGAACACATGAATCCTGAATCATTTACAGTTGACTTTGAACGAGCGGATACTGAGCATCACCAGAAAGCATCTTCCAACCGCCAAAGTTTTTGGTTGCTTTTTCCACTTCGCTCAATGTTTTTTGGTGCAATATTCAGTCTCTTGGACTGCGAGCCTGGTATATGGAACCAGAAAACGCTCTACTGATTAAAAGCATACAGGCACTCACTTGCATTTGTTCCACCAAATGATGTCATTGACACGTTCAATGCTCTGGTGGCCCGTCTCGATATCGAAACAGATGAGAGAATAGCAGACTCTTTGGTCTATTTTGAGAGAACTTGGCTCGGTATTGTTACTCGACGGAGACGAAGACGACCCACGTTTGAGATTGAAATGTGGAACGTCTACAGCAGAGTTAAGACAATCTGCCCCGAACCGATAATTCTCTGGAGGCTGGCACCGAGCTTTCGACCAACGAATGGCGATTCACATACCCATCGATTTGTAGGCTCGTCAAGGAAAGAACGAGGCCGGTAATGGAATTATGAACGAGCAGGCTGCGATGGGATTGAACACAAAGCCACAAAACAAAAGGTGCATCGACATTAATAACCGCCTGAAGACATTAGTTGCCAACTATACCAATGAAGACGGACTTGCACACCTGAGGGCGATTGCTCATAATTTGACTGGCATGATTTTAATTCTCTATGATTCACTGCAATAAATGTCAATCATTAATTTACTACATTTCTATGGCTGTTTCAGGGATAGTTTGTGATAAACTATCTGTGTATTATTATATTCCATTTCTTATTATTGTCGGCATATCGTCCGCACTCGGAATTACCGTCACGGTTCAGACCGACGAACCAACTTTAGTTAACCAAACTCCCGAACGTCTGTACCCTTAGATACGAGGTATACGACAGTAACATTTATATCACAAGATCTCAGCTCAGGAATTGCCGAGCGTGATAAACTAATCTGACCTCATGATAACGAACCCGTTGCACTCCATGATGCATAATTAATGATTCTTACCATGGCTCATTTTCCTGTTGCTTCGTTACGTCTCTCTAAAAGTGAAAACAAAACTCGTAGTTTCATGGCAAACGACTGGCAAAGACTTTGTATATTCCGATGTTCCAGGTGGAGGTAAATTCTTATAAAATTTTCATCAGTTTCGAATATCAATAACGAGTAAAAGTTTCATAAGTAATAATAAAATCCGACGTATATATACTGTTTTCCCCAACTTTATTCAGACTGCCGCTTACGTTTATCATAGTTTAATTCTGGACTAAAAGGCGCCATAGCTGAGCTTGAATGTCGTTATATACATATTTTATTTTTATTTGTTTTACCATATTAGTTTAGTAACACTGGCAGCCATTTGATATTTAATTCGTTTTCAAGACTAACATTTTTAAAATTCACATGAAAAGGCAACTCGCACCGATGCATTATTATTTTTCAAATGTTTCCCGGTTACCAACAGATGATTCTGTGCGAGTGATTGCATATTTTCAGGTTCTTGTCGAATCGGGTAGCTTTCGGACAACTCATCTTGATGGCTCGCAGTCCATTGGTGTCGGCCGGAACACAGAAGAAGAAATGTCTGCACGACTGGGGATCGTGAAAAATCCCTAATCCCAGCTTATTGCAGTCAAATTTTACATTTCCTGTAAATGAGAAACAAAATTCAAAAGGAGAAATAACCCACAAACTCCAAAGTAACTTCAAAGGACATAGCAAATTCTTAAACCAGCGACCTTCTGAATTATATAAAGTTGATGTTGTTGTATTCTTGTAACTACACATTTGTCAACACTATAAACAAAAATGGCGAAACCGATCACGTGAAAGCCACATAACTAGCCTTAGTTTCGTATATAAAGGTAAGTCATTTTCAGTACGACATGAAATCGACTTTCTTTTGTGAAAATTATTTTAGTTTAATTTGCCTTAGTATTAGGTCGTTACAAAAATCTTCTCGGTTTTTATATTATGTTGATTTGGGGTTCAGCTTTTGCATACTTGTGAAAGTGTATGTAGATAAGTTATATATCGTTTTGTAGTGTATGCTTTGGCACACGTTATGCAAAACCTACCATTCTAAAAATCATAAAACAAATATTTGTTTCAGGGCTCTGAGTGAAGCGTGGGCGGAAACGCTTTTCGTGCCATTTTGCTTCACCAGTTCAAACCGGGCCACAAAGTGAGCGAGGCAACTCGTAACATTAAGCCAGTATGGGGCGAGGACCCAGCAAATGAGCGCACAGTACAGCGATGGTTTGCAAAGTTTTGGTCAGGAGAAGTGAGTCTCGAAGATGAGGAATGTAGTGGATATCCTTCCAGCTGTGATGATGATTGTCCAAAAGCCTCAGTTGAAGCCGATCAAAGAAAAACAGTGCGAGAAATCGCTGGAGAGCTCGACGTAGCCACTGCAACTGTTTCCTGACATCTTGGCGCAATCGACAAGGTGGAAAACTTGACACAAGAGGGCGCCTCAGTCGATTGGAGATCTGCTCTTCGCTTGTCATAAGAAACAGAAACGACCCATTAATTGTTGAAACACTGTACAAAACCAATCATCGCCATTCTGTCAGTAATGGATAAGTATTTTAACATAAATATGTTCAGTTACTAAAGATTTATAGGTAGCAAAGAGACGGGGAAAACGAACAACTCGAACACTCTCAGATGAATGATGAGAACAACTCAGATACTTAAGCCTATAGGAAGGGAAAGGCCAGATTGGCCATTTCCTTTCACCTTAAAGGTAACTAAACAAACTAATGGAAGCTTGTTTCGGGTATCATTCCCTGTCGAAATCATCATCAGCGGAACCATTAAATGTTGCATGCATGGCTGAAGTTTATTTACTTTACTTGCACGTGATGTATTCGCTGGTCGATGGCAAATCCTGTAGTGAAAGTAGTTTCCAAAAATTGAATTCAGTGTTTCTCTAAGTATTTCCTCGCTCTGCTATTCCGAGTGGTTTCCGGTACACTGGAGCTCTCTAACATAGGAAGGTCTTGCGGCACCCAACCCCAACCCCCAGATATTGGACTCTGAACAGACAGCCTAACGGTGTTTTAGAAAGCCTGCAATTAATAATAGGACAGACATTCGGAGAAAGAGGAAACTAGAATACCCGAGAGAAACCCACGCAGAACGAGCTTGTTGTAAAGAGAAGGAGAGAGATGGAAGGAGACCCTCCCCCCATGAGGATGGGGCGTGGCGGTATTCCGGTGGTAAAAGGCCCAAGTCAGTGTCCCGGGTTCGATCCCTAACCCGGACCAATCCGGTTTGTTTGGTGTGCTTCTCCGACATGGTTTCTTCTGGTTCTTCTTCGCCTGTCGGTTGCGTGTCTTTCCTCCGGCCATTCCGGTTTTCTCCGACATCTGAAGACGTATGGTTTAAAAAATAAAGGGGGGGGCCCACGACAATCGCACGGAGCTTCGTCGTTCTTCGTGCTGTTCTACGAACGAAATAACGGCTCGTCCCGAAACACACACCGGACAGGAAAAAACAACAACAACAACAACAGAATTCAGCTTCATCTTTAATGTTGGTGCAGAGGTGATGGTCGATGGGACAGATCCAGACTAATCGTTCTGTCGCCGCGAACATAAAGGGGTATCGATTACTGCAACGGCCTTTTCTCAGTCTTGGTTATTGTTAACGTAAATCCATATCGATTACTCTCACACGTTTTCACATCCACCCGAGCTGGACCCAAACACAGGGATGCTGACTTGAATGCGAAAAATGTAAATAGATGTCACTTCTAAATGGCTAAAATATTAATATACGGGACACTTGAATAATTATTAACAATTGTTTATTTAGTAAACGCTTTAACCATGATATTATGACAAATAAATAAATGCACTGATAAATAAAAGGTAAGTACCCAGATATGAAACGATAGGTTTACAAAGAATGCTTTTTTTTTGTTGTAGGTATCTCGTATTTTAACTCTTTCCACAACATCTGAGTTAGCCCAACCGATAACCTTGAAAATTCAATGTGTTTCTGTTTTGAGCGCCACCAACAAGAAGTAGAACAACGGAAAACAGCAATACAAATAATTCGTTTAGAAACCGTGGTAACTCCACCAGGCTGCAAGACGAGAGAAACCAGAGTTATCAGCGAGCGTAAGTAGCTGTTTGATGGTTCTTGGATATAACCTGGTTTTAGCCAATCCATTGCAAGCTGTGATGTTTAGGAATTTCCAGGTCATTCTCTCTCTCTCTCTCTCTCTCTCTCTCTTCCTCTCCTCTCTCTCTCTCTCTCTCTCTCTCCCCCTCTCTCTGTACTAACGTCATCTCTCTCTCTCTGAGAGACCCCCCCAAAACAGTTACAATCCATATCCCTTTGTTATCTCCCACAATAAAAGTATTCTTTTTTTATGTCGACGCTCTAATAATCCATGAAATATATTTCGTAGTTTATGGACTTTAAAAACTGATAAACGTCGAGGAAGCGAAGTCCCTGAGGTGTACAAACGGCCTAAATAACAAACTCTTTTCTAATTGAGTTTATCTGAGATATCATTAGATTAGCTTCAGACATTTTGGACTTTTTAAAAAGCGAATGTTATTAAAATTTACTCCCTCAGTAATTATATGAATTGTTTTCTTTAAAAAAAAACAAAAAAACAAACAGACAAACAATATGAGAGTTGCAAGTTGTACAGTAAACTTTACCGTAACCGTTCTTACTAAAGTCAACATCTGGACCATAAAATAGGTGATGTGTTTCATAGGAATGTTGCACAATCTCAACTCCAAAATGTTACACTAAATTATAGTGAGTCAATTGTAAAATAGCCCTTAGAAGGCTGTCATCTTACAGCGAGCGAAAGAGTAAAATAGCATTATCCTATTTATATTCCAGCCATATATCGGCAACCACTCGTTCTCTAATTTCTGATCCGGAGCCGAACGCGGCCACGGTCCAGTTCGCCGGGTACAAATCACGATCGAATGAATGAACACAATGAATTGCAAGTACCGCCTTTCGGGTAAAGAATAAAGAAAAAAGGACACGACTTTACAATAAAGCTATCGAGATTTCACAAAAAGAAAAAGAAACTAGGTAAAGTACAGCTATTCATGTTCCACAGTTCTGCTAAGCCTGCTCCAGTATCTATCTCCCACTGGGCAATCCATAATTTCGGTGTGTAATTCCCCTCAAACTGTGTTGTGATTTTTAAAAAAAAAACTCCTTTTCTCTGACGCTAATCATTGCAAATAATAGCAGCTTAAAATCGTTTTACTTTGTGTACGTTTATTACCATTATTATAATTTATATAAAAGTTCAAATTATTCAGAAATTTTTTTTATAAAAGAAAAAAAATTTTTTCTGAAGGATTTCAAATAAAAGCTGTCCGATTTTTGGTTTGTCCCTTTAGTCTCAAACCTCAGCGGGATGGAGTGATGGAGAGATGATAACTGAAAACCGTGTGTGATGCAATTTCGATTTACATTCATTTACTTTCCACTCTGATAATTCTAGTATAATGATCGAAGAAAGCTTTCATTTTAAATTTAAAAAAAAAAAACAACCTCTAGTTATTCACTGCTTTCAGATTTCGTTTTATCCAAACGTACCATCTTGTTAAAGCTACAGAGAGCCTTAGATATATAATACTCATCAGAAGATGTCGATTCGCAAATAACTACGTCCCAACCTACAGTTAGCGCAGAGAAAAACTATCCACGTTGTACCCGTTAAACAGTCGCTGAAATTCGCAGAATTTTAAAATAAAATAATCTGTTCAATGCTACAATTAGTAGTCACAAATTATCAAATTGGAAGATCTCCATCTTGCGCTTTCTCTTTCGAAATGAGGAAGTAGTCACGATATCAAACTAAATTTCAGTTAACTATTTAAAAAAAACACCAACAACAACAAACGAACCGACGAGGAATACCAATACATATTTTATTTATATTAGAAATAGTATAATTTATAACGAGCAAATATAAATATGTAAAATATTATTAAAAGAAAGATACAAATGAACACAAAGATGATTTAAAATATAAATGAAATAAAACTAAAATTAATTAATAAGAAAAATATGACTGAGGACACTTTAAAGACAACTTCTGAAAAGATAACGTTCTGAGTTATTAGGTTTTCTCTCTTTCAAAGGAAAATCCTGGCAAATATTATTTTTGACGGGGGTTAGGTGAAAAACGCCATCTTGGCCTACGGAAGGTTCCTGGCCGAGTCGCGGGAGGGGGTGGGTCGGTTCCAGCAGCCAAGGGGCCGTAACTCAGTCTCCTCTAACTAACCGTGCGACCCAGACCAGATCTCATCACTTCTGAGCAACGGGGAAGAAGAAAAACGTTTTCATTTTGTCCTTCTTAAGCCGAGCTTTGTTAAATTCCGGAAACAAAACAAAGCAAAAGCGCTACCAACTCCGCCTGACAGGTGGGGGATAAAAGAAAAAAACAACAACAACAACAACAACCGGGTGACAGCTCGTTTCTCAAACCGCGAATGGAATTTTTTTTCTGAAGAAGTTTAATTCTCCGCCCGACAAAAGGTCAACGGCGCATGGGAAGAGAACTCGCAGCCGTTTAATCCGCGGGTTACGCCCCCTTTTTCGAGGTTTTCTCCTATACTGCACACTTACGTTGCGGCTCAGCTCCGGCATCCGACGAGAAAGTCTCGTCGGCATCGAAAACGGGCTGGAGAACGGCGCTGACCAGGTTCAGCAGGGGATAGGGGCCGTGGCCGCAGTGGCCAGTAAAGTCGTCCATTTCCAGCGACCACACGAAGGCCCCGCCGAGGCCTCTAGCTACGATGTTGTTCGCCTGGAATCGGTAAAGAGGGACATAACGGTCGGGCGATGAACCCCGCTAAATAATGTATATAATAATAATAATAATAATAATAATATAATAATAATAATAATAATAATAATAAACATATCGTTGATGACAAAAGTGTGTATAAAAACCATAATTCTCGATATACTGTAATACGTAAATAAAATGTCGGATGTTTAAACCGTATCTGTGAAATAAAAAATACCAGCTTTCTGTAACGTATTATATCGGCTTTTACATATGTTTACTATTCTTTAATGCTGAATCTACCTTGTCATGTTTATACATATATTAGTATATTTATTATTATTATTATTATTATTATTTACAACAAATCGCACATTAAAAAAAAATATTTAAAGCAGATAAACTGTCCATCTGTTATATGTGACAAATTATTTAAAGACTATGTAGGAACCTAAACTAATAGCTATTTCTCTACGTGAAATCTCGAAGTAGAGTAAAACGATTAGTCGTAAGCACGTTATTTTATTGTATTGTAACTTTAAAACATTACATAAATATATATATTTTAGATATCCGTTTTTACTTCATTTTTATCGTCGTTGTTGCTAAGCTATAAATAAAAGCTGTGTATAGAATTCCCCCATTCAGTTTGCCATAAACTGACAATAGCAGGTATTTAAGCAATAAATAAAGAAATATCTATAAGAATAAATAGGAAAGTGGTTTAGTTGCGTATTTAACGTGCAAAAAAAAAAGTAAAATATCTTATTTTACCAAAAGCAACAATATTTTCAGGGGAAAAAAAAAACAAAAACACATGAAATTATATCGAATCATGAATGGTTACAGCTCTGAACATAGTCTGGTCGTTCTACATATTATTACGTATCATGTAAGCATGATCAATTCGTCAAAGAATGTAAGATACATTTATAATAAACAGTAAATCACCGAGGTTCGTGTCTGAAATATTTCATTTTACCAGAACATCGTGTTAGAATTATGTCCATTAAAGTTAGAACTCAACTACCGTGAACCTAAACACGATATTCACAAAAGACACGTCGGCGAGTAAAGCCCCATCCGCTGCAGAGTTCGTGTGCTTGATACACATCTTTCAGAGTGTCTTTCAAGTTCTTCCTGGCTCTACCCGGTGACCACTTCCGGCTTTTTAGGTTTTTAAAGGAAGAAATTTTCCCCAGACACCATAAAATGTAGCATTTATTACCTTAAAAGAAATTTTAGGGGCATTTAATCGAGCATGTAAACAAACAACACACACGAAAGCCTTCGTTTATGGCGATTTTTTAAGAGCAAGACGTCGCTCGCCCCCGCAAATAAATGCAGGTTCGCAGACTGGAGTATCGACATTTGGTTCCTGATAAAAAATTCGGGATTAAAGGGAAAGGAGAGCGGAAATTTCAAGTTAAATATCATCCTTTAAACACAGATACACAATCGACGAGTCAGTGCCCGCTTAATTCGAGTGTGATTTCCCGGACGTCCGCGCCAAGCTTGTATATTGCAAGCACTACAGCGCAGATGTTAAAATCTTTCTTGTCCGAGGTTTGTGGATTTTCATCTTCGTTTGTTCGATTTTTTTTAAAGAAGGACAAAAAAAACAAAAAAAAAAACAGTTCGGTGGAAGGTGAAAGGAAAGGAGAATGACGACAGAGGCAACAGCTAAAAAAACGTCAAAGGCCAGACCGGTCCCCAGTCATCCGAAATACAGCGAGATGATCGGCGCAGCGTTGAAGACCTGCACCAGTCGACATGGCTACTCGCGGCAAAAGATCACGGAGTACATCCTGCAGACGTACAAGATCAGGGACAGCAAGACCGTGAGCTCGCGCCTGAAGGTGGCACTGCGCCGGGCGGTGGTGTCCGGCCAGATCCAGCAGACAAAGGGCCGGGGGGCGTCCGGGTCGTTCCGGTCGCCGGAGAAAGCGGAGAAGACGAAGAAATCGGCCACGGTGAAGAGAAAGCCAACCACGGCGAAGAAGCCGAAGACGACGCAGAAGTCCAAGAAGGGCGACGAGAAGAAGCCACGAGCTAAGACAGCGGTGGCCAAGAAGTCCAGCAGGGCGAAGCCGGCGGCCAGCGGTGGCAGGGCGAAGTCGGCGGCCAGTCCGAAAAAGACGGCCAAGCCAAAAACTGCTAAAAAGAAGCCGGCCGCCAAAAAGGCCTCCGGCAAGACGAAGAAGGCTGCCGCCGCAAAGAAGACAGCCGCCGCTAAAGGAAAGAAGTAAAGCTCCCCCCCCAACCACTTTTCTATTTAACACAAAGGCCCTTTTCAGGGCCAACAAAAGTATCCAAAAAGAGTACAGGTGACCTTTTGGGTGGAATGCTAGTAACTATTATTATTATTATTATTATTATTATTATTATTATTATTTTTATTATTTTCAAATGTGAGTCACCTGTGACAGTTTTACTTGAAGTGTGTTGGTGTTATTTTAGGCTGAAGTTTATTTATTTAAGAAAAATGTTAACAATGCATTTTAAAATTATATTTATTTTTAAAGTTGTATCTCTTTTTTAAAAAGTTTTTGTTTATTGCAAAGTATAATAGAAGACTGGTTTATCGTCTGAATCAGGATATGATGGAAAATCAGGGAGCATATACACCAGCAGCCATAATATCATCTGGCTGGCCAGTATTCCATACGTTTTTCATTATTACATATATATATATATGTACACAAGCATATCATTATGTACATACAGAAATAACTGCCAAGTCTGAAGAGATTTTGGATGGAAGGGGCTGGCACAATAAAATGGAAAAAACGTGTAGAGGAGGAAACTTTGTGGAGTGATGGATTAACGTCAGTGGTGTATTCCTTCAAAGTAAAAAAAAAAAAAAAAGATTTAAATGGGAAAATGGCAAAACCTCATTTTTAATCATTTCTTGTATCTGATCATTTTAAAATTTATTTAATAAAAACTTAGGTAGTTAGAAGGTGACTTCAAAATTATATTTTGTAATAATTTACCTATAGCTTTAGTTCCAACAGAATATCTGTAAATTAAAGGTGTTTAGTACTTCTAATAATTTTCAAACATGGGTGATACTATGTATGGCTTTGAATGATTGAGTTGATTGTTTAATTATTTGTTGTATGTATTTGATAATTTCTGCAAAACCTTAATTTGAAGAAATATCTTGAGTTACCTATTAGAGAAGTAGAATTATCTTGTGCTTGTGTGCACACACTAAACCCGAGAAATTGCAAAGCAATCTGAAGACAATTTCTCATCTTATTCCCCATTAAATTTAGCTCAACTTTCAGTTCATAAAACACTTGAAGTGTACACAAATATTAAGGTAACAGCTCATGAATATTAACCTAAATGTAGCAAGATGCTTTCAGAGGTTATATATACTCAGTATAACTATGATTTGAGGAATTTCTAGTTATTCCCCCTTTGTTTATTGACAAAAGAGATAAATGTAAATTTTTCTCCCTATTCTCAAATAGAACATGTTTATAAGATGGTTTTGTGTTATGAAATATAGCAAGGTTTTTGCTATTGAAAAGGGGCTCTTTAACTTACTTTAACCCTGAGGCTGGCTGGGTTTTCAAAACCCACCCATTCATTGTTGCCAAAGGCAAGTGGGACGTCCTGTTCTCTGATCCACTCCACCTGCCACTCTTCATGCTGAATCTTCTCGCAAATCTTAAATTTATTTAAAAA
The DNA here is from genome assembly GCA_018389105.1 of Nautilus pompilius. NCBI lineage: Eukaryota > Metazoa > Mollusca > Cephalopoda > Nautilida > Nautilidae > Nautilus > Nautilus pompilius. The sequence continues at coordinate 1,573,016 of JACATO010000084.1, read as the reverse complement.
AAACAAAACAAACAAACATTTGAACCATTAACATTATGAAGTAACATTTTTTTCTCCCTCTTCTAGAGTCTTTGACTTATTTACTGATTGAGACTTTACTGCTTGCCAACCAACATCTAAGTATACTTACTGATTAAAAAAATATTTTTTCTTGCTATCTGTAAGGGAAAAAAAAAACATTACTCCATCCCTATAATTTATAATTCATTCCAGCTTAGCACCTTCATTAAGATCTCATTTAACAAGTAAATACTTAACTTTTTTTTGCTTGAACTGATTTCCTTTGTTGTAAATAAGACCTTTCAAAGATACAGAGAACAAATGTAGGTCCTTTCAGAATAAAGGACATTTATGAAAGCAATGACCAACACCAACATCCTTTGTGATAAAAATTCTACCTGATGTTTAATACACCTGATTACATTTGATGCAAAAGCTTGCACTATCCATGTATTATGTTGGACTAATACTATATATATATATTTAAAGATGTATCTCAGTTTTTAAAAAATCTTGTAAAACATACCTCATAATAAGATAAGATTCCCTTTTCTCCTGTATATTTTCCTTTCTCTCCCCCACCCACAGCAGGTGCTCTGATGCCATGGTTACTGGGATCCTTTAGTTTGAAGGTGAGGCCATAAGTGGGTATACCAACAATCAGTTTTTTGGGTAAAACTCCCCCTTTTAACCAGAAGTCAATTGACCATTGCTGAAACAAAAACAACAAATAAAATTAAATATTAATAATACAGTCCTAATAATCCCTTACCAAGGGATTCACATTCAAAGACATTTTGCCCAACCTGATTAAAATTCCATGATCTTTCGGGTATATAAATTGTTATAGTAAAACTGAAACAGAAAGTTGTATTTGGCTTTATTGCTAGCTGTATCAGGTTGTTAATGTAACAATTTTAATTATGTTTAAAGCAATGTGTAGAGTTTGACTAAGTATTAGTTAAAGGGACACCAAGATCTACAAGCTTTTAACATAAATATTGAAGACCAGAAGATAATTAGCAACAGTTAATCACCAATATCAGTTACTTCCTGCGATTAAGGCAATTTTAAGATAAGCTGTATGTAGATATCTCCACAGAGTGGGTTGGGGTAAGAACATTTTTATAGTTTGATCCTGTAATATTTAAAGAGGTGCTAGCCAAGACATTTTTGTTGTGTTACTCATATGTTTGAAAAGCATTAAGAGTTAAATTTACTAAAACTCTTCAGATATTAATGGTACAGCTAAAACGTTACAAGATGTTGACATTATGGAGTAAATTAAATCCAGGCGTCATTGTTTCTTTTAAGTATAAGCAGAGCAAAAAATTGCTGTTTATTTATACAGAATCCAGCAACTTTGGCTGTTATAGTTGTAAAAGCCTACACAAAGTTTACTCTACTGAAAATCATTTCCACACTACCCCCCCAAAAAACCAGTCATTAATTAACTTGTGGGTGACTGACTGAAGCTGTTTACACATTCAAGTAATGGTTGCCATTGTTTGCACTGCAGACAGGAAAACACTGACTGTTTTGATTGCTTCCTTCCTGCTTTAGTCTGTGTGGGATCAGTCTCAGTCATATTAATAAAATCTTTTCCTGGGTACTACAACCTCTTCACATGTTAAAAATACCTATAACAGATTCGTGTACTGGTAGTTCTATAGTTCACACAGTTTATGTGAATAGTCGTGTAACGGTTTAAAACGCATAAACAAATATATAAAACTGCCAGTTCTCTAATTGGTTGGTATCCTATGAAAATTAATTTTAGGATAATGAAGAAAATATTGTTGCATAAAATATGAATTAGTTGTGAAGTAATCCAAACCTCATTTTCCAGTGTATTTCAAATGCTTGGACATTTAATTTGACATCAAAGAATTGAGATACAAAATTTAAATAGAGTTTTACATCCAGTAAAATTCTACTGTCATAAAACGAAATCAAGGAAGGCCAATCTTGACATGAGTTTACGCACCTTTGTTCTGCTGCCCCAGTTGGCAAATGAGATAAAAGCTGGATTACTCTCACCTGGTGTAGTTCTTGTTGTTCCCCAGGAGGGTCTAATGGGTGTGACCACAAAGGGCTGGGGTGTCCTGTCACTTTTTCCCATCCAGATCCATGGTAATTATAAGTCATCAACAACATATAGTCTATGTATCTGTAAAAAGAAATGTCTAAATGATTAGTGAGTTACTAATCTACTTAAAATGATGTACAGTGTGCTGCATGTTTAAAAAGCTGGCGGTACCCCATGAGCATCCACCTCAAAGGAGGGCAACAAAAGTGCATGGCCAAATAAGAGTACCAGGTAAATTAGTTCAAATTTTTTGTCATCATTTCATTATGAGCAGTTGTGCAGTGTCCAGCGTGGGCTGCTCACTCTTGATACAGCTCAAGGTGTTCCTGGAAAACGCTATCTATTGCAAGCTACTTTTTGCATTGAAACAATGTCACTTGCTCTCCTAATCCAGAAATGATAAAAAAAAATTTTAAAAAACAAACTGAAATTGGAGCCAATCTGAGGCAATGCGCAGAAGCTGAAGAAAATTTCCGAAGGTAAATGTTGTGGAATGTCAAGTAGAAGTGGCTGGTTTTGGAACGTTCAACCGCAACATGGCTAAGTCGGCCAACTCTGCCACAATTTATCACTGGTAAACTGTTCTATAGGGAGGTCTCAGGTGATGGTGATGACAAGCTGGAACTTCTGTTTATCTCCAGCAGTCAGGTGCAGCTACTGGCATTAGAAACTGTGTGGATCATTGATGGAACGTCCAACCCGGTACAAGTCTCGTAGAACTAACTAGCCATTCAGAATCCACGTTGGAGAATTTTTAATTTGGGCTGTTACTTTTTCTCTTATGCCCAATCACAAAATAGATTTTATATAAAAAAATTAAGTTCAATTCTTCTCAGTTCCTTTGGTGGTGGTAATGTAGTAAGTAAATTGGCACTAAACAGACGACCAAATTAGTTACTTGTATTCAAGTTTGGTTAGAACAAATGTAGTGAACATTAAAAGGAATTAATAATTTGATAAGAAGGAATATGCATTTTTATGAATCTAAAAGGAATTAAATGCACATGAATATTTCAGGTGTTTGGGTTTGTCTTATTTTGAATCCTAAATCATATCATTTATCATGGACTTCGAAATGGGAACAATCTTGGCCATATGCAATGAATGTCTGATGGCCACCATTTATGGTTGTTACCTCAACTTTAGTTAGGCTTGCTACTAAAGTTGAAAGATTACCTCTGGGGCCAAATTATGTTGCTGATGCAAATTGTCACAAAATCATTTGGACAATCCTGGTTCTGGCATTTTTGGTGTCAAATCAAATAGCTGCAGCACTGGATGATATCACTGATGGCTGTCCATTGAATATCCAACAAAAAATTGCCTCTCTTTTGTTTGCAATTGCTGGATGCAGAATGAAAGAGTGAAAATGACATTGATGTAAGGGTGGAAATGAGATTAAAACATGGAGTGGCTGATGCCAGAAAAGAATTCACATGAAGACAAAATTCTACAGTTTCATCCAGGTGCTGGCCATAAAAGCAGAAAAAGTATGCCAATGTCGAGAAGCCAGCCCATTTTACAACAGCAAAATAAATGTCTTGGATTTTCTGCATGCCGTTGGAGATTATTTCCAAACCAACAAACTTATTGTAATTGATCTTATCTATCATGTTCACTGCTACTCGATCTGTTTTGTCTGGTCTCTGTTTGATCTGATTTGACTGCATCAGTTGATATTATGTCTGCTTACCTGCAGTAGCTATTTTATTAATTTTTTTATAAATTTTTTTGCTCGCTTTAACCCATTGTGTAGTTAAATGATCTTTCTGAACTTTTCAAAATACATGAAAGATAACGTAAACAACAATAATATTAAAAATTATTACAACATGCTCTTTTGAGGGGTGCTACTGATAATTTATCAAAGGAATGGAAAATTCTGGCAATTGAAATTAAAATTAAATTTTAGTTGACAGTTCAGAAATCTGAAAAGGGGGCTGGAAATTTTCGAGTAATAGAACAAGTTTCATCTGATTCCTGAAAAGTTTCACCTAATATAATAGTTCTTCACAAATTGCAACATGTTTGCATCTTTCATGTAGTGTAAAAATGATGCAACCATTGATAGAGAGATGCGGTGACATCATCAGCTGCTGAAGGTTACATGACCACCAGGGAAAGATATTATAATTTAACATTTTATATTAAAAATAATATAGAAAATTCAAATGTTTTATTTTGAACATAAACTATATATATATTTACAAGTTAAATTAAAAGTTATACTATTGAGATTTCATGTAGTAGTAGGATGAAAATATGCATATTTTTAATTTATTAAGGAATATATAATGTTTTGTTTTCAATAATCCCAAATTTGAAATTATTTATCTGATTGATTTATTATTTATCCACACAGTGAACCATTTTGTTAAATTCCAAAAATCTTTAAAGAGATGCACCTGATCTAATAAAATTCTAGTTTCCATTAACCAAAAATAACAATTGATTGAAAAGGCTGCACACCAATTATTTTGTCTGAGGAAGGGTTCACTGCATTAAGTAATTTATAAAGAACCATATTTTATTATTAAATTCTAAAGAAATGGATAATTTATGAACATTAAATGACAGATTGCTTGAACTGCCTTTTATTACTGAAGCAGAATAGATAACTGTTCCTGTTGAGGGTGAGCAGGAGGAATACATTGTTTTAAACTGATAAAATAAGGTAGGAACTAACTAGAATAAATTCACAAGTCTGACAGCAAAGTCTCCAGACATGGGATCTCCTATATTTCTGAAAACCAAATTCCTAGTTAGAACAACAAGGGAAGAAGTGGATCACACTAGACAAATCCATTTATTAATGTGTATAGAAAGGAAGGAAATTGATCTGATTTAACCTCAGCTGTAATATGTCTATCGGTTTAGTTTCACCCACTAAAAAATTAGTCCAGTATTAATGAGCCTACGTGAGATGGTTAAAATCAATACCAGTCAACGATTTGTGTGCAAACAGCAGGCATGCAAATTGATCTGTGTAGTTTTATACTCGTACGCTTTTCTTTGGAGTGGCATCAAAGTCTCATACTGGAATGTAGTGAATCACCTGGAATGGGGATGATGTTTCATTAACAAACATTTGGATTTGATACTTCTGGCATGTCACTGCCTGGAAGGGCATCTGAGAAAAAGCTCAGACATTATATCTTACTTCTTTTTTCAGGAAGAAGTAAAACATTAGAGCCCAGTGATCATTTCTTTAATTGGAAGCCTATTGCGATAAAGAATGCTATTTCGGCAGCTGTGAAAGGATACTCAATTTGTGCAACCATCAAATGCTTCAGAGTACTGTGAGGTTCTTTTCACTGTAGAATTCAGATGGAAAAGGCCAACAGAAGATCTTATGAACATACAGGGGTTAGCAAGAGTGACGATGATGATTTAACCAAATATCTGTCAAAACTATGAAAGTCAGAGTTTCCAATTATACGGTTGAATGTTCAACAAGCAGACTGCTGGTTTGCTGAACAGAAAGATGGCTTCTCATCAATTTGACAGAAATTTTAAAATGGAAGACTCCAAATTACATGAAGATTTTATGAAGAGAAATGTGCATCTGTTTTTTTTTTTTTTACCAAAAAACTCAAATTTTATATGGAATGTCTTTCTTAATACACATTTCCTCTTATTTTGTCTCAGTGATCTATCTAGTTCACTCCATGTCTTATGGTAAACTGGATCAAACACAATTAGAGTTTCATTTTTTCACATACATCACATTATTACATTTTTAAAACTCAAAACTGCAGAGAAACATTTCTGCAGATTCCTTTTGTCATTATAACAGAGCAGCTATTTGTAATTTTAAATTATTGACAAAATCTGAGCTGATGTTCTCCCCTTATTACCCATATGCATTTTTTTTTTTTTTTATGCCTACACTTACTTGATAATTTTCTCCTTTTCATAGGACTTCTCAATATAAAAAGAGCTGGAAGCCGTAGCTAAAGTCAGCAGCAATTTTTCCCTTCCAGTTTTCTTTGCTTCTTCGTCAAAAACTTCGCAGAGTTCCTGTGGGTGTCAGGTTGTACAGTGGGGGAGAGGGGAGGGGAATGAAAGTAGCAAAATTACAATGTACATAAACCTAGCTGGTCCAACTTTGGTTGGATACAGGTTTGTAAAGGACAGTATTTAACCAGCACAACTCTAACAGTCAACCTTCCACTGTGTATCACTGTATGAAAAGTCAAGTTTACATGGTATTTACTTAGCTTTAAACCTCATAGGTAGTGAAATGCCGAGTAAAGATGAAGTAAATGACTTTTTTTTTGTGCTGTGTCAATCATTTATTTGGATTACTTTGAAAATAGAGAATAAAAAATGCAAACGATTGAGCTGTAGTACCGACAAGAATTTAAACAAATGCTAAGGTGTGTAGACTGGTCAGGATTTAATTATAAATGTACTTACCTCTTAACCCTTGTTGCGCCTGACCAGTAATGTAGGCTGGGACCTAAAACACTAACCAGGCAAGTGCTCTGATTTCAGCCAAACTATTAAAGTCCTTACTCGAGCTCCTGAGAGAGATGGCAAACTGAACCATTCCCCGTGGAAATCAAACTTGGGGGCCCTCAACCATGGCAGTCCAGTATTCTAATTATTAGACTCTGCCACTGAGTTAACCAAGATTCTAACCATAATTACAATATCATAGAATTAATATTATAATATAATTATATAGTGGACATACTTTGGTAATATTTAAATACAGAAGTAATTTTTTATTGCTTTTCATTGATCAGCTAACAAATTAATATGAGTTGAACCTCTTCCATCATGAATTTATCATCAACATACAGGTTATATATATAAAGTACTTTCTTAATTTGCAGATTGCTTTAAGTTGTTTTGATTTTTGTACTCATTAAATTAACTAGTATTTCAACCACAAGCATGCCTCAACACAGATCTGCCAACCAGGGATCTAACCACATTTTATATCACCAATGGATTAACTCAGTTTCACAAAAATAGAAAATGGTACCAAAGAAACTGACTAATTCAGATTTCAATACAGTGCTGTATACTATAGGGAAAAACCACCAGGTTTTCAGTTGCGAGTGTGCTATAGCAAAACTGAATTACCCAAACTTCCAGCTACAATTATTCTAAAATGCTGTGCAATGTAATAAAGAATAAACGTGAATTCTGACTAAATGAATTTTAATTTATCGATATATTTACAGATGATGTAAACTAATTCCCTGCAGTTTAAATCTTGTATTCAAATTTAGTAACAAATAAATAAATAAACAAAATAAGATTTTCTAGATGGGGAAATCTCTGATTTTAAAGAGAAGTTTCATAGCTTTACCTTCAAAAGAAAGGTAAATTTATATTTGTCTTCATATTTGCTTCCTCGAAAACCTGGAAATTCCCAATCCACATCTAGACCATCAAATCCATACCTGGAAATGAGATGGGATAAAAGGTATAGGTGTATAAAAAATTAAATTGTCTCCTTGATACACAAAACCACCAACAATGTCTTGCTGAGAGACATTTTCCAATATTTATTTATCTCGAAAATGTAAACTTATAATTCATTTTAATGATTAGATATAAATATATACTGAACATTTTTCTGTTTTCATATGTATGAAAAAGGAAGTGAAATCCATTTCAATGCCCAAGAATTTGGCCATAGTTTCAGCCTTGAATGTCAATTCTAAATTGTCTTATTTCTCAGTTAATGTTTCTTGTTTTTGCTCGATTGCAGTGGGAGCTGATATATTTGTGCATCTTCCTTAAGTCAGAAATTACGATCTTCTGGGATTATGATCTTAGCAAGTGCGTGCGCACGTACAATTTTAGTCACTTATTATTATTAGATTGTTAAATATTTCAAACTAATTTCTGTTTTTGTCTTTCTAAACCAACTTTATTGCTCCCAGTGTAAAAAAATTCAGGTAAGAAGAAACTATAACAAATAACATTTTCCATGTATTCCATACTTGTTCATTTTATCAAGTATTTCATTTGGACATAATTTTCAATATTAAAAATATGTTAGCCAAAAAATAAGATATTTGCATCAACTTTGAGAAATAATTTATATATTAATTTCAAACAGTATATTTAATAATAAAATCACATACATGTTGGATCATAAAATGGCGATTAAAACAAAAGCGTTGTACAGTGTCTGTAAGAAACATTCAGCTGAAATATAACTGCTGTAATGATATCTACTGGGTTTAATTTAAATGTTCTTAGTAAATACAGCAGAAAAAACTACATTTTCCCCCCTAATTAAACAAAAAAGTTAATTTTTTGTTGTTGTAATAGCTCACCTGTATCATTAAGCTCAGGGTAATTTCAGTCATTTCAAATTTTTGAATACTTTTCACACATAAGTGATTCCTCACTTCTGTTAAAAAGACCACACTACAAACTACTTTGTTTGTGTTGAGGATGTGTCAGATAGCAGGCTGTACAGCCTCCCAGTACTGGCATCACTCACTTCAAAACAGAAAAAAACAAGATGTAGGGGGCTCTGAAGTATTGATATTAAGACGTTTAACCATTTCTTATACGAATTTGATACTCTGTGATCAGTAACTTTTAACATTGACAGAAAACCTTACATAGTAATGATATATGTTAAATTGTGTGGACCCCTTCAGGACGTGGAAATTTCATAAACTTGTAATTTGAAAAGATGATGAAAGAAATATTTTGGCAAGATAAAATATATTCATGAAAGTTTAGAGGAACCTTTGAAAACATTAAACTGTGTTACATGACAGAAAAAAATATTTCAGGATCTGTTTAAATAAAATTAAATAGAATCACTATTTCATAGCATCTTCCAACTAATCATTTTAACTAATTTCTATTTGCTTATTTATATCAACTTACTTCCTCAAGTACTTCACAACATTGCCTACCCATGTTTTCATGCTGTCTCGGGTGCGGATCATGGGTAGAAACGGCCGGGAACCGATTCTCCATCCTCCAACAGCCATCAGAATTTTCAACTTTGGATTAATCTTCTTCATTGTCAGAGTTCTTGTGTAGAGTCCTGTAAAGACCAGAAGGGGGAAGGGGGAGAGAACTCTGTTAGTACATTTTCATTAGTTTGTTGTTTTTCTGTGACGTCACTCCGCTTTTTCTGTTTTTGTGTTTTAAATTATATAATTAAGGATGAATCCCAAAGAATTAGGGAACCTACCGCTGGGTCCAAGGTCGTTCCAGTTATTCGGGCGGAGATCGAGACCATCTTTGGTTAAGCCGACGAAGGCGAATATCAGGTGAGTACAGAGAAAGGGGTCAATGTTCTCCGGCCAGAATTTCCCGACACCCGGCCTGTCGTTGGCGGAACTACTGTAGTAGCAGAATATCTTTCTTCCTCCTGAAATTGAAGAGTTCGCCGATATAAACATGGCAGGTTCTCGGAGGAAGGAGGGGGGGGCAGGAGAAATAAAAACTGAATGCTTTCGCGCAGAGAAGCCTTACGTTGGGCCCCGTTTGGTTTATGCCGTTTTGAAACAGCCCGGATCTAGATCAGAAATGGCGAGTATCATGAAAGGTTAGAGGAACCCCTGCCAAACATTAAACCGTATCGAAACTTGATATCAGGAAGGTTTTATTATTATTATTTATTTATTTATTTTTAAATCATAGAGTTAACTGAATTATAACAGTGATGGTCACATGAACCCAAGATGGTTAAATTCCTCTCCAATATGGAGTTTTTCTAGAAAGCTGGTGGTTTCTCTCCACACTTTTGTATGTACCGCAATATTCCTTTCTCCAAGCTCACAGTCCAGAAAATTATCATTTTTTAACCTAATAGAATACATAGCCCCCAAGATTATTTATTTCCCATCATATTTCTAATAAAGGGAGTTTGCTTATTAATTAAAATATAACTTCCTGGATATATTTATCATTATTAGGAAACAGATGTAAAATAATTAATAAGACTGCTTTTGCTGCACTAAATCAATAGTTTTCACTTGATTTGTTTGTGGTCTATGTTATAACGAAATGCTTACTAATGAAAATTACTACGACCAGACTGTTTCGTCATATCGGGGTGATGCTAAGCTGCCTAAGTGCTTGTTTTGTGTGTGTGTGGGGGGTCTACTCCGTTAGATGGCGCGATTACCCGGTGAACATACTCCAGATACCGCTTTCCCAATCTCAGATTGTTTTCCTCTGCGTTCGTTGGTGCCCGCAGCATCTGAAGCGCAGTCAAGACATTCGGTGAAGGTACATTAGGACAAAGGACTGCATACATTTATGCGGAAGAAGACTGAGAAGTGCCCTGGCGTTTTAAGATCTTTTTGTTCGTTGTCATCGTCTCTCCGATATTTACATTCTGGTCTGCGAAACTCCCATTTGCCGAGTCTTTTAGGACAAGTACGTGGCTTTTGCTCGGCATCTGCTTCATATTTACCGAGGTATTATGCGTTAAAAGGTGGTTTATGCCAGGTGTTGTGAGTAGCGTGGACCGGGGTAAGTTGGTACAGCGTAAATAATTCCTAATTAAATGTAAGACCAGGTATAAAAGCAGAGAAATTATAGTTCCTCTCTATAAGGCTTCGATTCGGCCGCACCTGGGATATGTAGTGCGGGCTTGGTGACCGTATTTACAGGAAGATGCGGATATCCTGGGAACAGGCTCCTCGAAAACTCTTCCCTCAAATGGATGGAAAGCGGTGATATGATTCCACGAGACTAAAAGTTGCCCAAGTTTGTTCTCTGGGAGACAGAAAGGGGATATGACAGAGTTATTCAAAATATTTAAAGGGCTTGTAATTGTTTACTTTCAACCATATTTTATACCAGCCGCTGACTCCGGTAGAAGAGACCACAAGCTACTTAAGATGTAGAAGTAGATTTTTTTTTTTTTTTTTAAAGTAGGGTAATTAACGCACAGAATCGTATTCAGTCAGGGTGGATGTTGTAATGGCGTCTTGAGTGGGTCGTGCAATCTCAGTAACAGGGTCGTTAATGGGGTCCTGAGTGGGTTGTGCAATCTCAGTAACAGGGTCGTTAATGGCGTCCTGAGTGGGTCGTGCAATCTCAGTAACAGGGTCGTTAATGGCGTCCTGAGTGGGTTGTGCAATCTCAGTAACAGGGTCGTTAATGGGGTCCTGAGTGGGTTGTGCAATCTCAGTAACAGGGTCGTTAATGGCGTCCTGAGTGGGTTGTGCAATCTCAGTAACAGGGTCGTTAATGGGGTCCTGAGTGGGTTGTGCAATCTCAGTAACAGGGTCGTTAATGGCGTCCTGAGTGGGTTGTGCAATCTCAGTAGTAACAGGGTCGTTAATGGGTCCTGAGTGGGTTGTGCAATCTCAGTAACAGGGTCGTTAATGGCGTCCTGAGTGGGTTGTGCAATCTCAGTAACAGGGTCGTTAATGGCGTCCTGAGTGGGTCATGCAATCGCAGTAACAGGGTCGTTAATGGCGTCCTGAGTTGGTTATGGGATCTAGCTCAGTAACAGGGTCGTTAATGGCGTCCCGAGTGGGTCATGGGATCTAGCTCAGTAAATTCGTTTAAAAATGCACTTTTGATAAGCATTTTGGGGGTTCACAAGGAGCTGCTTATAACGCCGTGGACTTACGCTACACCGGGTGTTCTCCTGACAAAGACGCGTTTGTTGTTTTTTGTCTGCTCTTGTGCTTTGCCTCGCAATTTAATGGACACCTTTCCCCAAACTATCAATTACCCTGGCTTGACTCGAGCTTGTGTAAGCCATAATATCTTCCTCGCACTTTATACTAAACAAGGGAAAGTCGGAGAGGGGAGGGAATATTCAGCTTTCTTTTTTTTTGCCTGTTTCACCGATCATCTGGAAGACGTTCCCAGAATGCAATGCTACGGAAGCGTAGATCCCGAACACTACGTCTCCACGTAGAATTTTTGAAAAAATGGTTGGGCGGAAAATAAGGATCGTATTCGTCTTTAATATACGGGATCGGCTTTCCTGGCATTGCATCGTGGGATTTTTTCCCCCTTGTTTTTTATTCACGAACAGTTATTGGCGGGTGCGAAAACACGTTCCAGCCTTCACTACTCACCTTCTACCCGACAGCACGCGCAACAGGCCAGCGCCATTAGTAGCTTGAGCGGCATACCTGAAAGGAGAGGCAAACTTTCGCTTATGATCTCTCCACCGTCTGTCATCGCGAAACGTGAAGAAACAGTCGGCCCCCTGAAATTGCCCCCCTCAACCACAGTTCCATAGATTTTTGCGCGTAGGGCTTTAAAAGGTTCGACAACTCTTGCGAACTTTTCGATCGGGGGGGGGGACCATGGTCACGGACCCGCCAATACGAACGATATCGTATTTGCTTCCGGTGTTGGCTAGAAACCCCAGTTCCTTAGAACTCCCACAAAAAGACAGGGGGGGGAGTTAAAAAGATGTTATTTTTGTAACCTCTCTTCCCAAAGGAAAGAGATTTGTAACCAGTTCAAAAGCTGTGGCTAGAAGGATTAATAATACTAAATCTTAAGGTGATAGTCCCTACTACAGGTTTCACGAAATATCCGGGGCTTGGTTAGGACTCTAAAATGTGTGGAAGACTGCCATTGTTCTTATACAAACAACACTGGGAATAACATTCCGGCTTTTGTTTTTAACCAGTGTAGATCCAGTGTTAAAAAATTAACCTTTCCAGTGGTATAGTATTTCAGCACCCTTTCCTCGCGTCAGCTGCCTCCCAACTATCCAACATCTTCGTTGTGTTCTCGAGGAAGTGTCAGTTCATGATTTGCTTGTTTGCTTCACTGTGGACTTCAGCTTCCATCTGTTAGCAGCCAGCACCCCCACCTTCCCGTGTTAGAATTTCTGCAAACGATGAAGAAGCAATACGAAACTATTTATTCTTTGAAGAAACTTATCAAACCTAACTGAAAATCTCGAACGCCAGGTGCGAAAGGGAAAGAAACGAGAGATCGAGAGAGAGATGGAGGGAAGAAGCTTAAACAGAAGAGGAGATAGAGAGAGAGGGAGGGAAGGAGAGAGAGAAGATAGAGAGCGAGCGAGAGGGGAGAGGGAGAGGATAGAGAGGGAGAAATAGAGGGCAGTAGAGAGAAAAAAGAGAGAGAGCGGGAGAGCTAAAAAAGAGAGAGCAGAGAGAGTAGAGTCGAAAGCAGAGAGGCGAGAGTAAGAGAAAAGTCCTTGCGAGATCGAAGAGATCAGATAAGTAGAGGAAAAGGAAAGAACGAAAACAGAGAGTAGAGACAAAGCGATAGACTTAGAGAGAGAAACGAGCGCTCTATCGGATAGCGAACAAAACGATCTCGCTCCCATCTCTCGAAGATCGCAATCTCTCTGTTCTCTCACAACATCTCTTCTCTCTCCTCTGCTATCTCCCTCTCTCGCTCTCTGTCTCTGTCTCTCTCCCCCTTCTCTCTCTCTCTCTCTCTCTCTCTCCTCTCTCTCTCTCATCTCTCTCTCTCTCTCTCTCTCTCCCCTCTCTCTCATCTCTCTCTCCCTCTTCTCTCTCTCTGTCTCTGTCTCTGTCTCCCTCTCTCTCTATCTCTCGTTTTTCTCTTGTTTTTTCCGGAGGATGGAGGTGAGGTTACCCTGCACTTAATTCTAGGGAAGCCGCTGTCGCCGGGGGCAGCACGAACCGGTACCAACTTCGGGTACAGGGCGTCGCTTTGCACCGTCTTCCTAGAAACAGACAGACGCCAGTCGAGTCGTCTGAGAGAGAAATCGTCCAACTCGGCAATACTACACGAAATCCAAACACCAGATCAGCGGCCTAGCAGAGGAAGGCGAGCAAAAATAGATGTATCAACAAACAGATGTGCAAGGGCCCCAATTCGGAGTCTGAAGGCGATATATATAAGTTTCTCTGCCCCTCCCCTATTTCAGGTGACGGTGTTTAGGCTTACTTACGTCAGAGGGTTTCGCGACAAAAGCAAAGTTGAGGTCCGAATGTTTACTCATGCGAGAACTATAGCGAAGAGAGGGAACCTACAGGGATCTAAAGGGCCCGGTTGGACTCTCCCCAATGTCTCGCAACCCCTCGCCCTCACTCATTTAGCGTGGAAATATCCCCGGCATCTGAAATAGCAACAACAGGCGATATTTCCATTTCCTTGTTACGCGACATCTCAAGAGGCCGCCAGTAAAATCTGTTCTGTCCACGAATTACGATAGAAAAGGGGGGGGGTCTTAAAAAAAGGGAGCATCAGGCCAGGTTAGCAGTAACCCCCGTCCCTGGCCAGGCCGAGCTGGGATCAGCAGTAACTTGACTGCAGCCTGCGTTTTTTTATTTATTATGGAAATGCTACCCAATGAATAAATAACTTTCTCAGAAATCATTTTTTTACATACTAAATTTCTCGCTTTCTTTCAACTGTATTTAAAGATTAAAAAAAACAATAACAAACAATTGGCCTTTTAATTCTAAGCAGAATAAAGACTGGGTGCCCCCTAATGTTCAGTTAAGAAATTACTTTAAAAATCTTCGCCTGTCTTAGACTCCGATTATAATCTCGCTCACCTGCTGCCAGTAGAGGTGGCTTCTGTTGTTCTAGATGTCCCTCTAGCGCCGGCGTCAAACTCTCCGATTGCTGTCTCATAAATGCTTCGTTCTCGGCACTTTAATAGGTGCGCACAAACCAGCAGGCATTAGCCGTATTCCACGAATCAACCACTGAAACTACGGGTACCGATATTTGCAGGGGATGGCGTCACTGCACCAAAGCGGATCTCCCATATCTTTTTTATTTTGTTATTGTTGTAAAAGACAACTGTATGACGATCAGCCGATTTCTCGAAGACCTGATGTTTCCATTTCATTTCATCAGTGCTTCGGTAAACGAAGAGATCCTCAAACAAAAAGCTCACTCGAAACAACAACAGAAAACAAAAAAATAAGGTAAAGAGAGGTTAACGGCGACGTCAGACGCGAATCGAGAGAAAAGACGAGAGAGAGGAAAGAACAGCAAGAGATAGGGTAAGGAATGTCAGAGAGAGAGCGAACGCGTAGAGAGCTCCCTCCGTCTCTACGTACTGAAGAAGATCGATCTCTTCACGACTCTAGATCTCGAAGAACACCTCTAGAGGTATCGGATTTCGGGCAGAGCGATCGAGCCTCTTATCTTTCCGATCCTCTCTCTCGTACGAAGAGTCATCTCTCTCTCTCTCTCTCTCTCTCTCTGACACGCTTCTTCTTGTATGAGTCAGTAAGGCGACATCCGTAGCTATCTAGTCTCTCCCCTAGCCACCCCTCCATCTCTAGTGACTGACGTATAGCTCTATCTCCATTATCTCTCTCTCCCCCTCCCCAATCTCTCTGTACTGACGCATCCCCTCTCTCTCCATCCCTCCCTCCCTCTCTCTTGTACTGACGTCATCTCTCTCTCTTACTGACGTCATCCCTCTCTCTCTCCCTCCATCCCGCTCTTTGTACTGACGTCATCTCTCTCTGTACTGACGTCATCTCTTTCCCCTCCCTCCCTCTCTTGTACTGACGTCATCTTCTCTGTACTGACGAATCTCTTCTCTCTCTTTTCTCATCTCTCCTATCTCACCCACCCTCTCCTCCTCCTCTCTCTCTCCCTCCCTCTCTCTGTACTGGCGTCATCTCTCTCTCTCTCTCTCCCCCTCCCTCCCTCCCTCTCCCTCTTTGTACTGGCGTCATCTCTCTCTCTGTACTGACGTAATTTCTCTCTCTCTCCCTTCCTCTCTCTGTACTGACGTCATCTCTCTCTCTCTCTCTCTAGACGTAATCTCTCCCTCCAATCCATTGGCGATCTCTCTGGCTCCACGGCCATCCACAGTCCAGGTTTCATTACGCCCAATGGCAAAGCATACAGTATTGCGGCGGTGTTAGACGTACCAGATTTACATGTAAAACAAAAGTAGATTACGATCTTTCTCTTCTCTTCCATTGTGCAAGCCATGTAAACTCGGCCATAGCAAACCCAAGTGAGCAAGGAAACGTTGGGGTTTCAATATAAGCTTCCTGAATATTTGCCTGTACCACAAACGAAGAATTTCAGCGGATAAGGCGGGTTACCTCTACACAGCTATTTAAAAAAAAAACGGAATTGTTCTTTCAACTCTTTTCTTGCTAGGGAACCGGTAGCCATAATCTTTTCTTGTTTGTCTCCAGGTGGCACCGTTCACATTTGTCGGTGGTCGTGTTTTCATTGCCGGACCAAGGTTTCTGTTCGAATCCTATTCCCGGAGGATCAGTCAACTATATGCAGCAGCTGACTTGATGCCGGGAATAACCAGGTAGAATCTGGCGAACAATACGCAGGGGAAAGTAACGCGTAAGGAGATATACCGAAGTCCGAAATAGTTACAGCGGAGAAGAAAGTCAGACTGAAAGTAAAACAAAATGTGACGGTTAATTCTGATGCCCGGGATCTCTTTTTAGCAAACTGATGCGTTTGCGCCACTTTTAGTTTATCTGAAGGTTCGTGTCGTTGATTTTATTATAGGTGTCCTAAAATGATGAAGTTCTCGCGCTTTCTCGCGCTCCCACACAGAGGAGACCTGGTTCAGCCGGAAGCCCCCAGATGGCGGAACCGTGACGTCACGTGTTTACAGGGAGGCTGCAACAGCTGTGGGGATGTGGACGGCGGACATTCTGAGGCACCTACTGCAGTGTAACGTCTTTGAGGTGTCTCATGTATCACCAAAGATACTACTTAGCAGTGTATCTGTTTACTAGGCTGAAGAACAATGTGTGTGTGTGTGTGTGCACTTCCCTTCAGGACTGACTGACTCCCAATGAAACAAGAATTGTATTAAAACGTACACTGTAAGTAACATTCGTGTTACTTTCAATCTTTTTTTATAGAATTATTCCTCCACTAGAAGCTCCGTTTACAGATGTCTTTACAATCCAGATTAAATATGTTACTATTTTAACACTTTCAAGTCCAGGTTACCATGACTTCAGTGAGGACAAGCAAACCCGCCTTTTGACAGCGTACACAACAGAACCGAAGCCGCGGTTAAATAATAATTAAAAAAACTCGAGAATTTTAAACGAAATATTTTATTTATTTATAGCTCAAAGTCCTGTTTATTGTGGTTGTTTTAATTCTTTTTGTAAGAAGTGTAGTTTATCGTCATCTGTTATTTAGTGGAAATCGTTGTTACCGTTGCTCTAATTTTTTTCACCCTGGTATATCGGCTAAAATGTATTCTCCACGTTTGTGTGAGTGCAATCGGTAACTGCAGCCATCATTTGGCAGCGGAGGCACCAGGGCGGGGTGGTGGCTCTTCTTGCCTGGTCGGTCCGGCTCTCAGAAAAGCAGTCTGTCCAGAGGAACGAGGCTGGTCTCGCGCTTCGTTACCACGGCTACGTAGCTTACAACATTTTTCGAATCTGTTCGTTTATTTAGAAAAATTGTTGTGTTTTTTTTTTTTGTAACGCGAGAATCCAAATCCATAGTGTTGAGAGACTCACCCTGAACACTAGAGTTTCTCTTACCATTGTTGCCCCGCATACACCTGCATCCCAGATACACCTGAAACACTTCGATTTATTTGATTTGATTTATTTCTATTTACATCTTTGAAAATATTAATTTATTAACATTTGAACATTTTCCATTGGCTTTCTGGGTCCTTTCACGTGACATTGATTGGAACCTGTAGCCCCCTACGCCGCTTATCCTCCCTTCTTCCCGTAACTTTCGCATTCAAAGTTCTGCTCACACACGAACGTGTTTTAGAGATGTCTCTAGGAATGTGGCCAATGATTTGGTTGTTCCTCGAAACACACACTGCATATTTGTCGTGAGGATTTTCGGGTTCTCTTCGGGTTGTTGGTGTTTCACCGACGACTGGACTCCAAGAACGTTGGCGGATATGGTGACCGGTAACGAAACTATCAGATTGAAATGAATAGGGGGCGACAATCTTGGCACCGTGCCATTTTCCGTAACGGTTTCAGAGGGAGAGGTATTTACTTTACCTTAAAACTGGTTTGCATGTCTTTGCGATTGTCTAAACTTTTTTCCTTCCTCAAATCAATGGATGCTGATTCAAATTTCTGTTCTAATCCAATGATTGGATATTCGAACCGTTTTGTTGAAAAAAATGCTGAGGTTGAAACCAGTGAAAGGATGGATAACACACGAAGACAGTTTTCCCCCAATTTTAAGAGAAAAGCGCCCGATCTTCTTAAAGGGAATGATGGGAATATCAGTAAAACAGCGAAAGAGCTCAATGTAAACTTGTGTATTATTATTATTACTACAGTCGATCCCCGCGTAATCGCGGTTCGGCATTCGCAGCCCGGTTATTCGCAGAATTTTCCTTAGAACCTAATTAATAATTGTTCGCGGAAACCCCCGTATATTCGCGGAATCGCAAACATCTTCCACGATTTTTTATGGCTTTTTTCGTGGCAATATATATTTTTCACGCTTTTTAACGCTAAATTATTAACAACAATATAATTTACTAATTTTTTAATATAAATACTAACGTAAATTCAGCAAAATATCAATATAAAATAAACGCTATTGGCTGGAGGCTTGAAAGTAGCCAATCCGAGAGCGTTATTCATTTCTCCTCGCTGCTGATTGGCTGCTGCCCACGAGGCGCTGTCTCGGGCAGATGCAGCCCAGCAGCCCCGCATCATCCCCAGTTAACCGCGTGTAGCTATCTCGAGTGTTTCTCTGAGTGTTGTGTTTTTCGCAACGTGTTTCTTAAAGTCCTAAGATGCCGCCCAAACGCCCTGTACTTCTAAGGCTTCTGGCAATGACCCTAAGCGCCAGAACAAGGTTATGACGCTCCAGGAAGAAGCTACAACTGCTGGATATGCTCTGGGTAGGTCAGAAGTTATGCCGCAGTAGTAGGTCGCCATTATGGCGTCAACGAAAGCACCATACGCTAATAAAGAAGAACGAGGCAGCGATCAGGAGCACCGTAGCAGTAAGTTTCTGTTGAAAGTGCCAAAAGGGTAACGACAATGAGAAATAAGCACATCGTCAGGATGGAATCTGCCTTGGCGTTGGATCAGCGACTGCAAGAAGAAAAACACCGCCTTGGACGGTAACATCATCCGCGAGAAGGCGTGGAAATTATACCAGCAGTTCGCTACAGGAGGCACCGAAGAACCGCAACCAGGACCATCGACAGCACCGGAGCCTGAAGATTTTCAAAGCCAGCAAGGGATGGTTTGACCGTTTCCAGAAACGGCTTACTTAAATAAAGTGTGTTTCCCTACATGGAGAGCTAGCATCTGCCGACAAAGAAGCCGCCGAGAAGTACCAAGTACATTTTACTGATTTTTAAATTAAATTATTATTACATATTTACTACATATTACTTATATTTTACATTATATTTGACGTTTATAGGCATTTTTATGGACCACGTCCAATATTCGCGGTTTTTTCACTCTTCGCGGGTGCTCAAGGGACGTAACCCCCGCGAATACCGGGGGACAACTGTATTACTTTATTTAACGTTGCTTAAAAACGACGCCTATATATTGTGCATGTATAGCTAATTAAAACCAGCCGTAAAATATACAATAAAATAATTCTAAAACTGAGATATAGAAGAAAAAAGATATAAACTGGTAAATTAAAAGCAAACATCTGTACATAAAATGAAAGTTCATGCGAACCCCCCAAACACACAACACACGTTCACACATACACAGGTACATACATCCGCACAAGTTCTTCTACTTCTAGAGATTGGTTCATACTGTTCCTTTTTCTCTGTTTCCTAGATCACTCGCCAGAATTTGCAGCAGTGGGTTAAGCAAGAAGATACTATAAGTCAAAAGGATATCAGCTCCAGAGTTCGAATCAGAACGCGTAACAGAGGCGCCACCTACCGACTTCTTGACACAGAAACTCGTTAGATGTATACGAGAGAGAGAAGAGAGAAAAAGGACGAAAATGTGAGCGGAAAATTGATTCGTAGAAAAAGCGCGCACTCTATTTGCAAGGCTGTACCCTGGACAGTGAGGTCCACAATTTGTTGCCTCCCAAGGTTACCTAAGAAGGTTTCTGCTTATAAACCAACTTGTTAGGCGTTGTGTTAGCAGTGATGGAGAAAAGGTGCCTGACAATTCCCCTGAGCTTTGTGAGCAGTTTCTTGACGACATGAAAAATTAAAAAATGTGTGGTCTATACGAACTGCTAGCCTCCCCGTACGTTACGATTCAAGGTGTGAATACAGAAACCTACCGGGTACGAAAAGTTACGATATACAGCAGTACTGACTGCAGGTGTTGCAGCGGGTTGGAAACAAATAGAAAGCATTCCGATTGCTTCCAGTGTTGATATTTAAGAATCTAAAGAATGCTCCAAAAGGAAAATACCTTATAGGGGTCGTGGTCCTTGGCTCTAAAGGAGGGTCAATGACAAATGAGTTAATGTGTAACACATATGTACTAAAGATCGTATCAAGACGGCCAGAGGGATTTTTCAACACAGTCTTCATTGTTTATAATGGATCCTGCTATGTCTCAGAAAAGTGATGCGCTGGATGCTACCATGAAGAAACATCGTGTCGATATACCAAGCTAATTCCTTAGGAATGACACCTTTGCTGCAATTCCTCGATACACACATCAACAAAACCGTCCAAGAACGCAATGCGGGATCGTTGGAATCAATGGCTCGATGTTGGGGAGAAAGAGTTTACTCTCACAGGGAAGAGGGAAAACGAGCTTCCTGTGAGACGGTGACTCAGTGGGCTGATTCAGCGTGGAAGGAAGTCGCAGCTGACGAGATGATAGCGGGCGGATTCAAAACAAAATGGATATATCGAGTACAAAAGATGAACTTGACAGTTTACACTCGCGTTTGTTTGAGACTATTAAAAGCCGCTGCGTACGAGGTGGACGTTGTTGAAGTCGATGAAGGTCTTCGAGAAATGAGGGAGATCAACGATGATGAGCAGTCGGATCAAAGCGACGACGAGGAGGACGGAGATGATCACTCTAATGATGACGGTGAAGAGGGGGACAAGATGATATTGAATAATTTAGATTTATTAACCTGAATAACCTTATGCGCTCATTTATACATGAAACAAATCAGAACGCAATCAGTTTTTGTTTTACTTTATCTTGTGCACCTTCCATGTTTAACTGCGAGGTTTATTTTGTAATATTTCGGTACAATAAAGTTACACCTGCTCGAAACTGTATGCGGAGGTTACACGGTAATTATATCCTTCACCTTTCCTGATAAATGAATGGAGAGTTTTTTGTTTTGCTTTGCTTTTTTATGTTAGTGTTGGTGTCCGGTTACTAGTTTGGTCTGTTTGCTTCATTTTAATCCCCACTTTAGTAGACGCGGGGACTGGGAATGTAGAACATTTCAAGTTGTATTTGTTAAGTCTACATTTACAATATGGTGTTTTCAGTGAATCAGCAAAGCGTTATCCATAGATCACGTGGTCTTCTGACATAGGTGATTGTTGAAATGGACACACACACACACACACACCTGTGAACTATGCATCACCCAATGTTTCAAATATCACAAATACAGTGGGAACAGAAGTGTTATGAGTATTCCGCAATTCCAAAGGGCTCGGTAATTGCGTATTTTTTATCGGGGTTTGAAAGCTGCTGGCAAATATTTAAACAGTTGATTAAATGTGTAGGATGCTGATATTCGGTGTCATATGGTTGGTCACATTTTAAAATTTTTAATACAGTATTTGTTATGAACACTTTTAGTTTCGATAATAACTTTAAAACTTCCTGGTGTGGAAGAAACTAAACTTTTGTAACATCCAGTGGAAGTTGATTTCCGTTCTTCGACACTGATTGGATATTAACTGATGTAAACTTTCACTTGTCGCGTTCTTTCATTCGCATCTTTCCACAACAATTCATGTTACTCCCCTACAAGTCCTGTCCCCGACTGGGAGTCGACATATTCATCTCCGTAAATGTAAAGTTCAACGGGAAGCATTTCCTCTATGGACGAAATCGCGCAAAAGTCACGAGTAATGTTAAAGGAACTAAACTAAATACGGATGAAAGTTCTGAGTCTACGAACAGTACGTTTCAAGCTTCACTCAAGGAAGAACGTGTACAGTTCTTTACTTCGAGTGACAAAGGAAAAGACGATTGTTCTGGAAGGTTTCAGTCGTACGCTTAAATCGAAAATGTGGAAATCACTTTACTCATCGTGCTACATACGTTGAATCAAACTGTTTCCTAAAATGTAATACTGGTACATCTTTCATATATTATAATAATAATTTTAAATCTCTGCTTACTTTTAAAACTGTCAACACTGTTTTTCATCACAATGAATATTTTAAAAAAAATACCATTACTTTTTAACAACATAAGAATCATCTCCCAGTTGCTGTAATAAACTGCTTACCAAATTACTTAGCAGATTAGAGGTAGCAATGTAAACATGCGGGAATACAAATATGGGAAGGAATAAGCCGGTTATTAAAAATAATTTTAAAAATCGTAACTTGCGAGCCTAGGAAAGCGTAGGTGTAGCTGCCATTTTACTGTAGCCTCGTTGCAGATGTGAGGTTCGTGTCATAATGACTGCTCGCTCCCTGACGTCATTTCCGCACCGGTGTGGCCGATATCCCGTCTCGTTAGGAAATCTTAATAAACAATTAACGTAATCTTTATTGAATTATGATTAATATGCAGTTCGACAATGATCGGAAGAAAATAGATGTCACATTAATGTCTGGCAAGTACTTTTACATGATATTTAAAAAAAATTTTTTTTTCAGTCGCTCTCTTAGAATATTTTAAGCTGTCAACTAATCAGATTTACACCAGTTGAAAATCTTATCAACAGTAAAAACAAATAATGACTTTAAGAAGAAGAGCTTCACTTAGACCACGTGACTCTGTCTGCATATCTTGTTTACTAGATACGCATCTTTACTGTAAACGAATTGATATATATATATATATATTATATACATTTTATCTTTGTACTTCTACAATCCAAACTCTATCCATTGTGGTAAGTTCGGCCACAATGAATACCTTTCTTTAACTTTTAAAAAAACAATTTTAAAAAATCCTAAATTTCACATTTACAAAAGAACGAAAGAGGTTGCCGAAAAACCTGGCGAGAAAAGTATCTTTTCCATTGAATGCCTTTTTTTTTTTTTAGCTCCTGTGAAATATAAAGTATTTTGACAGCTGAATTTCGCTGCGAACTTAAAGCTGGACAAATATAGCAGGTACATGGATAATAGGAAGCTCGTTGTCTCGATACAAGAAGAAGACAAAAAAAATTAATAAAAAATGGAATACCACGGTACTGCTTAGCGTCTTTCAATACATTAGGTCGTTACAAAAGTTTTGCCGGTTTTTATATTATGTTAAATTGAGATTCATCTTTTGCATGCTTGTGAAGGTGTATGTAGACAAGTTATGTATCGTTTTGAAGCCAGTGCTTTGGCACACATTATGCAAAACCTACCTTTCTAAAAATCATAAAATGAATATTTTTTCAGGGTTCTGAGGGAAGCGTGGACAGAAACGTTTTTCGTGCAATTTCGCTTCATGAGTTCAAACTGGGCCACAAAGTGACTGAGGAAACTCGTAACATTAAGCAGACACGCGGTGAGGACACAGCGAATGAGCGCACAGTACAACGATGGTTTGCAAAGTTTCAATCAGGAGATGTGAGTCTCGAAGATGAGGAACGTAGCGGACGTCCTTCCAGCTGTGATGACGACCGTCTGAAAGCCTCTGTTGAAGCCGATCCAAGAAAAACAACAGTGCGAGAAATTGCTGAAGAGTTTGACATAAACTCTACAACTGTTTCTCGGCATCTTGACACAATCGGCAAGGTGAAAAATCTTGACAAGTGAGTGCTTCACGAGTTGAATGAACAATAACAAAATCGTCAATTGGAGATCTGTTCTTCGCTTGTCATAGAAACAAAAACGACCCATTTCTTGACCGAATCATTACGTGTGATGAAAAATTGGTCCTTTACGACAACCGCAAACGATCAGCACAGTGGCTCGACAGAGACAAGGCGCCTAACCACATTCAAAAACCCAGCCTCCACCCAAAGAAGGTCTGGTCACTGTCTGGTGGACAGAAACTGGTGTCATCCACTATAACTTCTTGCAACCTGGCGAAACCATCAGAGCTGAAAGGTCCTGTCGTGAAGTAAATGTCGTTCATCAGAAACTCTCCCAATGAGAGCCGGCATTGGTGAATCGAAGAGGCCCAATCCTGCTCCACGACAAGGTTGGTCCTCGTGACTCTTCAGAAACTGAACAAATTGGGGTACGAAGTTCTCCCTCACCCAGCCTATTCACCAGACTTTCTCCCACAGACCACCACCTTTTCAAACACCTCGACAGCTTCCTCCATATGAAAGCCTTCTCCAGTCAAGCAGCCACTCAAACTGCCTTCCAACGGTTTATCGACTCCGAAAATCCAGATTTTTCTCAAAATTGTATAAATGCGCTTGTAACTCATTGGCAGAACTGTATTGATTGTGATGGAACTTACTTTGGTTGATAAAGGTCACGTTCAGCAAGAATATGAAGTCTATTGTTGCGGTAAAACAAAACGAGAAAACTGTTGTAACAACCTGATAAACAGCCACCAGACAGGAAATGCTGAGGCTTTGTCTTGTTCCATTATGATATGCGAAACGTTCCTTGGGTGGAAACCTGACAGTTCGTAATTTGATAGTGAACGCGAGCAATTAGATTCTATTTATGCTATGAATCTAAATCATTAAAGTGTATATCCAGGACGGAACTGACGACTATTAATACGACAGAGTCTGTCTGTTTGATTTAATCACAGGATGGAAGAAAAAGAACTGCTCGTATCGTTAAAATAACATCTAAGATAAAAATGGGTATTTGTTGCCTACATTTTATATATCTCTCTATGAGAATTTTAAAAAAAAGACAGCGACAACAGCAACATCGTCCTGTGGGTTTCGTTTCCCAATTTCGGCAGGCCTCAGTCTGTCCATTCCGCTTTTCGGCTCCATGTTACTCCTTTTGTACGTGCGCATGGCGTCGTTCGGTAGATTGGCGTTAGATACAACACGTTAGTACGAAACTCCCAAAACAATGATAATAGAGCTGTCCTTTACCTGACACCAGACATTCAAACTTCTGAACACGGGAAAATTCTAATTTTAAACGAAAAAACAAAGAGAAACACGCGAGTGATCGGCACCAGAACGCCCACACCTAAAGTGAGTTCTTGGATGGCGCATCCGTTATTTAGCCCAAAACAAGCAATAACAAGTAATCAGACTCTCGGAGCAATGAATACCTGCATATAGTGCAAGCACTGGTGTGAAAACTTATTAATTTTCTAACAAGTAGACGAAGAGGAGAGGCCTGATGGTTGGTGAGCGCGGTGTCAGGTGCCTGATAGAGAACGATCTCATAATTTAGAATTTCGGATCACCAAAGGACCCGGCCGGCCCAGGTCCCCAACTCACCGATTTAAAGTCGCCCACAGTCCGCGAACTGGCAGGAAAGTCTCCAGTAAATACACTTGAGCATTGCTTATTGTTTTCCCAACGTTTTCTGGAACTACGGTGTTCCGAGGTTTGATGCGATTTTTCTCCGGAATGGCAGTTCTGTCCGTTAATGGAAAGCCATGCCCCGCTCCAGAGGGTGCGCGCTGATGGGTTCGATATAAGCTTTACGAGCTGACTTTCCCCAAGCTGATGCTTTGAACACCTGTGACGGGCAACGGAAGGTAAAACAGCTTTCGTTGGAACGGTAAGTCTCACTTACCGAACAGAAAGAAATTGTTCAAAACGGCGCGAGCCTTGTTTTTAAACGAAATAAGAAGGGTAATCATGAGCTGTTAATTAATTATTGTTTTTTTTCTTAATAAAAGGAAGAAAGGGCGAGGAGAACAAATCTTATAACCCTGACTTACAAGAATAAAACCAAGTTTTTGAAAGAAGAAGGAACAGAGGAAGACCATATAACGTGCATAAGATGTAGACAAACTGTTGTTATTCGGAGAAAATGACCAGGCCTGGGGTGTGAATCTAATGGCAGCACCATCGGTTTTGCTACTGCAAAAGATGGTTAGAATTTATGCGTCTATCACAGTAATATACTACACAATAGGTTTTCCTGTACTGGAAATGACTCACTTGACGTTACCGGGGTTAACAAAGGATACTTGGCTTTATTAAATTCTAAGGCCTAGTAATTACTTACTTTTCGTTCTTCTTAGGAGAGATTAAAAAAACCTTGAAAAATGATTAATAATTTGCGACTAGTTTTAAACTCATAAAAGTGTAAACCAACATCGGTTCATTGTCGGCTATGTAGCCTATGAGTGGGTCACCAGGGAAGTTGTTTCCGCTGTCTGCTGATGCTCAGATCGCATCTTGTCGGATGGTTAGCATCCTTTACACTTTTGCTTTGTTGATCGGCTGTATTCTGGCTTTTCGTTGATTTTTATCAGCGAGCATAATTGTAATCCTTACTATATGCCGTCTAATATCACTAATGGCAATGATTTGGCAAGCAAATCAAAGGAAACAAAGCGTATTGAGCAAAATTAGAGAAAGAAGCATCAATGACGATCGTTTAAAAATGGTCCATGAGGTATCCGATAGTGTCGGATACAGGTTGTTAGATGATGTAAGTTATAGTAATCTGGGGACTGGGGTTTAGGTTTAATTACCACTGTTTAGCTATCCAAGATAGATCAATAATTTAATAAATGGCATTACAAAGGCTTATACCAACAGGGTTTTATTACTAAGTCTTGTTTTACCGTTCAGGTTACTGCGAAAGCGAAATGCCGGGCTGAATCAGTGCAGTGAAAGGAAAGTTCGGAGCACATCACAAAGTAATCTACCCTCTGACAACTCCACCAGGAGCTCGGTGGGGAAGTTTAGGGAAACTGGTCAAATTAACACATCGGCAGACTGGGCGTCAGTCAAGAGACCACTGCGGCTGTCTTATGCGGGTAAACAGCTACGAAACACCAGGATGCCCCGAGGACTCTATAAACAAGCTGTACCCCAACGCCAGCAGTAGGAAATCTCGGGCGTCGATGTATTGCTGACACCGGGGAATGTCTAGTGCGACACCGGGGAATGTCTAGTGTGACACCGGCCAGTGACGACTGGAAATGATATCCGAAGATATGGCTTCTTCGTTGACTTGAAGCTGTTTTCCTTGTCAAAGTATGCTATCGTCTCTCTCTTTAAATGGTGCTCGAGTTTTATCGCCTGAGAAGTAAACCCCCTCTCTTTTCTTTTTCAGAGAGGATTTTCAGTGAATTAGCTGCGTGTACGCGCGCATTCGATCCCGAAACTGGTGGGGGCACACACTGGCGGGCGTTGGACTTGAACTCGACAAGGAAAATCCCGAGGTGTATCACCGAAAATGGTTTTGGCGGACTTGGGGAGGAAGATTACGACTGCTCTGAGATCTCTGAGCAATGCCACCGTTATTAACAAAGAGGTAAGCCCCTCCCCTCCCCTCCCCTCTCTCACCAGACTGGGACTTTCTCCGACCATCATGACGTGGAGAGGAGTATTTGGCTGGTGGCTGGAGCTCCTGGCACCCCGACTGTTGCGTTCACACACCCCCTCCCACCCCACCCCACCTCGCCTCGCCTTTCCAACAGGTGTAGGTGAAACATTTTACAGAATTCGCTGTCGATGATATCTCTGGAAGCTCTAACGGTTAACCTCGCTCTCTTGTGAGTGGGACTAACCACCTCCGGTTGTTTGTTTAGACAAAAAGGAAAGAAAGTCAAGAGTCGATATTACTTAGCTTTCCTTCTCGATGGTATTTTGGAGTTTTCCTATAAACATTTTTAAACTTAAAATAATAAAAAAAACAAACACTACATTTACAACATGATAATAATAATAATAATAATAATATGGTTTGTTCGCATTGTTTTTTAGCTGAAGTTGAGGCAGCTAATTTGTTATCTAGAAAAATAATCAATTTCCCTTAATTTTTTTCTTTATTTTAAATCATAGAAAATAAACAATGAAGCAAAATAACTGGATACATAACTGCATATCTATTAAGCTCAGACCCCGAAAAATCACAAAAATTTTTTTTAAAAAAGAATTATCTTTACTATGTTTTGCCTTAAGTTTAAATTTACCAAGTTATGAAATCAGATATCCATTTTAAACTTTAAAATTAATAAAAAAGAAAAGCCCTCATTTGTTAACAGTTTTATACCTAATTAAATATTTAAGCAATCATAACTTTCTTATTTTTCAAACTAGAAACATAAAGATGGTTCCAAAATGAAGCTGAGCACCAAGGAACAACTCTAGTGAAATATAATTTGTTGCGTCATTATTCCTGCTTAGTTGCTAATCTATGCATTGCCACTAAAATTTGCCAAATGTCAGATCAACTTTTAACAGTATTTGGTGTCATTGAATCAACAAAGCTAACAAAGCTGTTACCTGTAGCTAGGATGGCGAAATCTTTCTTATGTCTTGAAGTCAGGTGATCCTGCAAATATTCAATAAATTTTCTCTATCTCATTACAAATATACCAGAAACATGCCTAAATGAAAGAAATAACCTTTTATTGGTAACAGATTGGTGGGTTCACATAAAATGGTATTAGTGTAGTAGGTTGAGGGTGGTACAGCAGAGCAGGCAGGGCTTAGAGAACTATTTGTTGATGTGGATGGTGGAAGTGGTCTAATTCTATTGGCATCTGGTGCAGAAATTGATGTTTTTTTATCATTCTGCATCAAATCATCAAAAAAGTTCAGTTGGATCCAAAAGGAAGGTTTGTAAAGTTGTAGCCCCAAACTCACAGGGCCTCAACCATAGAATATTCTATTTGAAAAATTCTGCATCATTTTGTGTGACAAAATTTACATTTTATCGATCAGTAGCCGAAAGTACATAATAGCTTTTTCCATGAAACTTCACTTTCTAAAACAACTTTTTAATGTAAATCTCAAAAATTGTCAGAAATGGTCTATGACCGTGCTTTTATCTTGGTATGGAATGCAAATAGCATATAAAGTATGAGCATTCTACCATTACCTTTTACAGAGTTTCTATGAAGATGATGTTACTGAACACATGATCAAAAATTACCCCAACTCCAAAGGCCAAAATGATAACATGGTTTTGTGAATAAATGAAACCACATATAGTATATGTTCCTATCCTGAAATGTAAGAATCACTGAAAATGTTTAACCATCTTGCTTTCAAAGAATGAAAGACAGATAATAGTAGTTTTGTATGGTGCATTTATAATTTTGAATGTCGTGTATATGAGTGGATGTTGTTTTTTAAAATATATATATATATATATATAAACTCTACCCTGAAAAGGTAATTAAAATATCTCTCTCTCTCTCTAAAAAATGCCAAAAACTACTCATACTGTATTTGCCATTTTTAAAAATTTGTTTTTAAATATAATAGTTACAGATTTCAAATTTTATGATGGCCATTAACTGTAATTAGATAATGCTTGAACTTGTGGTTTTACAAAGCTGTTGTTATATGAAAGAACAAGAAAAAATTCTTGCAAACCCTAATTAAAAAAAAAAAAAAAAAAAAAACATTTTCATAGATGTTTACTTTGAGATAATGTTGTCTTAGGAAATTTGGATAGATCTTAAATAGAGATGTTTCTTTACTTTTCTCAGATTGTTTCAGAGTTTTATATTTCAGTAAAATATTGGAAATGATTTTGTGACATTTAATAGATAATCAAATTAACACACTTAGAGTTTTAATTTTTACAGTAATATATTTAAATGCATTAGTTATGTGAAGTAATAGAAAAGAAAAGAAATAAAAGAGGGGTTGTTTAATAATGCATTCTTAATTTGAGTTATAATAAATGCCATAGAATACTTTGAAACATAATTTGAGAGTGGATTTCAAATAAGCAAAGTAGATGAACTTTTAATTAAAAAAAAAAAAATTTGTATCTGATTATTTTATTCTTTGCAGGTGTTGGATGGCATGCTCAAAGAAATTTGTGCTGCTTTGTTGGAGGCTGATGTCAATGTGAGACTGGTGAAAGAACTCCGAGAAAATGTCAGGTACACTTGAGAGCATACACTTTGTTCTAAGCTTAGAAGAGTTTTGAATAAAAGGTTGATGGTCAAAGTAGAGAAGTTAAGAAAACTCAATTTTCTTTTATGCAATTCTAATGAAAATGCAAAAAGTTAAGGACTCTTCATGAATGATAACATCTAGGATTTATATTTTCAAGGGCTTGTAATTTTTCTTATATCTCACCTGTATTTGGGTAACAAGATAGGAGCTCTTCATTATAGTGATTGGTTTAGCTTTTTTCTTCTTCATTGTTGTATTTAAATGGCTTTCATTACTGTTATAAAGTCAAGATTTTTGAATGTTTACGATAATTATTATTTTTTTTTAAGTTTGAATACAAATTTTGTGTATTCTTTGGCTTTATTTGCTATTTTTGTTTGCTTGTGTACTTGTATATTTTGGCAGAACTGTGATTGATTTTGAAGAAATGGCTGGAGGTCTAAACAAACGCCGCATGATCCAGTCTGCTGTCTTCAAGGAATTAATGAAGGTAAATAGTCTTTACCTGGATATTAGGCCTTAATTAGTGAGGCTTCATAGAAAGCATCAGAGAATACTGAATCCTAAAACTTTATGATCCTGGAGGAGAGGCATAGACAAAACACGCTTTGCAATGAAAATATTTTTTTCAGCTGCATCTTAAGGAAAAATGCTTCACTGAATATTAAAATTAAAATTCTGTCAGTACTATGTGTAAATTTATTATTATAAAGATGGAAAAAAATGTACACACTGATTTTTTTTCATTTTTAACAGGAAATGATATTCAGATAGATTTTTCAGTTTGAACATTTACATTCCAGGAAGTTAAATATTTATTTTCTAATTTATATTTAAAAAAAGAAATTGTAACTAAGAGGTACTTTGATCCTCCTAGTCCATGGAATTTATTTAGCTGTCTGTGGTGGATTGGGATATTGTGGATTTAACTGCCACAGATCCACTATCCTGTGGCCCAGCATGTATAGCAGTTGTTAGAAAGTGCCCAATCCAATATTTCCAATAATCATCTGCTTCTTCCTTGATCTGTTTGAGGCCTTGTATTTGCTCATGCTGCAGAGTGCATATGTTACTTAAAATTCAAGAAATCTCAGTCCCTCTGAGTACCTGGAAACGCTGGCAGTGACATTTTGCACTACAGAAATATGACCAAGTAGGTTGACATTATTGTGACATTATTTGCCAGCATGACTTGGCACAAACATCTGTGTAATCTTCTTGCCTCTCATATATCCATATGCATTATGCCATTTGTCTGCGATGAACCCATTCCTGATATAACTGACCACAGCCATTGAATTGCAGGTGTAAATGATGGTAGACATTTGTGGGGTGTTGACATTGAGCAACATTAATACTCTGTGGTTGGCCTCCAGCTCATTTGTGTGCTGATTGTGTACACTTTACAGGCTGCATACATTTGTCATACCTGCTTTCCTGGTATACTTCAAAACTCCAGTCAGCATACCTGTCACTCACCCTAAAGGAAAGTGGCAACTACTATTCTATTCTCCCTTACTACCATGCTGGTCAAACAGAAACCTGCTATATTGCCTGCTTATCAAGAGTGGCTATCACACTTTACCAGTTTTGATCCTCATCTGGCATCTGGGACCACTCAGGTATATTTTCCAGCATGTGGGTGCTGCAGATCTTTGAGCAAGCTGCATAGCAAACTTCCAATCATGTTTTCTTGCTGAAGGAAGATCTGATGATGTCTAAGTATAGGGCCCTTCTAAAGTTGTATGAAGGGGGTCAAGTAGTGAGTGGCCTGATTAGCTAAATAATCTCTGATGGGAAGCTTTGGCCAGGAGTGCAGTCTGCTGAATCTTCTGTTGAGAATCAACGCTATTCACCCCAACTACACATTGTATGATGGGTACAGAGGTGGATTTTGTATGGCCCATAATAAATCTGTCACTTGTTCTCAATCTTCTCAATTTGGTTGGGGCTTAGCTTATAAATAAATTGTCTAGTCTCTGGGGCCAGCCTGTTGCTTAGTGGTACAGTAGAGAACAGCTGTGTCTGGGTTGACATTCATAACAGATTCTGAGTAGACCCATACCTGATTGAGTGATGGTTGGATCTTTTTTGTGATCTTGTTTGCAGAAGTGCCACCAATCTAAATAAGAATATCATTAGCAAATGACATCACATGAGCTTGAGGTTTGTTAAGCTTAGCCAGAGGATCCATGATGTATATACTGAAAAGAATGGAAAGTGACAAGCCTCAGGGAAGATCTATGTTGACGGGCCCCAGTGAGAGGAGCATTTCCCTTGACACAGCATGCACCTCCTTTTATTCAATACTTTCATTACCACTTGAACACACTGAACTGATGTACCCAGGCTTAGCATCTTGTCTGTGAGGATTGGTACCCTAAACTTGTAACAGGTTAAGTACAGTAGTAAATGTATTCTCTTGTCTACAAAAACTTCCCAAGCTGCTACAGTGGAAATATAATTTTTGATCCAAGTCTTGTGCTCCAGTCTGTAGCCCCTCAACTCTGGTGGCACCAGACACCTAACGTGATGAATGACATAGCGTGCAACTATTTTCCTTTCGAAGTTTGCCATTGCAGTTTTGTACTACAATTAAATGATTTTTTCAAAGGTACCTGTGGTTTTTGCTCGGCTTGGGAACTGGGCTTAGTAGGTAGGCATCAGTTTGTCTCTGAGATGTTTCCTGATTTCCAGCTGTCATTGCACTCGCAGCACAGTTTACCCAAGGTGAAGATGGCAAAAAAAATCAGCATCAGGCTAAGGTGGATGCACCTTATAGCTGTGGACAGTATTTGCTGTCTCCCGCTGTGTGGCCAGTTCATCAGGCTGCTCGTTTTGATGTTTGCTCTCTTCTGTTTTGTCATGATTGCATTGTACTTAGAAGTACCTGAGGAACGCTCCACCGTGTTCTCCACCACCACAGCACTGATCCGTCCTTATCAGACATCAAGTTCCTCGCATGGGAATGCCTTTGTTGATCTTTTGACAAAGAAATCAACGGCAGACAGATTAACTATGTAGCAAAGTTAATCCTCTTGTCTCTTGCCACTGATGAAGCAGCAAGCTTGGATTCTGCATTTGCTTTTCTTACTCGCTATTCTCGCCTGCACAAAGTCTGCATCTGACCACATCTACTTTGCCCAGCAGCATCAGCCTCTGGTGTCCACCAGGATATGGGATTCTTCTACCTCAAAACTCCCAATTACCACATGCCCTTATAGGGAACTTTGCAACCAGACTGCTGATCCTTGGTGAGTTGAGGTCTTACTCTCACTTCACAGAGTCAGTAGCCACTACCCATCTTTGGTTCTCTCTTTTAAACAACTGTGTCCATCACAGTTTCATTAGCAAGTACCGTGTTAGGGCTGCCAGTCCATTTTGCTATCCTAGTTAGTTTTCCATTGTTGAGTAGATAGAGGTGAAGTTCTGTAAGAGTTTGATGAAGATCTCTTCCATTAGTGTTTCCACCAGTGGTGTTCTTTGATGTACACTACTGTGCATAAATCTAGGAAACTTTGCAAAACACTAATGCTAATGCTTGTTTTGTTTCCTTTCAGGATAGTAATTAAATGAAAATGGTGAAAATATCAATTGCTAATATACATAAAATAATATTTTTCCATGAACAACTTAAAAACCAGTATTTCAAGATGTTTCATTCAAGAAGTTATCGAGAAATTTAAAGATATTAATTCAGTTTCTGATAGGAATATATGTTGAAAAGCCAGAAAAAGATCTAAAAAAGATAAACAGTACCTGAAGATAACTTCTCTGAGGGATAGAAAGACATCCAGAAAGGAGGTAAAACATGATCTGGAAGAATGCTTAGGTGTTGATGATTGTTGGAGATCTAGTAAGAATAGAATGACATGAATGCAGCTAAGGTATAAGCAGATTCTTACTGTCCATGCTATTTCTTTAATATTCAGTTGCATTTATGATTCAACATGACAATGATCCAAAACATAATGCCAATGTTGTCAAAACATACATACAATACAAAAAAGAGAGTGTAGTGCTACATTTATTAGAGTAGCCTCCACACTGTTCTGACCTTAATATTATTGAACATGTATGGGACTACTTGGAGAGAATAAAAAAATGAACAACAGTCAAAAACCAATGATGAACTCTGGGAGGTGCTACAAGATGCATGGAACAGCATTCTGTGTGATATTATTTAAAAATTACAAAAGTCTTTCAAGATGGATTTAGGCAGTCATGAAAGAAAAGTGGGGGCATATTAAATATTAGTATACTTAATCTTTATTTCATCATTTTTATCTTGTTTACTGTACAATATTCAGTTATTATATTGTATGTCAAGTTCATTTATTTCTTTCTACAGTTGAACTTATGAATACAAGTGTAGATTGCTTAAGACTTGCACAATACTGTATGTCTGTGATTATAGTAATCAGCAGCAAGGAAAATCTTAGGCAATACAAGAAGTACAATCACTGTCAGGATCAAGGATGCAGCCTCTACGTGGCGATCCCGACAACCCAGACAATGGGGACCAATGCGCCCAGTCAGACAATCACCCCCAAGGCTTGGACCCTCGGCCCGGCCAGGGAGCTCACTTCACCATACTCCTCTCAAGCAGTTGTTTTTTTTTGTCTGTGGGAGACGATCCACTGGCAATTGCCTCCCTTCTCCTCCTCATCGCCGGAGATATCGAATCCAACTCAGGCCCCCCTTCATCCTTCCCACCCACACGCAAGTCCTGCTTCGCTTGCTGCCGCACCATCACCTGCACCATGACCCCGTTATGATGCAGTCAATGTGGCAATCTTTTACACAGCTCTTGCTCTGGCCTCTCACGGGCCGCAGCCTGGCAGAACAACCATTGGTTATGCTCATTGCCACCTCACTTCTACCCAACCACCACCAAACTCAACCCCCCATATCACTGAAATTTCCGAGCCACCTCTGCATCAGGCCCGAAAATCCCCCCACATTCTCCATTGGAACGCTGATGGAGTGTCAACTAAACTAGGCGAACTTGAATCCCGCCTAATCACCGATCGCATTGATGTTTGCCTTATCCAAGAGGCAAAACTCAGAGCATGTGATACTACTCCACACCTCCATAGTTACAATGCAATTCGCCTAGACCGTCCCAACGGACACCGCATGGGAGGTCTCCTGACTCTCATCAAAGACGATTTGATCTTCCAACAACTACCCCCAGGCATCTTGGGCACTGCCGTGGAATGTACCTCCATCCATGTTCGCCTGTCCCGCCGAAAATGGGCTTTTATTCACAACTTGTACATACCCCCATTTCGACAACCTGATCAACCAGACCACCTTCTCCCTAAGCCTTCATACCCTCCAACCGAACACTTTCATTGGCGGCGACTTTAATGCTCACTCATTACTGTGGGACCCCTTTCAACCCGCAGATAGTCGTGGCTCTGAGATCGAAGATCTTCTCCTCTCCCAAACCTTAATCCTTGTAAACGATGGATCAGCCACTAGAATCAACCGTGGAACCGGCGGTTCTAGTTCCCCAGACCTCTCGTTGGCCCACTCTTCCTGGGCTAATAGCTCTGAGTGGACCATTGGCGAAGACCTGGGCTCGGACCATCTCCCAATTACCACAACACTGTGCTGCTGACTTGAGCACGTGGCTAAGGTCCATCGAGCCCGGTGGAACAGGCGCAATGTCGACTGGTCCCTTTTCACCCAATCAATCGAAGATGCTATGCTTAGCTTGCCCCCCACCTCATCCCTTGATGCTCATGTCCGGCAATTTACTAACCTTCTGTTGTCGACTGGCCACAAAACAGTTGGCAAATCCAAATCCGGCACACGAACCCACTGCTGGATGACACCCGAAGTGAAGGCAGCCATCAAACGCCACAATCACCTACGGTGCCACATTGCGGATTGCCGTGCAGAGTGGATCGAGGCCTGCGTGACAGTCAACGCTCTCTCCCGCGAAACTAAGATGTCCAAATGGGCTGACTTTCTTTCCGAACTAGAGCACAGCCCTGACACATCCAGAACCTGGCGCATGATCCACTCACTCAGCGGTGGCCCAGACTCGAGTAGCTTTGTTGAACCTTTGCAGCACAATGGTCGCATAATCACAATGAACGAAGGCAAAGCTAACGCCTTCATGCACCATTACGCCGCAGTCAATCGCCTATCACTCGACAAAGACGATTGAACAAAAAGACGGCTTGTCAAGGAACTACTCCGGTCTTCCACCGCTGATGACAAGAGCTGCTCTGACTTCTACCTTCGGGAGTTAAACGACGCAATCCAGTAACTTCGCCCTGGTGGTGCTCCAGGCTTGGACGACATTCCCCCCTCTTTCCTCATCGCCCTTGGCCCACTGGCATGCCAAGAACTCCTTGAAATCTACAACGGGAGCTTCAACTCAGGTCGATGTCCCCAAATTTGGAGAGATGCTGCCATCCTCCCGCTGAAGAAGGCAGGCAAACCCACAACCGATTTTTCCTCCTTTCGTCCTGTCAGTCTCACATCCTGCATTGTGAAAACCCTGGAAAGGTTGGTTCACAACCGTCTCTACTACCTAGCCGAATCCAGAGGCTGGCTTTGCCCTGAGCAGGCTGGCTTTCGCAAACAGCGATGCTGCAAAGACCAAGTCTTGCGTATAACGCAGAAAATCAGTGACGGCTTTCAGGTGAAAAAGCACCATCGGAGTTCCTCACCCTTCTGGACTACTCCAAAGCCTATGACAAAGTCTGGCGAGAGGAGCTCATTTTCACTTCATTGTCTATGGGCTTACCGAGAAAGATGGGCCACTGGATTTTCAACTTCCTGCCCAACCGGTGGGCCCGGGTCCAGATAAATAGGCAATTAGGACAGTTCCTTTCCCTCCGACAGGGACTCTCCCAAGGCTCCGTCCTCGCCCCCTTACTGTTCCTTCTTTACATCAATGACCTCCACAAGGTGCTACCTTCCGGGGTTGATACTGCCATGTACGCTGATGACGTGGCCATCCTCAACAGTCACCCTATCAAGGAGCAAGCTGAGAAGGCGGTCCAAGAGGCCGTCACAGTGGTCTCAGAATGGAGCCGTAGGAAAAAGTTGGTCCTGAACGCCGAGAAATCGGAAGTCTGCTTCTTTTCCACTGACACACACGAAGCCAATTGGTCACCGACGATAACCCTTGGCAACTCATCTCTCCGACACAACCCTACACCCAAATTCTAGGCGTCATCCTAGATCGGAGCCTCTCCTTCGGTCCCCACACAGAGGCAGTTACCAGCAAGGTAGCGGCTCGTTGCCGCATCCTGGCCTCCCTAACATCTCAAACTTGGGGCTGGCGAAAAAACAGTCTCCGCAAGGTTTACCGCTCCCTCCAACTTTCACTTCTCAACTATGCAGCCCCAGCATGGCAACCCTGGCTTTCCGCTTCCCGACTCGACCAACTGGACCGGCAGTCTACTCCCTTAGATGCTCTTCGCCTAGAGGCCGGCACCCGCAGCTACCGCACCACCTCTAAAATCCTAATTGCAACCTCTGCTGAAAAAGCTGCACGTCTATCTCCTGAGCACCCCCGATTTCAAACCCTTGCATCCAACTGTCCTCACAGACATCACTGGCCAAGCTGGCGCTCCACATCCCAAGCGATTGCCTCGTCCCTCCCTGAAAACTTCTCCATCCAAGCCCCACTACCCAACCCCATACACTGCCCATGGGACTATGGACCTACTCATTGGCGTATCTCCCCATCTCTCACGAATCCACCTTCCTCTCCTACCCCCGCCTCCCTTTGCGAGGCAGCTCTCGTGGCCATCCGCCAATCATCATCCAACCTTACCATCTACATGGACGGCTCTGCCTCCAATGGCCAACTCAATGGGGGTGTTGCAATGGTCGTCACAAGCGGAGACCCAGCCCATCCCTCCCTCATTCTCTCCAGATCTGAAAAAGGAGCTCCCTTCATGTCTTCCTTCTGTGAAGAGAAAGCAGCCCTCCAACTCGCTCTGCTATGGCTTCTCTCTGACGGTCCCACACTCGGAGGGACTATCTGCACCGACAGCCGCTCTCTAACCCTCTCCCTCCTACACCATTCCACCGACACCCGAGACCTCCAGTCCCTCCTCTCCCAATGCTGCTTCCCCACCCACATCATGTGGATCCCCGGACACTGCGGTATACCCGGCAATGAATGGGCTGATGCCGCTGCCAAGTCTGCTACCTCCCAACCAGACCCTCCCAGACCTACCGACTACAAGTCCGCCAAGGCTGCCCTCCAACACCTCATCCTGGACCCACCACCCATAAACTGCTTATCGGCTGAAGTCTACTCTGACTACAATTGGATGACTGACAGCAACGTGGCAACCAACCAGCAGGATGCAGTGCTACTGAGCCGGCTCTGGTCTGGTCACTGCCCTTGTCTTCAGGCATATCAACACAGAGTCAACCAATCAGCCGACCCTACCTGCCCCATCTGCGGAGAGGAGCCTCAAACAGTGTCCCACTGGCTACAGCGTGCCCCGGTCTTATCTCCCTCCGCCAACAAATTTCGGTTGATTTAAGTGAGATGAAGTGACTCTGCCGCTCAAGGCACTTGTCTCGCAGCCAGCGGAGTGATAGCACTAGCCAAGAAATCTCTTTAAGGATACTCTCAGGTGCTATGTCTCTACTACAACAACAACAACAACAACAACAACAACAATCACTGTGTAATGGTGCTTTTCTACCACTTATGTGTGTGTTGGTAATGATGATGGATTCTAATAGCCTGGGATCACTAACAACTGGAAGCTGAATTTTCCTGTTTTGAGTGTTACATGCAGTGGAATCCAGTGTTTCCACAGTTGTGGAGCGCTCTGTCTGTAGCTCACTGCCAATCTTGAGTCATTTATTGACTTGATGACCCATTTTTCCAGCTCAAACCATATTCCTTGGCAATTTGGTAATCTGGAATAACAGCACATCATAACATTAGCACAATTTCTCCAGGATGTATCTAATACCATTGATGCCTCTAATGTTACAGTGCCTGATTTCTTTCCGAGGTAATTGTGTTTGCTGGTATGACATTCTTTACCAGCTCTCCCACTTCTTTTTATTTTTGTCCTCTCCTTTTCTCCCAAGCATCTCTCCTCTCTTTGCTGCCATGTCAG
This sequence comes from Nautilus pompilius, assembly GCA_018389105.1. Taxonomy (NCBI): domain Eukaryota; kingdom Metazoa; phylum Mollusca; class Cephalopoda; order Nautilida; family Nautilidae; genus Nautilus; species Nautilus pompilius. The sequence goes on along the minus strand of JACATO010000084.1, from coordinate 1,533,800 downwards.
GCCACCTATCTACTTACAAATGCTCCTTTGGGTGCTATAGATGTTTTTACTGATAATAGGTGAAAAAAAGTAGCTTGCTAGTCATGGATATCTTCTCTAAGCTTCTCATGCTTATGAGACCAGGAAAACTATGACTGGTCAGTATTCTATTGGCCTGAGTTGTCAGACTTGAGGTGGACAAACACTGAACAATGGAGATAAAAACCTCTCACATCATCACACTTTGCCTCTGTTGCTCATCCACACACTAATTGAGGATGACATAGAAACCAGTGATTGCCAAGGCACTGTGTTGATTCACTCTGCAAAGCAGGGTTAGTCTGGTAACTTTTACAGAAGAATTTTTGTGTGATGATAAGGCTCTTCCACCATCTCCACTATCAAAGCATTATTAGGTCACTTGCTGGTTCTGCTGTTGGCTATACCTGGACTTGGACTTGGGACCCTAACCAGGTGCTACTAACTGGAACAACTGAACCTGGGGACTTTCAATGGCAGGGGCATCCACTTCATTAATTAACCAGTTTCCAGTTACCCACTACCTTAAAGTTTGTATTTGTTATATATATATATATATATATATATATACACTTAGCTTTTCTATTTTTTCCATTATGAAAATGTGAGCATTTTAATTTTAGAAATTTTTGGGATAGAATGTAGAACTATTATTTTACTCTTTGTCTTTTGCTTTAACTTCATGTTATAATCTTTGTGCTTGAATTAGAGCACTTTTTTCAAAAATTCTCAAACACAACATCAAAAATCCTTAAGGCCAATATGTTAAAAGAAATTGTGCAACAGAGAAATGATATATTTAAATATGTATTTATACCAGTGCACCAAAAACTGCTGTAAAGTAAAAAGTGGTGTTGCCTCAATGTTCATATTTGCAATTAGTAGTTTGAGTTTGAAGCTGTGATATTTGGTAAAACTACATGGCCTTCAGTTTACATACATGTTTAACCTTATTAATCTTGTTTTTGTTATTGCAGTTGGAAAAAAAACAAACAGCTAATTAAATTTGTTGCTGTTTTGCATTGTCTCATCAGCTTTTTTGTTTTAAAAAAATTTTTTTTTTCTCTCTCCAGCTTATTGATCCAGGAGTGAAGACATGGCACCCTGTGAAAGGGAAACCTAACATCATCATGTTTGTTGGCCTGCAGGGCAGTGGTAAGACCACCACCTGCACAAAGGTAAAATATATACAAGAGTTTTCCTACTTTAACCCTAACTTCCCAATTTTGATTTCTGAGTATTTTTCACACTAACTGGAGGCTGGAAAAGATGCTAAAGCATCGTGCATTTAGGGAGGAGATGATGGTGCTGATAATTTCAGAAATTTTAATAAGGAAGAAAATGTTTACTTCATACTAACAATTTTTTTATTTGAAAACAATTATGAAAAGGGAGGAAAGTCCAAAGATTCTTTTTCTTTTTGATGTTAATTAACATGATAATGGAAAGAGCCTAAAATAATGCTTTTGCAGTTTATACAGTAATATATGGATATTAAAAAAACAACAAAGAAGCAGTTAGCATAAGTAATCAGATAAATGAAATACCTAGAATATTTCAAAAAGAAGGAAATGTTAATCCATAGACAAACAAGGAAGTTTGTTTGATCTATGATCAACAGTGCCTTGTCTGAAATCATCATTCCAGGTATGTATGTATGTATATATGTTTGTTTTTTTTTTGTATTGTTACCTGTATTAACAGTAGTCTCATTCCTTTTAATTTTTATTGGAATTCAAAATATGCTTTTGCCAAATTTTCTATTGCAAATTTGAAAGATGTTTTTCTTTATAATTTTTCTCCTTTTTTTAAATTTTGGATAAAAAAAACACAGACAGCAGGTAGTGGCAATCAAGAAAATCCATGCTGCTGTAGTAAATTTGCCAATTACAGTAAATGTGCTAATCTGGTTTACATACAAAAAAGCATTACAGTGTTAAATTTAAACGAATTTGTTTTATGTTGCTTTTATAGATATATGAATAATCATTGCATGCACGTCTCTTGCAGATGGCCTACTATTATCAGAAGAAAGGTTGGAAGACCTGTCTCACTTGTGCTGACACGTTTCGTGCTGGGGCCTTTGATCAACTGAAACAGAATGCTACCAAAGCTCGCATCCCATTCTATGGAAGGTGAGCATCTCCTACATCTAACCCTTTCTTTACAGGCTGTCACATTGTTTTTAATATTGCAGTCTGTACTTTAAATTTGTTTGTTGTTTGTGTGTCTTGGTATGCAAATGAATTATTTGTTTCAGTTGCAAAAAATACAAGCAACTAAAACAATCTGGTGGCCTATAGAGAATTTCTAAAAAAAGTAAAAACAGTTGCCATAGATCTAAGTTAGAACATGAAGCATGAGGGATGGCAGCTGTTCTTATCCACAGATTTTACCCGAGAAGTGGAGTCAGACTTATAAGAAGATGAGAAGCAGAACTCATCTCACAATGCATCAGTCTAAATCTTTAGTTCCAGTTTTTGGTTGGTTCAGTCTTTCTTTCTTTCTTTCTCTCCGTTGTATCTGACAAGCATTAACTCAAAAGCTGGAATACCCTTTGCAATCTAACATTAGTGTGGGTGTGTGAATAATGTGAAATAAACTTTTCTGCATATAATGAAGAAACTGTTCCCACAGTGCAATAATAAAAGATTGCACTCTTCTTTCCTAAACTAAACACCTCTTTCCGCTTTTACAACCATAATTGCAATTGCAGTGTAGCGTTCGAAATCTGTCACCAAGTCAATTGGGCTTTCATTAGTCAACTTTTAGAGCAATTCTAGAACTAAGCATTTGCTTACTATAGTGTCACATTGTGGAAACGTTTTCTTAAATATAAGCAAATAAATGGATTCCATGCAGTATTACTTTAAATTAATTAAGTGAGTGAGTGAGTTACGGTTATCCTTGTTTTCTACTGAACTATTTAAAACTCATTAATACCTGCACAGGTTATTTTTGGGTCCCTTTCCACCTCTGATCACAAAGATTTTAGTGTGGGGAGAGGGGTGGCATTTTTTTCCAGCAAATGTATACATCTAACCTGCTGTTTCCGTGTAGGCATCAACTGGTTGCCTCGGTAACAATAGCCAAGACACTGCACGGTTTGAAAGATGTTGGCAGTTTGTGCATTTGCAAGGAAGAAAAACAAGACAGGATAATTGTCTTTGATAGGCTAAAACTGAAACCATTTTAGATTAATGGGAAGTTTAGAACGTTACATTGTGATATGTGGTTCCGTTTTTAGACTAAGACTTCTTGTACTTCCTTGTTTTGTTCTAATCTCTTCATTACTCCAAGCTTAACATGGTTCTCATTCTGTCTCTTTTAGTTACACTGAAATTGACCCAGTTATCATTGCCCAAGAAGGTGTGGAAAAATTCAAAACAGAGAACTTTGAGATAATTATAGTGGACACCAGTGGTCGGCACAAGCAGGAAGACAGCTTGTTTGAGGAGATGCTTCAAGTTTATAATGCAATTGTAAGTCGAGACCTCTCTCTCCCCCCCTCCCTCTGTGTGTGTGTAGAAAGCCAAGCAAATTAGGAACTCACTGCAATATTAAAATTCTACTGTCCGGTTGCGCCAAAGGCTGGATATGTTAAATATATTTACTTGTATTGTAGTGCATTTGACTGGTAAAACAGCACTATTGTGCTCTTGTCAGAAGGGTAATCCATACTACATTAAATATATGTTTATTTTTTCTCTTGCATTTATTCTTGTCTATGATTAAATAAATAAGATTTTGCTAGTCCATAAAAATTATTTCCAATTTGTTCTTCAATTATTTTATTACTCCCCGTTTGAATTGTCTACTGTAAAACTGCTAGTGCTCATCTTGCATGTGAATCAACTTCAAGGTAGAAATTATGTCCCCATTTATGTTGAAGTATTTTGTTTGTTTCTGTATCTTTATAGCAAGTTTTTCTCAAATCTTTACAAGTTATCAAACAGTCAGAATTCTGCTTTTCTTTCAATCTTTTTAAAAGGTAAAAGAATTATGGTTCCTTGCCTTTTTTTTTTTTAAAGGAATAGTTTTATACCAGAAACAAATTAACCTTTTATGAAAGTTTACAGGTGCATCTAAAAAAATTAGAATATCGTGAGTTCATTTTTTCTGTAATTTAATTCAAACAGTGAAACTTTCATATATTCTAGATTAATTACACATAAAGTGAAATATTTCAAGCCTTTTTTGGTTATACTTTTGATGATTACGGCTTACAGCTCATGAAAATCAGAAATCCATTATCTCAAAATATTAGAATATTTCATAAGATCAATAAAAAAAAAGATTTATAATATAGAAATGTCGAACTTCTGAAAAGTATGTTCATTTATGCACTCAATACTTGGTCAGGGCTCCTTTTGCATGAATCAATGCAGCGTGGCATGGAGGCGATCAGCCTGTGGCACTGCTGAGGTGTTATGGAAGCCCAGGTTGCTTTGATAGCAGCCTTCAGCTTATCTGTATTGTTGGGTCTGGTGAGACTCATCTTCCTCTTGACAATGCCCCATAGATTCTCTATGGGGTTAGTGAGTTGGCTGGCCAATCAAGCACAGTAATACCATGGTCAGCAAACCAGTTACTAGTAGTTTGGCACTGTGGGCAGGTGCTGAGTCCTGCTGGAAAAGGAATCAGCATCTCCATAAAGCTTGTCAGCAGACGGAAGCATGAAGTGCTCTAAAATCTCCTGGTAGACAGCGCTGCTTTGGACTTTGACTGATAAAACACAGTGGACCAACACCAGCAGATGACATGGCACCCCAAATCATCACTGACTGTGGAAACGTCACACTGGACTTCAAGCAACTTGGATTCTGTGCCTCTCCTCTCTTCCTCCAGACTGTGAGATGTTGATTTCCAAATGAAATGCAAAATTTACTTTCATCTGAAAAGAGGACTTTGGATCACTGAGCAACAGTCCAGTTCTTTCTCTCCTTAGCCCAGGTAAGATGCTTCTGACGTTGTCTCTGGTTCAGGAGTGGCTTGACACTAGGAATGCGATGCTTGTAGCCCATTTCCTGGAAACGTCTGTGCATGGTGGCTCTTGATGCACTGACTCCAGCCTCAGTCCACTCCTTGTGAAGCTCCCCCAAGTTCTTGAATCGGCTTTGCTTGACAATCCTCTCAAGGCTGCAGTCATCCCTCTTGCTTGTGCACCTTTTCCTACCATACTTTCCATGAATATGCTTTGATACAGCACACTGCGAAGAGCCAGCCCTTTCCACAATGACCTTGGGTGTCAATGAGTGTCTTTTGGACAACTCTCAAGTCAGCAGTCTTCCCCATGATTGTGGTTGTGTGTACTGAAGCAGACAGAGACTCATGGTATTCATACTGCATAAATAGTGATTTACTCAAACTCGAAATGGAATATTCTAATATTTTGAGCTACGTTTTTTCTATTTTTTTAGCTGTAGGCTGTAATTATCAAAATTAAAATTAAAAAATGCTTGAAACATTTTAGTTTACATGTAATGAGTCTAGAATATATACAATTTTCACTTTCTGAAATAACTGACAAAAATATTGAACTCTTCCACGATATTCTAATTTTTTGAGATGCACCTGTATACTAGTAACTGTCAGATAAATTGCAAATGAACAAACATCTTAAAAAGTTTATCATATTTGAAAAGCTTTGTGATAATTTGTTTTTCTTATTATTTACAAGTTAAAAATTAAAAAAAAAATAAAAATGCCTAAGATGAAGTTTGAATGCACCAGTTATCTTTTCTTATGCTATTGTCAACTGCACACAACTCACTGGTGACATTCTGCACTGATTGAGTGCTAGGTCTCTTTTCTAGTGCAGCTTGGTATTAAATCAGAAAGCTCTTTGGATTTGTCCAGTATTCTTGTATGTCTCCATCCAACCAGCCTATGGATACTACCTTTATTTTCTGTAAATCCTGGCTTAATCCTAAGATATTGTGTGCTGAATGCAGTAGACTGGTCCACTGTGTCATTTGTGTAGTCATGTGGTGATAAAGCTTTGAATGGAAGTAGTTTATTTTACAGTATGCCTGTACTCTGATTGTCATACTAATACAAATTAAGAAATATTAAGATACTGGAAAAGAAATTGATGTGGAAACTCAGGAAAATATCAACATTTAACCACACAATCTTCCTTTTAATAATTTGTTGTTGTTTTTTTATAGCATCCTGGTAATGTGGTGTTTGTCATGGATGCATCTATTGGGCAGGCTTGTGAATCTCAAGTGAGTTTTGTTTGTTTCCCATTTATTTCTGAAAACTTTCGGCCACTTTCCTTAAGAAACCAGATAGTATTAAATAATATTTAAAATATATAAAATCAATAACTTATACATGAAATTGTAAATATTGGAGTATTCATTTTGTAAATGGTGATGGTAGAGAAGGGGTATAACTTTATCTACTGGCTCAGCTTTATGCAAAGGAAGATCATTTCATAAGGAGATATGCTCTAAGTTTATTCTCACTCACTTTAAAGGCTTTAGTAATCAAGTTCAAGGTATTCCTCATTGCTTTTGATGGTGGTCATATTGAAATTGGGTTATGTCAGAACAACTTTTCTTTTTTAGGCTCTGGCATTCAAACAGAAGGTTGATGTTGGCTCAGTGGTTATTACCAAACTGGACGGACATGCAAAAGGTGGTGGTGCCTTGAGTGCGTAAGTGGTTTATAAATACTGCCCAGCTATTATATTTCTTCATAGATACACACATTTATTAGACCATAACTGTTTTCGTTCCTGTCTATAAATGGTGTAATTACATACATGTATTCAAAATAGGAAAAGACTTTATAAGAGATAATCACTCTGAATCCCATATCTGAAAAACACCTTTTTATTAGACTATTTTATTCTAGATCAGCCTTTGTGATTTTTTTTTTTTTTTTAAATCCATGGATATATTGTGTTCATAGCCTTTTGTAATATGTTTATTCATTGTTTCCAGAGTGGCTGCAACAAGAAGTCCGGTCATTTTTATTGGCACAGGCGAGCATATTGATGACTTTGAACCATTTAAAGTTCAGCCATTTGTTAGCAAACTTCTAGGTAAGTGTACAGTGCAGGTAGAGTTAGTCACTTGTGGATTGAAGCTAACTCTACATCTTATACAACAAGCTTTGGAACGTTTCTATTATCCTACTATGGTCTGTCACAGTATTTTACTTATTAATATTGTTTTATTTTTTAAAATTGAAATTAGCAGTTTTATGTCAGGGTCGTCTTTCGTGAAAACAATAAAAGATGTTTGTGTGTGTATCTATTTTCACAGTGCTGGCTATAATCATGGACTGGACAGTAAAATAGATAATCAAGCTTAAATGAGGTTATTTTGAAATAATAATAATAATAATAGTCAGAGATATAACCATGTAACTATATTTGGTGATAACTCTGCTTGAAAATCATGGTTGCTGGTAGTGTGTGTGGTGTGTGCAAATTTCGGGTGCCTGGCTCCATAAGTAGTGGATTCTGTTGCATTGCATCTAATTTGCTTGTAACTCATTATAAATAAAATAATGTTTGAAGTGCGTTAAGGTTTGTTTTCAAGGGTATGGACTTTTAAATACCACGCGTTAGTTCCTTTTGATGTAGAAAAAGAAAGAAAAAAGATACATAGTTATTTTTGCAGCAACACAAGCAGTCTTCTGAAGTTTTTATTGACCGTTTTACCCAGTTTAAAAAAGATCCTTACTTTCATTGTCTTACTACGGCTCTGTTCAGTCCTCTCGTTTTTCGCTATTCTGCAGGGTTACCAACTCCCGTCTTCCTAGTCTAGTGTTTGAAAAGCCCTTCCATAAAGCTTTTATTTTCTTGTCCTAACGCTTTCTCTCCCACACATTGGAAAGTGGGTCTAGTAAAGAGAGAATAACAAGGTGGTGGGGGGGGTGCTATTTCTATGGTTATTGTGAAATCGATAGTAGGCCGGCTCCATCCGACACCACGGCTCTCATTTTTCTTTAGACAAGTTTTTTTTTCTTTCTGGATCCATTGTAAACTTACTAACATTTATTCTTTGGGAATTTGTTCTCCTCTGGTCTTCTATAAGGAGACTTGGAGATTTTTATGGACTTTACGTAATTATTAAATTCCACGAGTATTATGTTAAAAAAAAAATTTATGAAAATGATTAAAATAGAAACACGATAATAATTTTTTGTCCCCCCCCCAACTTTTCTTTTTTAGGCATGGGTGACATTGAAGGTTTGATAGACAAGGTAAATGAGCTGAAACTGGACGACAATGAGGAGTTGATGAAGAAACTGAAACAAGGTAATTAACAAACTTTGTCAACAAGTATACAGCCTGTTATAACTGCAATGGTGTATAGAAGGTAGGAAGCCTTGATGGTTTGTTCAAACACCGCCAAGGAAAATGATAAAAATAGAGATGTTTTAAACTTTCTTAAATTACCAGGCTTCCATGAAAAAAATTCTTAAGGCAGTCTGTGCAAGTGGATAGGTTTTACTACAATTACGTGTTGGCTATCAGATTGAATTCTGGGTAATCTTCTATCTCTCTCTCCTTGCTGTGGGTAAATGGGAACCTTGATTACACTCCCTATTTGTGATGATTAGGGACAAAATGGAAAAGAAGAAAAAAGTAGCTGTGTATTTCAAATATTTAATCTGAGCATTCTATATGTGAACCTGTGCTGTTCTTTTTAATGGTGGAATAAATACTTCATGTTTAGATGGATCGTCATTCTTGTCGTGCAACCCCCTTCCTGCCCAAGATTCTTGGTCCCACTGGTAATCTTACTCTAAGAATGTGAATATGTTTCTTTGCCTTCATTTTCTGAAAAACACTCATGTATGTGTGTATATATGTATATATTTTTTAAAGGTCAGTTCACTCTACGAGACATGTATGAGCAGTTTCAGAATATCATGAAGATGGGTCCCTTTGGACAGATTATGGTTAGTTTTCAACAATTTACTTTGTCAACAGCATGTATACACCGGTGTTTCTTATAGCTTTTAATCTTCTGCTGTACTCATGAGTACATATAGTCATAATTGTTTTTATATTGCTCTACCAGGGCATGATACCAGGGTTTGGTAGTGACTTCATGAGCAAAGGAAGTGAGCAGGAATCAATGGCACGGCTGAAGAAACTCATGACCATAATGGACAGCATGAATGACCAAGGTAGCTGTAATTTTCATTAAGAAATTAAAGTAAAATTCTCTACTCCCAACTCCTACAATAATGCTTTATTGTTGTTTTAATTTGTTAGAAAGGAATACTTTCAATATACATCTGTTAGTTAGAATAGCTGATATGTGATTTCTTAGAGACACTCATGGTTATTTCAGTGTGATAAATCTTCTATCTTCACTTGTTCTCCCGTCCTTTGAACACCTAAATTTTAAACTTGACAGTGGTCTTAGAATTAAAATACATTTTTCTTGATCATTCTCTTGCTGAAAGGGAAACTTACAGACAAAAAGAAAAGTGTTTAGGTGATGTCTGAGGCTTAGCAGGCAGTTCTGGCTATGTCCAGTTTGCTGTTTTTGTTCAAGGAATTAATTTCAGCAGTTGTATATTTTATGGTTAGTGATGCATTCTTTTGTTTGCTTGTTTTTTCCCCTCCTACAAAATCTTTTAATTTGCTTACAGAAATCTCCTAATGCAAAGGTTCTTAGTGTTGTTGTATTATTTTTAGAAACAAGAGTTAGGGCATTTTCCATTACCTTTGTAGTAATAGTAGTAACTGAAACAAATGGACCTATGTTTCAGCAGTCTTTCCCTGTTATCATTAACAGAGCTTATCTGGGCAGTTTTGGTATGAAATTATGTCAATTTTCAGCAGTTCAGAAGTCATATTAATGAAAAATCCTGATGATGGGGACAGAGAAAGATATATGAGATGTAGATGTAGGTTTATTATTTAGTTCAGTTCAAAAGTTGATGAGAAATAATTTAAAAGACAATAATATTGTTTTTCTTCTTCTTTTGTTGCAAACAATAAGAACCCTCTAAGAAACACAAGGTAGAGATATCAAATAAAATATGATCAAACTTGCATATTATTATTGTTCTCTGTACAGACAAATTGTGATATTGAGTTGGTTATGATAACCAAGTTTGACCTTGACCTTTCCCTGGATTAACATTTCAGCTTGCACTCATGCTTACAATTTTTTTACAAAAACAATCACCTTGATATATATATCTAAGTCTTGTTCGTATTATTTCAGTAAACAACCTGTTATATGACCTCATGGAACCTGGAGAAATTCAGATATCCAAAAACTCAGATAGCTGGATGGACTCTTTTAAACAATGTTGCTACTTATCCAGCAGTTTTCTTTAGTTTTGCTCAATTGTAAGAACTACATGCTTTATTTTCTCTGGATTGCTTGTAAAAGCACCAGCCAAACTATTATTAGATAATGTAGTGCAAGGATTACAATTATTATCAGCAATAAAAATCACTAGCAAGGCAGAAAACAATTGGGCAACAAGCAAGGATGCTAACCATCTCACAAGGTGATCTGAGCATGCACAGACAATGACCCTAACCAGTTATTAGCAGTGAAACGTGTGGCATTGAAGTTCATCTGAAGATGAATGAAAGCCTAAGAACCTAAAGAAAGTAGCTTAAAATATGTGGAGTAAGCTACTAGGGTGGCTTGGTTCTCTTAGCCTAGTTAAATACTGGTGTGTACTTCTTACCCTGGGGATCAACTCATGAAATGAACTAAAAAAGTTGGATAGCTGAAAATGAACTGACTTTGGCTTATATTGGAAAATTTAGATAACTAGATAAGTCAGTTATTTGGAGGTTGGATAACAAGATTCATGTATTCCTGAATATGCATACTGTTGCACATCACCAGATAAATAACCACAGAAACTTTCTTTGGAATCATTAGCATAAGTACCGGGCAGTGTAGTATGACACTCAAAAAATGGCAGCTGTTGGTCATCTCGAAAGCAAAGGCGAACTGTAAACCTTTACCCCTGTAGCGGCTATACATTGCAAAATGTGGTTGATTTAAACTTGACAAAATGTGTTCCTTCAGATAAAAAAAAATAACCTGCACAATCACAAAATCAAAATTCATCGTTAACTTTCCAGCTTACCCCAACAAATTCACTAATCCTTTTCGGTAATTTCTTCTCCTCCTTAGCGCTTGCCATTCTTTGGCATAAGGGGCATGGTACTGTGGTTTATTAAGAAAGCATGCATTGGCCCAGTGGTAATTTCTTTATTTGTACATTTCATCTGTAGCAGTTTTTTATAATTTGAAAAATAAGGACCATTTGCACAAGATTCATTTTAAAACTTTCATTGCATTAGCAGCATTCATTCATCTACATGTAGCCATTGCCTGATCTTGTGTAGAGAGGCTCTGATGTTTACCTGAAGACATCAGTCAAAGACAAACCTGGCTATGTGAAAATAAGGCTTTTCCTTGTAATCAGCCATGGTAAGCATGATAAGAAGTGAGTCTGGTATTAACAGAGGTCATTATGCATGTAATTAAAAGAGAATACATAGTTGCAAGTGGGTTCTGAAAAATGACATTAAAAGGGTGATCATATAAATTGTCCATTTTATTTGGTTTTTAAATAAGATTAAGATTTTTCTCCTTTTTTGATTATTAATTTATTCTAAGCATTGGAAATTAGGCCCTAAAGGATAATCAGTTCTTGAAAGCATGCTCCTTGCTAAATGTATTTATTTTTCACTTTTAAATAAAAACAGGTTTCCAAATGAGTACCGCAGCTTTGTTATGTCTGAGAGAAGGGAATAGAAAAGAAAATAAAAAATTTTAAATTCTTGAGTTTTATTTTTAAGGATTACACTATGATTATTGCTGTTGGAATGAGAACCCAGCATATATAACTCTGATCTTTCTTTCATCTAGAACTGGACAGCCTAGAAGGGGAACGGCTATTTTCTCGCCAGCCTTCACGCACCCACCGGGTGGCTCGTGGGGCTGGGGTGTCAGTGAAGGAAGTGAATGAACTGTTACAGCAGTACCGGAAGTTTGCACAAATGGTTAAGAAGATGGGTGGCATAAAAGGTCTTTTCAAAGGTAAAGTGCATGCGCAAAAGAAAAAGCATTTTCATCCAATCTATTAAAGTTTCAAGGGAACATAACATTTTCCATTAATAACAGTTTCTGTCTCTCTTAACTTGAAGAATTTTGTAGCTATATAAAGTGAACTCATGTCATAAGCTGTTGGATTTTTTCCAGCTTAAACAAATAAGTCAACTGAAAATGCATATAAGCTAACAAGATAACTCATGCAGGCTTGGAGTACACATTGTGCTACTTGGTGGTTGTGGTAGCTATCATGGGGCCCCAGGCATTTTAGTATCTAGCCACTGTTGTAGTTAGATTCTCTGGCTCTCTTGTATCAGACATTTTTTTCCATGGGTTTCTTTCTCATTTACAGGATCAGTACTTTTGCATCCTCAACCAAGAAACCATGCAATCTTTGTCATGGTTAAAAGTGTTATTTTTTGGTTGGTTGTATGCATAAACAGAAGCATTTATGTAATAAAGTAACAGAATGTCACGAAGAAACATTACTTTAAATAATTAGGTGGTAATACAACGATCTCATAGATATCTGGTGACATTAGACACACACTAGTTAGTGTCATCAGATGAAGTTTGTTCTCACTAAAAGCTATAGGCATAGTTTCTTGTGTGGTCACACTTTGTTCTTTCTTACCCCTCTTGCTATTCTCCAGGTGGCGATATCAACAAGAACGTCAACCCAGCACAAATGACCAAGCTGAATCAGCAGATGGCCAAGATGATGGACCCAAGAGTCCTGCAGCAAATGGGTCAGTGGATATTTTGTTAACATATTATGTCATGAACCCCACATTTTAGAGAATATTCATTACAATGTAACTTTGTATTGATTCTCTTAGATTGTGACGAAAGGTTATTTTTAGAAACATGGGAGGTAACTCATCATATATAGCAATAAAAGTTATCTAATAGCTTGCTTTTTGAAGTCATTGATCCAACAGCGCAATGGGAATAAAGTTTGCTGAACTTCATCTGTTTTATAATTACAGCGGTTATTCTTGATGATTATTTTAACACACACGAGACATCTTCCTGACTGTTTTCAGTACTTTGATCTCATTTGTTAGGGAGAGGCTTTACTTGTATCCACCAGATGGCATATTGATTATCTTGTTTTAACTTTTCCCATACATAGCAGATTTATATAATAGAAATATTGAAACTAATATATCAAGATTTATTACATGAAATTTTGTCTGTCTGTCTATCTTTAGAATTACTGGAAAAAAAAACAGATAGAAATTTGTTTTTATGTAATTGGGCATGTTATTTCTGAATTTAATTAAAACAGAAACCAAAAGAAATGTGACTAATTCTATGCTTAAAAAAATTAATAAAATTCTAAAGTTTATATTAGCTGCAGGCTTTGAAAGTTTTATTACATAGTACTTGCAGTGTTCTACTTGCACACATGACTTAATCTTCAATGAGAATGAAAATGTCTTTGGGAGTAAATGATATTGGACAGGCTTCTTTTGTATCTATATAATAAGTTTACTCCTGATTGAGCTAGATGTGTTCAATGTAGAGCATCTTCCCTTAATTTTGTGCTGATTTTAGCATAGGTTTGTCAAGTAAATTTCTTGAATGATGAGCTTAAAGATTTTACAGCTGTTAGACAAGCAATCAGTGTACACCATACAGGAAAATAGAACATTTGGAATGTACAAGTTTTTTTTTTTTTTTTTTTTAATTTAAAATAAGCAGAGAAGCCAATGTGTACATAGGAGTTTGTTTGTATGTTTGTTGTGGGTCAGTCTATGAGTTTTAAAAATATTTGAAGTCCAATCTTTGCACAGGTATTTATTCATTTCAAAGCATATAGGTGAAGTAATCCATGCATTTAATTCTTTAATCAATCCAGGTGGCATGCAAGGTTTGCAGAGCATGATGCGTCAGTTCCAGCAAGGTGCTGCAGGGAAGTTTGGAAACATGTTTAACTTCACGGACAGATAGTTGGCACAGTGACTTGTGGACAGTCAGTGTGCTGGATGACAGGATCAACACCCTACACGCTGGTATTGACTTTCCAAAGGAAAAGCCACTCTCCTGTCCTTGGAAACTCATTTGTCTCACAACAAAAACAAATCACATTTTAGGCTATCTACACATCTGAATTAGAGTAAAAAAACCTAGGTTTTCCCATGGGACTTTATTTGTAAATAATCAGCAATGTTAATGTGATTATGCATCTGAAATACCGGGAATCATTTCAGTCTAAAGTTAAATATTTCTTAAAACTACAGTGCATCTTGAATTTTTCCAAAGACTTCTGAAATTGTGCTTGTCATTTGTGGAAATTATTTACTGATTAACACAAATAGATTTTAAATTTTTAATAACAGAATAAAGTAAATTTGAATACATTATGCATGTTGTTAATTTTTATATTTTTGTCTTTACTGTAAGTTTGTGTTTACAATGAGGCTGGAAGCCATCGTAGATTATAAATGTCTATTTTGAGGGTGGGTGGTAAACATGCTTAAAGGACATTATGTTCACACTGGTGCTTGATTTGATTCATTAAAATTCTGATATAAAGTTGTGTTGAAACTTAAGCCAATGAAAGAAAAATTTCTCTCAATATACTCAGATTTTTAATTATTCGAAAATGTTTAAAATCAGAAGTACTCTGGTATTTTTTGATCATCGGGGAACCATTTCAGTGATGGCCTTGCCACATATATGATCATGTTTTATAGATTTTTTAATTATCAATCAGAAAAATTAAATTTTTTTCTTCATTTTTTCCTTCCTTCTCTAAATGCTAAAATGATGACTGAAAGATTTGTCATTATGATGATAGCTTCATCAAAGAACCTCAGTCTCATGTGTACATGTTGGCTACCAACTCTCGTAGCAAGTGAGATGGATAACGTTTTTGAATACTGATATAATTATTTAGCATAAATTACTCAAATGAAGGTGTAGAAAATTGTAAACAGCAAATGCATTTGATAAGATGTCTACTGTGATTTGTTTTCTATGCCAAGGGCTATTTGAATGATATATTCGTGGTTATTAATCTGTTTGCCTAGTTCCACTAATTATGGATCATGTTCTGCTCTCATTCAGTGTCCAAAAATATACCAACTATAAAATAACTATTTTGGCAGACTTTACACCTGAGCACCTAGAAATGTAAGAAAAGAAGATAGCCAAACTTTTCCTCCTCAAAGCAGTAGAACATTTCTAAAATCAATCTCTCAATTATTTTTTTTTGGATGAATTACTTATATAGACAAGATTCACTTGGGTCAGCTGATCATCACATTGTGTAAGATTGGTTATAAATTAAGACAATCTGCAAATCAACCCTTGGGGATCCTCTGATGCCAGCATATCAATCTTTATTCCACAGTTGCTGCTTTCTATCTGTAATGAAGGGGGGGATGCTGACTCTTAGAGCTTAGAGAATGTTGGAGATTTCTTCTCAAAAAATGCAGTACCTGCTTTGACAACATCCTCGCTTTGCAGCATCCCCTGGTTCCAGATGAGCTGCAAGACATTTAGACACATGCTAATTACCTGCACTTATTTTGTTATTTAATAGCTGAAAAACTAAAAATTCTATTGTAACTTTAATAACTGCCTTATCTACTAAATTTTACTTTTAAATGTCTATTATAATATACTCTCTTTCTTATGAAGAATGGAAAAAGATTTTTCTTCAGCCGTTTGGCCTTAATTGTAATATTTACACTAAAACTTAGACAGCATTTCTGAAGTCATACTTACACCAAAATGGAGCCCATCTTCCACACCATGGTCCCTAGAATATACCAGGTTTACTTTGGTTCCCTGCACCGCAACAGGACTTTTTGTGGCTATAAGGGATGCTAAATTTAAAGCCCCTTCAAGCAAAGCTGCTTTATCATTAAACACCCGGCTAAAAAAAAAAAACAGAAAGGAGAGCAGAGTTATTTAAATCTTTGCTATAATAAATTTATATCAGCATTAGTCCTTTAATAGTTCTATTTATTTTCATGCACACAAAAGACTGACTATCCATAAATTGTTAGGTTTATAAATTACTCAGTAGAAAGAGTATTAACATTCCCTTTTATACTTTAGTCTGTGCTGCTGAAAATTAGCCCATCTTTGGGCCCTCTCCATTACAGGTATCAGGTGCAAAAATCTGGGGAGGTCAGAATTTGAAAACAACCAATCAAAAGTAGCCAAATTAGTTTATGGATTTCATTACAACATGTTAATGAAAGAATGTCAATTTTTGTTGCAGTTAGTACTAGGCACTCTGGGCTACACACAGCTGGCAAAAGGTCTGATCACCCCCCCCCCAAGTTAAGGCCACACTCAGATTGTGTAGGCTCTGTTGTTGGGGAGAGGGGGATCCAGTCTTACACTACCATCTATCCTATAAGATGCTTGGTGGGAAAAAGATCTGCGAGCAGGATGTTACTGGCCCTAAGAAACACGGTGATGACACTAATTTTGTGTGGTCTGGTGCCAGTTGTTGAGATGGTAGCAGGACTGTAAGCCCCAAACTTTCAACTAGCCAGGCAATAACTAAGAGAGCCGCCCTGCCAGCCATTACATCACACCCTCGTCTTTTTACATATAGAAGAACATCAATTTCAAGATTCACGTTTTTTGCACACCATTAGAATTTTTAGTTTAGGGCAAAGGTGCATATGGCTTTAGTACATATTTTTTTATATTTCCTACTCTAGATTTTAGACCTATAACTGATGATAGGTTGCTTTGTTCATTCATATGTACCCAAAATTCTAATATGTCTAGAATTTGTGCCCAGTATAACTTAAGTACAGTCAAATCTGTCTCAGAAGCAACATAAGTTGCTTTCCTAGCAATCTCTGCTATTGTACACAATGATCAATGTTTCCCTAAAATGACCCTTTGCAATTTACCTGTTAAAAACTTAAATTTTCTGCAAAAGACCCTGATCTTCAATGTTTATGAGTGTGAAATCACTACACTACACTACACAGTGTCTGCATAGGTACATGCGAAGAGCGGTCTTTCAATCAGATTGCTGATATATGATTTAATGAAAAAACTGACTCATCTGCATTTATTTTGACTTTAGAAATATTGTTCATCAATAAATAAATTGCAGATAAAATTTTGATTGAAACTCATTGTCGGGCTAGCTTTGCATCAATCTTTGTCAGTATTGCACCTAGCAAGCTTGCTCGACATCAGCTTGCTCTCTCTCAAGAAAAAGATTGAGGCGATAATACAAAAGCAGCAAGGATTCAACTTGCCCACCATTGCCATCACCAAGAGGCTAAATTTATTACAGTAAAACCTTAATTTAATGGACTTTGGAAGCAATGGTTGCTGCCTGGTCTCCCAAAAAAAGTCCACATTGAGCTGTGGGAAGTTTTCGCATGGGTGCCTTTTGCACATGCATATGTAAATGTATGGCATTAACAGACACCCATCCTCTCCCTGTTAGTCCATTAAATCGAAGTTTTACTGTACTGTACAATTTCAAAAAGGATTTCTTATCATCTTTTGGAAAAAAAAAGACTGATTGCACAGGTAATAATGCAAGTTGAGTATATATGCATCTATATTTACACCTTAAAGTGCATTAGTTACAAAGAAAGCAAAAAGGTCACCTGTCTATAAAGGCCACAAATGCTGACTCTTGGGTTGCTGTTACATACAAGCTTGACTATATATATAATTGTAATACATAATAATATAGATAGTTAAGCTTTTATCAGTATTTACTCTTGAATAAAATATTAACACATACTGGCCATCTTGTTTCTACACATCAAAATAACTGAACGTCTTCACTGGCTTTCATAAAAATGAATAGTTCTTAAGCTAGTCAGATGTTCATGTACCTTTGTCAAAAATCTGTTGTTTGCACCTTAAGAGTTCCTTTGACTTATTATTTTAAAAGCAAAAATTTAAATATGAAAAAAAAAAGAATTCTAGCATTTAATTTCCATGAATTCAGAGGACAGATAAGTTTATGTATACAATTTCTGACAATCACAGAATAATAATGGCTACATTCACAGATGTACAAATAGTTTACTGCATGACAACCATTTAATTATATTTTTGTAAGCATATTTCTGGAAAAAAGAAATGCATCATATCTAGGTAAATGTAGTAATGAGAAGAAAGAAAAGTGTTGGGTTCTACCTGATCATCCCTATCTGTTGAGCTTCAGTAGAGTAGAAGGTCCTGGCGGTGTAGGCCAGCTCTCGCACAAGGCTGTCATTGCCAACAATCTTTGGAAGCCGCTGGAGTGTTCCAATGTCTGCAGTCAACCCAATGTCCACTTCCTGAAGAGTGAGGGAAGTAGAAAAATTACAGACATTATGATGGTTTTGACATCTAAAAGAGCAATGCTCACGTCAAAGATTAAGGAAAAACAAACAAACTGTTTTCCAAGATCTTCAGGAAGACCAACTTCTGTAATTCTCCTTGTAAAAATAAACTAAAATAAAGGGATTAACTTGCTTCAAATTATCAGTATTTAGAAAAGGGACCCAAAAAGGGGAAGTATGGAAACCTAAAATCTCTCTTCCTCATGTTTATTTGCAGAGGAATTTTACTTTCAGCTGATCAGATAACTTGATAAACTATAGGCTAGAAAAGAAAGAACCAATTCTGAGACAAAATATAAGTTAATTATATATCTTGGAACATTTCTGTAAGGATCTGCATGCAGCTTCATTACAAAATCAGTGGATTTCACTTGAATTCCTATATATCCTCTGTAATGTTTTTTGTGGATTCTGTTAAGTATATAGTCTCCAATTAGAAAACTTAAGGTGCACAGTCCCTATGATACATCTACCACCACTTTTGTGAAAATGAAAAAAAAAAAAAAAGAGACTTGCTGACCTTTTAATTAGAATTTAAACAAATGTAGCTGCGTTACCAAACTTTTAAAAGTACATTTACACCACAATTGTCTTTATCTAACAGAGAGGTGCACACTGCATTTTTGCCTGTTCCCACATGTATTTTTCAGTAAATACACATTCTCTGCTTGGGTAACTCTTGATTGGCTTGCACTTTGACCACTACTCAAGAACCTCCACTGTACCTGGGTAACTTGCTTGGTTACCAAGGTTAATACTCTACACTTTGTTTCAGCTAACTGCTGAGAGAAAATTAATCACTTCAAGAATGTCCATTGTGTCTAACTTATGAATAGCAAAAACCATGTGGACTTTAATGTTCCTTCAACTAATAATACAATTTTAATATTTTTGGAACCCACAGTTAGATAATAAGATTGAAATATCAAAGAAAGGCATAATGATGGCATACCTTTATTTGGAAAAAAGCATCTTGAGAACAGTATCTGATGTCACAAGATGTGATCAAGTCAACACCTCCTCCAATGCATGCATGGTGAACAGCTGCTATGACAGGCTTTGGGCACTGGAGGAGGAAAAGTAAATTAAAGAATGGATTTCATGTTTGTTTTACCACAAACATATGTAGAAAAATTAGAAATTGTAAAAAAACTATTTAAAAAATACAATTGCAGGTAGTAACAGCCAACTTGGAAGTGTGACTCCTTACCTTACATAGGTACACTGCTGATACTTATCAATAATTTAACATGCTAGCTACATTGCAATAACACGAACATTAAAAATTAAATACTCTTGACATGAATATTTCTAAGTCAGAGAGAAAAATAATGTAATGTTGGCTGAAGTTAGTATGGCATGCAGTATTCATCATGGAAGATGATTTGGCTTTGTCATTGATAGGTCTAGGGATTTTTTTTTTCTGGTGTCTAACCTGGAATATAGTTTTCTATTTTGCATTCTTCAGTTTGGTACCAGCCTGTTTCCTGGGGCCCACTTCTAATCAGAAGAGTTCTTTAGGACTTTTCTGGACAGTTTACTTTGTCTGAGATGTGTCAGTGGAGACCTGTGACCAGCTCATCAGTTTCCATATACAGCATTCATAGTAGGATTTTCTGAGATAGTTTATTCTGTCTGAAGTACATCATTGGTTTCCTGCAGTCAAATTATAGCTGTCAATTCCATGAATGTGACTAGAGGACATGTTTAGGATCCACAATCAAACAGTCTTCTGATTTTATCGAATGCTGTTGATCAATTAAAATAATTCAGTTAACAATATATATTGTTTGAGAAATTAACATCATTATCTCTGTATATACTCGTGTATCTTTAAGAAGTTTGCTACAAAACATGTCAGTCTCGACAGAAATAAGAGAGATTTTGCTTTAACCCATTTCATGTTTGTCGCTAACAAAGGACAGCTGATTTGCTAACTAAGTAAGGTTCCGAATGGCTCCAACCTGGGCATGCGTTTTAGATTCTTAACACTGGTTAAAACTGCTGTTTATCAGTGCTACAGTATATTTATTTTCATCGGTGCAGTACAAAACTTCGCCATCAGCATTTAAAATTCTCTCTGTTTTTGCTTCCAAATACTAGAGGGGATTATCTACCCTTGCAATGTGATCACATGGCACTGATCCATACCTTTTCTATAGCCGTAAAACTCTCCTGGAACAGCCTGATGGTTTGTCTTAAAAAAAAAGCTTTTCTCCCAACATCAGTCCCTGTTCCTATAAACCCCATTAAACTGGCTGACTCTGTCAGGTCCAGCCCTAATGAAAAAAAATTTAAAATAAAAAAAACAACAACAAAGCTGTTACTGGTGGAATCTTAAGTGACATCCCACAGATTTGTGAAAAATGAATAAATTTTAACAGAATATTCCATACAGTCAGTAAATGTAAAATGTAGGATGATGGCTAGTGGTCCAGTGGTTACATAATTAGACTGCCAAGGTTGAGGGCCTGACTTGGTTTGGCATACCTCCCTAGGATAGTTTCCTCTTACTCTTTTTCACCAGCCAGCTTCATGTGCTTCCTCCTGCATCTAAAAATGAAGAGTTCTAGTAGGGCCCCTAATGGGAATCAGCTACTCCTATGATCTGCATCTGACATTTACTACTGTAAATACAAATGTACAAATGGCATAAAAGAGTGACTCCTACTAGAACGGCATTTTCCCTTTAATGATACTTTGCTTTTTGTTTCAAAACATTTTAAAAGTGTACAATATATCCAATGATTTCCTTCAAAAATTTGTTTCAACTCTTGTTCTGCATCTTTTTTGGATGTTTTAGATGGATATTCAGAGATGCAGAAAATTTAGAAATGTATATACATGCAATCTGTGTGTGTTTAGCTAAAAAGTGCAGTTCAAATCTATTTGAAGAAAATATTTAAATTTTATACATCAAATATTCAACTTGGTAAAGCATTCCAAGTAGATGCTACGGAATTACTAAAGAAACCATTTCTCAATATCCTGTTAGTGGTGCTTGTCATCTAATTTGTACTTATGACCTTTGTTAATATTTGATATGCCATACAACCCTCCCAAAATAAAACTGTCCCTGTTTTCTTTACTTGAATCCAATCGTATCACATGTAAAGGTCTACAGCAACCAAAGTCTCCTTTATTTTTTTTGCATAGCTAAGGCCATGCATATCATTAATCATTCTGGGTAACCTTCTTTGAACTTTATCTAAAATAACTAATTCCTTTGTATGATGAGGGATTCCATGTCAGCATTACATATTCTAGAAATGTAAGCAAAATTCAAAATGGTTGCCTGTATTTTAAGTAGCACAAATCTTCACCAACATCCCTATTATTTCTAAAATTTTATCAATTCTATTTTGGGGAGGGAGGAGTTATCTCCCCTATGGTTGTGAGAAGAAAACATAAGCAGAAAATTCTAACTGGCATCAAATGATTTGTAAAGAGGAGCTAGAATTCCACAAAAAACAATACCAAATTCTCTGATAAGTTTTTGATTAACAATTAAACTAATGTTAGAAAAATTTTACACAAGTTGAACAAAAGAGAAGAAATGATATAATATGGATTTTTGGTCATAAATCACAAAAGATATGCTGTAGTGTCACTTCTCATGAGAAACAGCTGCAGAATCATAGCCTTACAAAGCAGTTCCCAATCTTTTTCTTAGTGTGATGCACTCTGATAACTCCAAAATATTTTGAAAAAAGAAAGGTGAAAAATGCAATTCTTGCATCATCACACAATCAACAACATTCAAAAGATTAAATAGTGCTTGAAGATAATCATAATGGTCAGCTTTCTGACTTTATTCTTGTTGCAACCACATTTGGAAACTGATGCCCCAAATGTAGCACTGTTTAGTAATAGAATTTTAACAATAGCTTTTAAAATCAAAATTTACTGAAATAAAATTGATAAAGGGTTGAAAGAAAAAAAAGGTCAGTTTATGGTGAAAATAGACTAGGATTTTTAAAGCTTTTTATATTTGACTCATCAACAGAAAAATAATGGCAATTATTTAAATACAAAAATGCTTGAAATTGGAATTGTATTAAAATAATTGTCATCATTTTTTGTCCTATATGATAACTTTATATCTGTTTAGAGCAAACCGACTCTGCTAGTGAATACACTGTAAAGAGTTTTAACAATAGTTAATGGTTAATTATAAGAAAAACTATAAAAGCTGCTAAAGTGATGAGTTCTCACCTCCAGTGAACAACTTCCCAGCACCAGAGAGAACAATAGCACGGACATCGCTATCGGTAGCAAGGGCGTTAAAACATTGTCCAATTTCCCTGAAGTGAAACCATAAGAGTAACAAGAAATGGCAATGCAATTCACTCCTGGTGCAGTGATTTTGGTTATGTACCCATGATCAAAACATCTGCTATTTGAAAACATTTGGAGTGAAATCCTCTATCACAAAAGTAGCGATCATTCAGTCTAATAGTCATAAAAAGATTCACTGCATTTCTGTGCCAAAAATCCATGGTTAAGTATCTGAGGTAAAGACACACATTCATTAAATTGCCTAAAACTAAAATTTTGCCAAAGTGCATTATTAAGCACGTGTCATTTGCATATATAAATATATATAAATATCATAAACCATGATATCCTCCTGCCTCTCTTTAATAACTGAAGCATAATACATTTTTAACAATTAACCAAGTTTAGCCAATTATACCATTAAAAAAAATTCTAGCACATCATTCTCTTTCTCTATCATACACACACACATCTATACTTTCATACACATGAACACATCGTTCTCTTTCTCTCTCTCTCTCTCTCTCACACACATCTATACTTTCATACACATGAACACATCATTCTCTTTCTCTCTCACTCACACACACGTAAATTTTTTTTTTCCTGTAAACATCCCCTATAAATTTCCAATAAAGACAAATCCAGTAAAATTTCATGTCTGAATTTTATCTGAAAACTATAGTTAATCTTTTCTGTGTTCTGACTGTTATCACTTGTTGAACTATAGAGTTAGCAAGAAATTAATAAAAAACACAAAGAGCAAATTTTTAAAAATTAAAAACAGCAACAACAAATGAATCACAAAAGTGAAACTAGCAGGTAGAAAAATCATCAAAATATTTCAAACAATATAAAGATGCTTTTTTTTTCATATTTTTGTACATTATCCTTTGTTAGCGCAGTTTTTCTTTTCCAATTAACAGTAAACTAAGGTGTGCCTTGACGTGACATGTTCTCATTGTTTGCATTAAACCCATGCATATCACTTTAAAGTAAAATCTTACAACTTGAATGTAAGTACAATGAAAATATTTCCTAGTCCTGGCTGATAACCATAGTAACAGCTCTGTGTAGACTTGTTACAAGATTTGTTACTACAAAATATTCACTACAATGAATGATTGTTAGTCTTTGTACATATAATAATCACTCATTAAAATGAAAATATACTTAACACCTCGTTGCTTATGTAGAGGTGATTGTCAATGGTTTACGATGACTCACCCTCTTTTCCTCTAGAAAGCTAGACAATGTCAGAATTCTCTGTTTTTCCCATTTGCAGGCAAGTAATACTTTGTTTTCTAGGCAGTAAAATTAGTTGTTAGTGAGAGTCATTTTTGAAACCTTGTCACTTGTGTATTCTATTGCACAGTCATGGAAACTAACAAGGAAAACAAGAAATGTTGGCAGTTTTTGTCAGGAGAAAAATGACAGTAAAGCAGTAAATTACAGCCAGAATAAAAAGGCATGGTAAAAAAAGTTGGCATCATCACTCTGTTATCCACATTTTTGAAGGATTGTGCCTAAATTGAAAGGAAGGTGAAGAAAGTAGCTCTTGGAATCAAAACAGAAAGGAATGTGAGAGCTGCTCCAGTAGATAAAAGAAATTTAAAAGTCAACACTGGTGAAATACTGGCAAAAAGCAGGCATACTTTCAATGCAGTTACATGAGGCTGACCTGGAAGAGGAAGCTTAAGAGCCAGATGTAGCCATAAAAAGATTGTGGAATTCAGTTACTACTGTTACAGACTTTTCCCAACTTTGTTACTGCAGATAACAGTTTAGTCATTTCTCACAAGTGGTCAATGAAAATGTTTAAAGTGTGCTAGCTGGCTGCTGTAAAGCCTAAAGATACTGAAGATGAAAGTGAAGATGATGAGGATGTTGAAGTGCAAGACCAACCAACAATGACCACTATAGAAGCTACTGCAAATGTAGAAAAGCTATGACTGTTTCTTTCTACTAATATAGATGTTCTTATGCAGTTTTTTTACAACTAAATATGTAGATGAGCATTTAATGGCAAATGCAACACATACACTTGTGCAAAGCAAAATTAGATTTTCCAAACAAAATAAAGTGCAGAATTACTGCTTCTGTAGTCTGTATGGTGGAAAGCTTAGATAATTTGAATAAAGAATGTTTTACACATATTTTGAGCAGATTTTGATAGAACAAAATTTCTATAACAAAATAATCTGGACATCCACTTGAAATTTGTTTTAACAAGATTCTACCTGAACTGTTGTGTTGGTTTATTATTTTTAAAAGTTAGCAAAAATATTTACTAATTTATGATTATGCCACAATAAAAAATTGTATCCATATTATCTGATGAAATCTTATATATATATATATATATCATCTTTTGGTAAGCAAAATATTATTATCCATCTATTATTGCCATTTGAAGTTTTGTCATTATTTTCATAATTTAAAAAAAAATTGCTATAATTATAATGACTGATGCCTTTGTTTCTTGAGATCAATTCTCATGATATCAAGCCTCTTTCCTTTATTCAACATACTTACTTGTATAGTCCTTCCAATTACTGAACTGGTGAATCATAAGCTTTTGAAAATTAGGCAGACTTCTTGGTATGCCTTAACATCTATTAAATCCAGCAATGAATAAATTAAATAATTTCTATTGTATGTCAAGTCCAAATTGATGCTAATAGAAATATTTACACACACACACACACAAAGACAAATCAGTTAATATTTCTAATAAATGCCATAGCTTTTCAAATATATTCATTATCCATATTGTTGCCATTCTTTAGAACAATTACCAGAGTCAAAATAAAACTTCAAGTATGTACGAGTCACATTTAAAGGTTAAGAAAAACTATGAAGTCTGCTTACAGCCACATAGACTGGTTTATTGCATTCTTTTTCTCTGGCCGATTTAGTTCAACTTGGGCAACATTCTCTCGAGGCATCCCAACTCTCAAGGTCTCGAAAGTGTGTTTTGCAGCAGTCGACATGGCAACTGATGAGGATAGTGTCCGATGAGACAATCCTGAAAACGTTTACAGAGAAAAACATAAAATAAAATAGGAAAAAATATATATATATATGTACATAATTTAAAAAAAAAACAGCTAAACAACAAAAATCTTACGTTACTTTTAAAGGTTATAATATGCAAAGTTTTGCAAAACCTCTGCATTACAGTTTATTAGTTAAGTTGGCGCATCAGAATCAAGGAACATTTAAGAATCAAAACACTTAGCTAGTGACCACACCGGAAAAAGACCATGTATACGAGTTTAACTATTTTAGTATAGGTATCCCCAAATTACCCTCAAGGGTTTGTAATAGGAACAATTCTGTTGGTTCCCTTCCTTCAAGTCGTTGACACTAAGAGAGACTTCTACAGTCTCGCTATAACCGGATAATTTTTTTGTTTGTTTTTCCTAAGTTAATTTTTTGCATTTTTAGCCCAGTAATCTTCAAGAACTGGTATTTTCAGCTGATTTCCTCTTTTTTGTTGTTTCAAAAGTGAGATAATGCCATAAGTCCTGTCCACTTACCCAAAGAAGCGATCTTAAATGTTCTAGTTAGTGACATAGTGCACAAAGTTCTTGCTGAGCTTGACAACCCAGAGTTACCGTCCTTTCCGGTGCGAAGCCAAACACGGCCCAGCGTAAGGGAAGACCGGGTTAACATTCTACATTTTCACAGTCTCAGCTCGGATTTCCGCACACTGGCTACACCAACCGATACTGTTCCTTTAACTATATTCGCCCCTCTCTGTCAACCAGACAGACAAACAAACTGACAGGATTCCAAAGCCGGCAGCAAACAGGGAGATCAAAATGAGCTGGTTACGCACGTGGATTTCACGTCTAGTCTTCCGATTTCTTTTGTTCAAAATAACTATTATTTGTTGGAGTCGTAAGTGATAAGAAATTTAATGGAATATTTACATCTATTATTATTTTTTTCTTCAGTTTTAGAAGTGAAAATTTTAAAAAACAACCAAAGATAGTAGTAGTAGTTCGTCTGCGAGTTGACGAGGCGGAAGTGCTTGCTCTGCGCATGCGTTCCGAAGGCCGAGATCGCGGAAACTGCGCTGGTAATGGCGGCTGGTGTGTAGGAAAGATGACCTTTGCTTACGTGTTTCTGGTCGGCGTCGCGTGTTACGTTATCATGGTAATCCGGCGTTATGTTTCTGGAGGGGTGTGTAGGAGCCGGGCCCTGCTGACGGGCAAAACGGCCATCGTGACGGGCGCCAACAGCGGCATCGGGAAGCAGGTGGCCCGGGAGCTGGCGCTGCGCGAGGCCCGCGTCATCCTCGCCTGCCGAAACATCGACGAGGGGCAGGCGGCGGCCAGGGAGATGAGGGAGGACACGGGCGGGGATGTGGTCGCAAGGCAGCTCGACCTCGCCTCCCTGGACTCGGTGCGGAGGTTCTGCGCGGCAGTCCGCCGGGAGGAGCGGAGACTGGACGTGCTGGTGAACAACGCTGGGGTGTTCTACTGCCCCCTAACCCGCACCCGGGACGGCTTCGAGATGCACATGGGCGTGAATCACTTCGGCCACTTCCTGCTGACCAACCTGCTGCTGGACCTCCTGGTGCGCAACTCCTCCAGCCGCATCGTCGTGGTGTCCTCTGTCTTCTACAAACGCGGCGCCATAGACTTCGAGAACATCAACAGTGAGCGCAGCTACAGCCGCTTCGGGGCCTACGCCAACAGTAAGCTCGCGAACGCCCTCTTCGCCAGGGAGCTGGCGCGGAAACTGGCCGACACCGGGACGAATGTCTACTGCGTCCACCCGGGGTTAGTGATCACGAACATCGATCGCCACATACCGAGCATTGTTAAAATCTGCTTTGGCCCGATGCGGAAAATGTTTCTTAAAACCCCTCAGGCGGGTTGTCAGACTACCCTTCACTGTGCCGTGACCGAAGAGCTGGGAAACGAGTCCGGGTTTTACTACAGCGACTGTAAGAAGGTTCCGTGGGA
The DNA here is from genome assembly GCA_018389105.1 of Nautilus pompilius. Classification (NCBI taxonomy): domain Eukaryota; kingdom Metazoa; phylum Mollusca; class Cephalopoda; order Nautilida; family Nautilidae; genus Nautilus; species Nautilus pompilius. The sequence goes on along the minus strand of JACATO010000084.1, from coordinate 1,506,122 downwards.
AGGACCAGCGACCGACGATGCCTTGGCGAGAAAACTTTGGGAAGTTAGTGAAAAACTAACTGGGCTGGTTTGAGTTGGACCCTGCTTAATATGAGAATCCAATGGCAGCCATTACCTAAAACAGGGAGGAAAGTCTCTTAATTAAGGGCGCTGATTAAACCTTGATCGGTGCAGTAGACCGATCGTTAACCTATTGGCCTGCTATGGTAGAAGGGTCAAATTTTAATTCCTGTTGGTATTGGCTTTGTTGATTTGACATGTGTCCCTGGCATGATTTGTTCTCTCTTTACTTATTCAGCTAGCTGCAAGTTTCCTATGGTCACTCCAGATTCCTCCCACATCTATAAATGAAAGATTTTAGTAGGGTCTGTTGGAAGCCGATGGCATCTACTGAGCCCCCTCCCTCGACCTCATTTCTAATATCCTAAGTAGGATGTAGCTACTTCCCTTTTTTCTTAAAAAAAAAAAAAAAAAAACTTGGTTTAAAGCTGAAACTACCCTTAACCATTAGGGAAGAGTAGGAACTGCTGACTTTGATATGAGATCAAGAGGGAACCAAAATTAATGGAAATATTTAAAATAATAAATTGTGGTGCTAAACAAAAGCATACTTTAATAAAGTAATGAATCTTCAAATGGCACAGCATTCTTAGCATTGTACAAATCTCCAAAAAACATTTTAAACCTGACTGTAGGCTTTTGTTTTTTATTCATTAAGAACATTTTTGTGCTATCCAGAAATTCCTTATTTCTTAAGGTGTATTCTTGTTTACTGCCACAATTTCCCACTTAATGTAAACTGACATCTTAAATGTGATGTTAAAAAGCATTTTGTTTACTTGAAGTTTTGTAATACCTTATATATATATATATATATTGATGTACAGTGGGCCATTTGAAATGTCCTTATGAGCAACCTTAAATGCTCCAAAGTTGTTTGGTTACAACATTTTGCAACATAATGACATGAAATTATAGATTTACTGCTCAAGTGCTGAACTACCTGCATGTCAACATACTTAAATGTGTTTTGTATATGTTTGTTTATTTAAAATACTAAAAAAAAATAATGATGATGATAATATTTGAATTTTCCTTATTTATCATTACTTATATGCAAAAAAAAAATAAATGTTACATGTATATATTTCTCACCTAATTTGCTAAAGTTTGAAGATGAAACAATAACTTATAAAACCATCTATTTTCTTGCCTTTCCATTTTTGTGAAGCATCTGAATCAGTTCTGCATAGATGCGTGATAAAAAAATGTAAAAGCTTCAGCATAGGTAGCAACCTTTTACCAGAAGTTGAGAATCCCTTATCTGAAATACTTGGGGCCGAATGTGTTTTGGATTTTGGAATATAGATATACCAGCATAATTTGGTAGCTAACCCATTGGAGAGTGGGGACTGGGCACAAGTTCATTTGCAACATTATAACTGCATGTGGATACATATAGCCTACAGGTAGTTTTATGCAATATGTTTTAATCATTTTGTGCATGAAACCATAAGAAAAAGATGTACATTTAACCATCAGAAAGGCAAGCTATAACTATGGTAGGCCTACCAGTACTGTAGGGGTATTTGCAGGCCTTTTTGACATTTCCAAAGTATATTGATGCCAACAACAAAGCACAAAAATTACGGTGAGTAATGCATGTATGTCAAGCATGCTGCCAAGGAACCTGGAATTTTCCACTGAAGGCACTCCAAAAATATTTCGGATTTGGAGCTTTTCAGTTTTCAGAATTTCAGATAAGGGATTCTAGACCTGTAAAGACTGACATTTACTTAAGAGTTATAGAAGGGCATTGTCTATAATTCTGTGACACTAGTGGGGTATCTCAGGGTTCTGTTTTTGTTTTCTTTTTACTTTTGTATAGATACTAGAATATCTAAATAATATAAAGTTTACTGATGAATAAAATTTATAGTAGAATAAACAGTAAGTGATATGCGTACGAAATCTGACTTAAATGTTAGACTTGGTCAAATACAAGGCAAATGAATTTAACATTTCCATATGTAAACATGGGGTATATTAAAAAAAAACACTCATTTGACCCACTGTTACAAGTGGTTAAAAATAAAATCTAAGAGTTATAATAGATATATCAAGATAAATAGTAACATTTCAGTTCTATATAAATCTTTAGATATTCTTTTGGAATGTGTAGTTTAGGCACTAAAATACATTATGCAAAATGAATAGAGAGCTCTAAGGAAAAGGTTCATTTATAACATGCCACTTCAGTTATCAAGACAGACTTACGGAGGTATTGTAGGGACAAAGTTTAAAAAATTTTTTTCTGGTAAAGAATGCATAAAACCAAATAGTCCTGTATGTTACTTTAGGTCAGAATATATAAGAAACAAACAGTCTCCAGTATGTATGTGTCTTGAATACTCTGCCAAACCAGATGGTAGAAGGAAAATACACACAATTTTAAACAGACTAGATAGACGCACACTGGCAAAAGAGGCTTTGGATAAGTTAAAAACAACAAAGAATTCCTCTCCTGCAGTTGTTTTATTACTTCTATATATTATTGCTATTCCTGTATATCACAAAAAATTTTATTAAAAACTCTGGGCCTTTTGTAAAATTTCAATAATTTAAAATTTACTAGATATTTTTCACAATATTATTGTGAATAAACATTGAGGTGCAAAAAAACAATGCCCTGAAAGAGTTAGTCAGTCATACTTGTTTAACAGAGATTGCTGCTATTGCATGCAATCTAGTCCAGATACATTCTAAATACTTTTTATAGCAGTATAAAATTGTAAAGCATATTTTGAACATGAATTTTATTTCTAAACTTGAGCACACTGGTTTGTTTGGTACATGGATGCAAGTATGCATGTAAGAATCTGCATACACCAGATGCATATATAAATCTAATCCTATGACATTTTAATGGTAGGCATTCTTTACAGATGGGTGAGAATTTCTATGGTTGATTAGCCAGTAATGAATGACATTGCTCTCTATTCCTTTGAAAAACTAGTACTTTAATAAAATACAAAGGTATGAATGTAATGCCTGTTAATTTTTTACTCTTGGACATGTATGGAAGGGTTCTCATATTTCCTTTTGCCACTTTAGTTTGACTGTGAGCCATTGGATAACCCTTTACATGCTTAAGAATAGAGGACTAGGATAGAATTTCTGACTGCAAAGAGAGTACAGCCTGAAGAAATTCACTAGTGGCTGGGAAATATGGAATCTCTACTGTTGGTGTAAGCTTAGTGAGACTGGGCAAGCTATATTAAAAAAGAAACCAATCTTGGAAAAGGCCATGCAGATTGCCCTACTGTGGTAGTAACACCAGAGAACATAATGATCTGTGGATCACCACACTAATTGTGTAAAATTTGTGATCATTGAAAATCTACAAGATTATCCAAAATCTCAGTTAATCTAAAGTATGTGCCTTTGAGTGCTGGCAGATCTTCATGAACAAAGCTGGAAGACTGCCTATGTTAGGCTGTTTGAGCATGTTGAGAGATTTCTTGTGTACATCATTATGGCTGATGTGGGTACAGCCACTGACTCAGAAGCTGAAGTGGCAATCCATATCAGTACCATAAGGTCTCCCTGGAGGGATTTCAAAGTTCTACCTTTGGTTAGGAAAATTGTTGTCATGGTGATTTGGGGCATGCAAGGTGTAATCACTGATTTCATGCTGCTGTTGTAATAAACTCTTAGTGCTAGATCAAAGCACTTTAAAAAACAACAAAATAATGTATATAATGAGTTTACCTAAATCTGGAGATGTCACAGGTACTTTGCACATGACAGTGCTACCTCCATCCAGCCTACAGTCTGCATCCTGTACTATCAGACAACCATCTGTTTAGCCTACTGAAGGTTGGTTATGGAGACAAGAATTTTAAAGATAACAATGAAGTAGAGCACACTGCACAAATGTAACAAGCAGTTTTATAATGATGGCATGAATGCCTTAGTTTAACTAAAGTGTATTGCATGTAACAATAAATATGGGAAAAATAACCATGTATACAATAGGGATGCATTTTATTTGGCAATTTCAATTTTTTAAGATAAAGATTATATAGAAAATTATCAGGCATTACTTTTGTACCAAACCTTGTAGACAGTGGTCAGTAAGATGTCAACTTGGCTGCAGACAAGAAAACCTGAATGTTCCCTTTTGTTAAACAGGTAGAACAAATTCTATATAGCTTTTTGTATTTCCTGCACTCTGAATGAAGCTAAATTCTTGATTAATTTTGTAGATCAGCTTAATCTTAGGTGCTCTGGACATTTATAACTCTGCCACCTGAAAGGACATGCAGCTGCAAATTAAGTAAATTTGTATTTGATTTTTCGACAGGTTCTTTCTCCTCTGCCGTTTAAGCCAGTAAAGGGTTAATAAGCTGCTAATTAGATGTGGAAGAAAACAAAAGACTAGTCCAAAGTAAAACTCCACACAAATGGACTGATGCAGAGTAAGAAAAACCATCAGCAGACTAAGTGCCATCTGACATGTCAACCCAGTGTTGTAATGTCAATCCCGTGTTACTTTTTAATTATTGGTAAAACTTAAATAATTTTATTATTAGAAATTTAAGAAATAAACCAACAAATTAAAATTAAAGTAAAATGATTAATGGAGAGTACAATTTAAGATGGCATAAGATATCACATGGTGGCTGCTGGATAGTCAAGGCTATGAGCCCTGAGTTCGATTTGATCTGGCATGCTTCCTGGCACTGTTTCTTCTTGATCTTCACCAACTGGCCATGTGGGTTTCCTACATCTAAAAATGTAGTTCTAGTATGGATTTCCCTGTCAAAGTGTTGGGCCCCAATAGGACTAGGCAATGCTCTTTAGCAGATAACCACAGCACTACATTTGCTCATCAAGGTTGTCTCCAATTTAGAGGTTATCTCCATTGTTGAAAATGGTGTATGACACAACAGCGACATTGTGGTCAATTTAGTTGGTCATCATGGTTCTGTCTCTTTACAGTAGCTGCTATGATTTAATAAAGATGCCAGTCAGCATTCTTACGGATTCCTAAAATGTTTGGTAACTATTTTGGAAAAAACAAAACAAAACTCAACTAGGGTTACATCAAATCAAGAGAACACCAGATATCTGGCTATGCTTGTTTAAGCTTCTTGTATATGCACACACATGCATGATGGGACAGTGTAAATGGTAGAGGGGTCAACATGTTCCATTCTGCTTTGTTACTGGTTAAATCCAGATAATGGACAAGGTCATGTCCTCTGAACTTTTTTTCTATTCCTCCAGTGCACACCAGCTTGTCCTGACAAATGGTGGTTCCAGCAAAAGTGTGCTGTCCATGTGAAAGAACAAAGTCTGTTAGCACACCTGTAAGAGGGTTATACACTTTGGAGTGATGTCCGGGTATAGGTTTCCCTGATATTAAAATTAGGCCATTGAAGGATAAGCAGTCACCCATCCAGATACTAATATTGTGTTTTTCCAGTTCTTTGCTTAGCTGTTCATCTTTACTCCATGATGATTTGGCAGGGTCGTAAGAGAATGCATCTTGAAGTGTCTCAATCACCTGCCTATGAGAAGTGGAATCTGTACAGCTGTATGAACCACCCAAGACATACATCTTCCCATTAAGGGGCACAACTGCATTGTTACCAAAACCTACACTGGGAGATATGATGTTTGACAGAGAAGTCCACTGGTTTGCATCAGGATCAAAAACTTCTGCATCTGCACAGAGTTGTTTATGGAAACTTTTCCCTCCAACAACAAACAGAGATCTGTTTAATTTCCCAGTGCCATGGTTATATCTTGGCACTAGAAATGGCTTCATTTCCAGCCACTCATTGGTGTCCACACTGTATGCCCAAGTATTGTTATATATGATCAATGAGTCATTACTCATCCCTCCTGTTACATATAAATTATTGTCAACTGTGCACACACCATAAAGACATCTATATTTGAATGGTAGCATTGTGAGAGTTTGCCATTTACTTGAAACCCAGTCATAGTACAAGACCACTTGTTTACTCTCTCGTGCTGTGGATTTGTGTCCCTGCTTACAACTGCTAAGATTTCAGATGGACGTCCACCAAAGCCAGTCTGTTGTAAACTCTCAATTTTCTTGTATGCACCTTTTAAAAATTCTATCACAACTTCACTGTTAGATGTTTTGCACTTCTGTTCAAACAGTTCTTGCACAGATTCTTCTGAAACAGAATCCCACATCACACAAGACAATAATTCATTAATACAACCTCTCCTGTTTTCCAAATCTAACAAAGTCCAATTCAGAATGCCTTTCAACACAAGGCTTTCATTGTTTATGCACAGGTACTTGTGCTTCAGGATTTCATTCATTAAGTTCTGAGGCATTTGTAAGAAATCACAAGACTCCATGACAATCTCAAAATGTGAAAGGATGAACTCAAATGCTGCCACTTTCAAAGGAGACAAAAGATGGGCTTCAGCGATTTGATGAACCCTGATACAGTTATCAGAATTTATGTTTTGAAAAAGCATGGTGGCACAAACATCCACAATCTGACGAAACTGGAGAAAGTCAGCACATTCTAGGACATCAATGACATTCTCTTTGGTTAGGGTTAGTTTATGTAGGTACATGTAATTCAAAAGCTGTTTAAACCCTCTTAGTGTGACGCCTTGCAGCTGCAATTTTTCCTGCTCTTCTGAGCGTGGATGAAATGCAAAGAAAGCATGGAAATACGGACATGTGCTTTCAAGCACAATTCTGTGGCAGGGAAACTTGGTGTCTTCAACCTCAATTGTAATATCTACATACCGCTTCTCACAGCGACACTTGTTCATGTAAAATAGGAGTTTTTCTGATTTATTTTTATCTTGGTAAACAAAATGCTTTGTCTGATATTCTTGGAGTAAATTACCAGAAGCCATTTTTGTTTTTCTGCAAAAACAAATATTTTCAGTTTAAAATATACCACCAGAAAGGCAAGAGTGAGGTGGGGAGGAAGGAGAACTATATGAAATCTGAACCAAACCTTTCTGTTAATGGAAAAATATTTTGATTTTGCTATATTAAAGAGAGTTTTTTTTAGCATGATGTTCTTTTGTTTAAGTTTAATCTTTTAAACAAAAGTGAATTTTTAGAAATCACCAGATAGGCACGTTTCCAATCTTATTACAACCTAGTATTTTATCATTTACATGGGGGGGTCCAATATTTTTCACCACCTGAACAGTGTAGTTTGATTCCTTCACACAAAAACAAACGTTTATTTTTAAAAAAAATTGTTATGTGACCATTACGTTAATATTATTCAACAAAACAAATAATACCTTGCAAGTTAGCAACTTAAAATAAATACAAAGATGACATTTTCATTTTTTTATGAATAATTTGCATACATACACAATAAGATGATGACAAGAGGACATAATGTTTTATTGGTTATTTTTCAGGGGTTGGTACTCCTCAGTACAAAAGAAAGTCCAAAGTGTTAAAATGTACAAGTGTCTGTCACTATATATGTGTAGTACAATATAGTTTGAAAATATATACTATTCCAATTAACATGCCAGCATTGGGCCAGTACTGGCTGTTGTAGTGGGCCAACGGTGCCAGTACAAAACGGTATATTGGCCCAATACAGCCACGTTTGTTGGGATGTACTTGAAGCATGGCGCATGGTTCGGGACGTCGAATAAGCATGCATGTTATTTAAAAAATAGATTTTTATTTCAAAAACTCTAGTTGCTTGCAACGAATATTTCGTCTTCCAAATGATCGAGGGGCAATCATTTAGTAGCCCAATAACGTCTAAAAATAAAATATTATAAAAAGATTCTAAAATTAATTTTTTTTTCCAACAGTTAAGAGTCATGATACAGAAGAGTATATCCAACATCACGCTAAACTGAAGATGAATAAATTAAGAGACCTTTAAATAAAAAAAATAATAATATATATGAATGAGATGGGAGATAGTAAATATGTGTCTCGTCTCATAGTGTAATATTCGAATATTATCTCAAACGAGTGACGCTAGGTCTCTCTCTTCAAGTTAACTCATCCACCACTGCTTAAACAGTTTGGTTACCAGTACTTAATTTATTAGTTTGTTTGTTTTTTTTAAAAAAAAGAGATAAAAGTAGGAAAATTTGAGGTCGCTTCCTTGGGTCGGTGAAAACAAAGTATGCCTACTAATGCAATGTGTCAAAGGAATTGAGGAATCTTCTCCAAGAAGATTCAGTGAACCCCATTACTGATACTACTAGGGGGTCTCTGTTGTCGTCGCCGACACTAGACACTATGGCAATCGAGAACAACAGACTAATTTAGTCACAGGTGCCTTAGCGATATCTGGTTTGACTAAAAATTTGGTAGAAAACAATTACAGCAGCAACCAATTGATGGGAAACAAGATTTGAAAAGAGATGGAAAATGTAAAAATTAAAAATGGGGATTCAGATATAGCTGCTGTCACTGTTTATTATTAATTATTATTATTATTATTATTATTATTATTATTATTAATATTAACTAAACTGAACAAGCAGTAATTCCTATCCTTTACCTCATTGTTTTAAAAGGCACTGATACTTGATTTGGGATCAGTCTCATCGATCCCCCCCCACCTTTTTCTATTAAATTACTTCTTCAAAAACAACTCCGACAATACATTTAAGAAATATATACCGGAAGTATTCTGACAGCAAACCGATAGCTGTCACGTTACAAGGTATATTGGAAACTTACCTGTGCGAGGTCGGCCCAGTTATCAATTCGAAATAACCACGTGAAACATCGCGAAAAATAACCTTGACCTTGTTGACAAGATTTTTTAGCCATTTTTTTTCCCTACTATAACGGAAGCAGCCATTGGCTAAGTTTTCTGGGTGGTCCAATCACGGTCGTCGGCGTAAACTAAATATAGCACGGCAAGCAAAATGGTGGTGAGTTGTCGTTCAGGCGGTTGGGAAACCGTTCTTTGAAGGAGTAAGAACAGTCGCCATGAAGTCGCGGTTCAGCTCTGTTGACATTAAGGTTATTGTCAAAGAACTACAAAGGTACGATATAGAGAACTTTTGAATGTGCCGCTGTTGAAAAGAACGAACAAACAGCAGAAGCGTGGATCGAGTGACTGTAATCATGGAGGAAATGTTACTTTATCCTTCACTTATTTAAATTCGTCAGTCAACAGGGAGCTTGTGCAGTGAAATTTCACGACTGTAACTTCTTGTTGTGGATTAAATCAGAATTATGAATCATGCGGAAAGAAAGATCTGTGGAAACCAAAGTTGTGCAATGTAATTACAAAGCACGATTTTCCCAACCAGCGTCTTTCGCTTGATTCGAAATCGAAAAGCAGGCTGAAAATAAATGTGGATACTGTTCAAAACAATCTATTGCTAAGTAAGCAGCTTCTTGCTGTAACACAGTAGCAGGACATGGTGCAAAATTTTGGAGCAAAATAGTTTATTATGGATATAGATAGTTGGAGGGAGCAGGAAGTTTTTAAATCTCATAAAAACTCCCTTCTCAAAATATATGCGTCCAGTCTACTTTGAAAAACAGTTATGCTGCCTGCTTATTAAAGCATTTTAGGCAGATACTATATGATCATTATATATATAATTCCTATTGTTTGATCAAAGACGTTTCTTATGCTCTACCCTACGTCATTAGTATCAGAAAATTTGTCATCATCTGGGCAAGTCGAGAACATACGGTCTATTTGAACATCTTGCCAAAATTATAAAATTTCTATTTTTAAGTTTCAATTAAATAGTTGTCTAATTTCCGCAATATTCAAAATAAAAACGTCTTTATCAATACTAGGTCTTGGAATTGTTTCAACCTAGCTTGTAGATTTTTGCATGTCTTTTGAACATATTTAAGGGATGTATTTTAATTGCAGAGCAAGAGAGGTGATTTTATTGACTCTTGTAGTGTCTCTAGTTTTTTTTTTTATAATTTATTTATTTGATAGTTTCTTTTTGTTTAATATTTTATAATAATACTCCTATTCTTTAAAAAAAAAACAAATTTGATAAAAGCATATGGTATTGATATAAATTATAATAAAATCTTTATTTATTTGTTTATTTACAGAAAGAATATAATCTTCAATTGCAGCACAAGAGAACTAGTTTGTTACTAATACCTGTTTAGATTAGCTTTATTTTGTTTCATGTTTAAATTGTCAGCTGAAATAATTGGAGAATACTTTTTTAGGCTGCTTAAATGATTTGAGTGGAACAGACATCCACTCACTCACCTAATTCTGCATCCTTGGATTTAATGTTTATTCTGTTTTCAGATTTCGTGGATTGCGAGTGGTGAATATTTATGATACAGACAACAAAACTTACTTGATCAAACTTTCAAAGTAGGTGGCCAAATTTTTATAATTCCATTAGATGAAAAGGAAATTTTATATTTGAATGTTTAACTCTTTTTCCTTTAGGGATTTTAAAATAATTATGAATTTTAGTATAGTGGAAACAATGCAACCAAGTAAGTTGGTGATTAAAATTAATAATTAATTGCACATCTATTTGTTTTTTATTTAAGCGCTGCAGTATATTTTGTTAGGGAAGTTTTAGAAATAAAAGATTGTATCTCATGGCAGATAGAGCTCATAACCATTTTTCATGGATCTCATTAAACATGACTTTTAATAACCATATACTACTGTTATTAAGGTTTTCATGTTTTTTCACAATCCTATGTTTAGTGAACTGTGAAATTTAAGGATTTAGAAAGTATGATAAATATTTGCATTTATTTTAATTTTTTTTAAAACTCATTTATGATGTGAAATGTTTTCTGTAAATTTATATTACGTCTAAAGTGGAATTTCTTAAAATTATATTTTATTTATGACTATGTTTATACTGGTTTGTTATTTTTGATTTTGAAGACCACATTTTTAAGTACATAAATTTGACATGGAAACAGTATTGGTTTTATTTTGTTTGAGAGCTTTGTAAAATGGCTTTTAATAAGCTGAAACATTTTCTATCTATACTAAGTCAACAATGATATTAATAACTTGAACTTATCATACAAAGCCATGATGCAACTTTAAGGTTATTTCCACAAACTGCTATTGCAACACATGGAACCAAGTTGATGAGTCCGTTAACCAAGAGTCAAAATAGCATTCTTGCTAGTATTTGTTTAGCTTAGTTTCATTTTAAACTAAAACAGTCAGTGAATACCTTAGGCAGTTTGATTGATTCATGAAGAACAGTTAAGTTATTTCCCCTCACCAGTGCTTCCAAATTTGGCATAATTTGCTGTCCCCATATTTTTTTTCTCAAATGAATCCCGCAGTTTATATTATTTTATTATAAAATTTGAGTAGATTTAATAAATTACGAGAAATATAAAAACTTTAATTTTTCTTTTTAATTTAGGGATCAAATTAGCATCTACTTGTCCTCAAATTTATCTTTAAAAAAACAAAAAGCCCTGCAGATAAAAATAAATAATAAACTAAACTATGGAACAATAGTTTAGCACAGTAATTAATATTTTTGTTTACCTTGCTTTTCAGTGTATTTTATATAATTAATTATTTGCATAACAATTTTCTTATTTACATCAAATTAAATTTATACTGTATTTACTTACTACTTTTTGATTTTTTCTTAACTCCCTTAGGGCACAATTTACTAAAAATAGCTATAACTTTGCCAGTTAAGAGAAATATGAGGAGATTTCTAGAGGCTGTAGGACTGATGCCATTGAAGGGGAAACTTTTCCATGATCAGATGAAGTCAACAGCGTAAAATTAATAATTAAACTGCAAAAATAGAAACTAAGAAAATCAATAGTAGTTCTGAATTTATGTAGGGGAGATAACTGCAGATTCTCTTATTAATTAACTCTACTAAATTTTGGGAACTATGCAGTTTTACTTTGATTTAAAAAATGAAAAAAAGGAAAAAAAAACATTTAGACTTACAGAAATCGTAAGGAAGATGGAGAATACTATTAAATTGTATTATAATTAGAAAAAACTGAGGCAATGAAAAGAGATTAAGATTGGTTAAATAAAAGTATGTAAAAGAAACCAGCAACAAACAGTTCTGACTATCACATGAAAATTATAATAGAGACAATTAAAAAGAATAAAAATTGGAATGCTGTACGAGGTTTGTGATATTAATCTCGAGGAGAAATAAATATAAAGGTTAAGAAATATAGTAAAAGTTACTTCCCTTTTGCCATAAAAAGGATGACATTTTCTGATGTTCATTCTGGGTCTGTTGTTGCTAATATGATGATCTTATTTTATCATTACTTTTGTACAGTTATTTATACTGTGACATTGCAAGGATATTACAAGCATTATTTTAGTCAAAACATTCTTAATGTAAAATAACCTCCTGAGATCTTTAGAAACAAATATACTTTACACATCTCTTATGTTACATCTGTAAATGTTCTTCTACACTTGGCAGATAGTTGGACATTAACAATTACTTTCGTGAGATCAAAATAAAATTCTAATATTATGTGACAGAATTGTTGAAATAGACCTTTTCTTCTGCTGTTTCAGCACTGTGTCAGCTTGAAATAATTGCTATCTTCATAAAAAATTTAAAAATTAGAATGTTTTGCAACAGAAATCTCAACAAACGTAGCTTTAGACATTTTTATACTTCGTAATAACATTAAGTTTTAGCAGGTATTTGTGGATGAAATAATGTAATTACTGTACTTAAGTTTTAAAATAAAATTCAATCACATTCCATCCACTGGATCCAGCATTCAAATAATATATTTATTTTATTTATTTTTGTGTCTATGAAGCAAAAAATAAATAAGTTGGAGTAAATCTATTGTACTTGAAGAAAGCAAAACACATGCAGGGACATAATAGAGAAAAATGCAGTATTTCTTTTTATTAAAGATAATGGAGAGTAGGTCATTTCAGCTTTAAGAACCTGAGCTATGAGTTCACATGTATAAATAAAACTTTTGTTGGAACCACAATTTTTTCCACAAACTCAATTTTCTTGCAGACCTGAGGAGAAGGTTATGATCCTGATTGAATCTGGCATTCGGATTCACAGCACAGAGTTCCAATGGCCCAAAAATGTGTTCCCTTCTGGATTTTCGATGAAGGTGAGTAAAACAAAAGAATTAAAAATTGGTGGAAATTGCTGAAAGCTGACTTATTCCTAGTATTGTTTGCATCTCAGGACTGACTTGTAGCCCCAGATTTATATTTCATGAGCAGCTGCTAGAGGAAGATTTAAAGATGTTGTTAAATTCTTGGAGTACAAATAACAAAACATTTATTTATTTATTCAAGGTAATGGATTAGACTTTGTTAGCTTTGATGTTTATTTTTTGATTTAACCTCTATGAAAACACAACATTTGAGAGAAACCTTCAAGAAATGAAATTAGCATGCACTTGCCTGGGGGGGGGGTGAAGTTGCTTTGCTTAAGACTAGATTAAAGTGCAAATCATCTAGTCTTGCAGGCAAGTTTAAAGTTTCATGTCATCATAATTTTGTTATAAAATATAGAAGGATATTACTATTTTAATGTATATTAGAAGCATGCTTAGTAAATTTTATTAAAATAATTAATTTACACTAATTACTAAACTGACTCATATTTGTTGTTTTCTGAAGATACTTGATGCTTCTTCCACTACAGATTTGCTGCCAAAATCTCTCTTGTAAACATGAAATAGAAGAGTGCACTGGAAATACTAATAACAAACAGAAAACACAGTCAGCCTTTTTTATAGCAAAAAAAAAAAAAATAAATATACAAATAGATAGCTAAGTAAATAACATACAAATGTGCTATTACAGTTAACTAATGTTGCTGATGTTACATTTTGCAGATGAGAAAACATTTGAAGGGGAGACGACTAGAAAAACTAACCCAACTTGGAATAGATCGGATTGTGGATTTTCAGTTTGGATCCAACGAAGCGGCATACCATGTCATTGTGGAACTCTACGATCGGGTAACATCATCGTTTTTTTTTTTTTAATTCTCTCCTACATTTTCACTCTTCTCTCACGGTCCTGTAGATGTTGCTGGGAAAAATATATTGCAAAAAGTTTACTTGATTTCCAGTGATTACTAGGTTAAATCAAGTCACTTTTTGAAATTAACATCTGAAAACTAATCGCAACTGGAGGTGATAGGTCTCAAACAATGTATAGGCTAAAACGTTGGATGACATTTTCAGGTTAGTTTTGAAAAAAGACAAGTATCCAATTTGGTTGTGGAATATGTTCTACACTCAGCTTCTGAGTTCATAGCTGTTTAACTCTATTCCAATGGGATCATTAAAGAATTGATTTTTTTCTTTAAAGAATAAAATTAATTAATATAATACAAAATAAACAAAAAAAGAAAAAGATCTAAAAAAAGATAGAGAAACTGCACTGCTGTTCTAATTTCCTGTAGTTACTATATCTCAGATTCCCTCCCAAGAAAGGAGTATTCTAAAATATTATACTGAGATATCCAAGTTAACCCTTTTAGTATTGACAGGGGACACACACACAATAAACTGAAAAAAAAAGTGTCTTGAAAAGGTCAATGAATTAAAAAGAAAAGCACTCTAAAATGACATGTTCAAACTGTGCAAATTATAACAAAAAAGTTTCATTTTAGCTTTGTAACTGAACTACATGAAGTAAGTGATGTGTGTAAAAAGTGTGCAGATTTTTGTTAAGAAAGTATAAAAAACCAAAAATAAATTACAACAAACTTCTAAAATGTCTGAAGTTTTTGTTCTAATTTCTCTGCTTTACTGACTGCCAAACTGCTCATTGGAATTTGGGTGCTACTCTGAAATCAAAATTACCACTTTGCCAATGTTTCCATGTTAGATTAAAAGAAAAAAAATATATCAAGGAATGTCTCTATTTAGTTCCCTCACATAAAAGAAACATTTTGTAGAAAAAAAACTGCTGGTATATCACCTGCAGAAAGGTTTAGTAAACATTCTGAAGTGAATTGTTGGGTAATACTATTTTCTTATGTGATAGAAAGTGATTGGAATTAATATATTATTGAAATACACTTTTTCATATATTGTGTTATTTAAATTTTATTCTGAGTATAAAATTATAGGCAGTACAATTTTAAAAGTTTTGAGGATAAATGTCTACCACCTACTGATCAAATGGCTATCATTTCTTGATGTTCCATGATACTGTTTATAATGTGTAGATGCTATAGGTGAATCACTTTAAATCAAATTATATATTTTCTCTTTTTGAAAATTTTTCATCTCTTGTATTTTAAGGGTAACATTATCTTGGCGGATTATGAATACCTGATACTTAATATCCTTCGACCTCGTACTGATGAAAGTCAGGAGGTGAGGTTTGCTGTTCGAGAGAAATACCCGATAGATGTGATCAAACAACATGAGCCTTTTTCACCTGAAAAGTAAACCAGTTTTATGTTAAATAACTTATTCTTATTAACAAGTCTGCCCCAACATTTTATTCATTAACTACTACAGATTTAGTAGACTGTTTCATAAATTATTTTGTGCTCTGTTATACTATGGAAAGACTGCATTGTTTGTTGTATTATTTTCAGAAAAAAAAACATCATTCTTACTAATAAGTATATTTTTAATTTCTAAGTAACTTTAATTATAGGTACTCTGTATAGATTGATTTACAAAAATTATATTCATGGACAGATCTTTTATCTATAATCTGTTTTTCTGTCTCTTTGTAAAACTAAGTTAAACTAATAAATTTAATGTATAATTGTTGTGTTTTTATTGGAATTTTTAAACCTTTTAATGTCAACATAAAACCCTTATTAAAAAAATAGGAAGATCTTGTTATGGCAGTTTTTTTTAACATTTTGTTTAGTGAAATCTAAGTATATACATGTAAAATCCTTTAGTAAAAAAGGGCAGATCTCTTTACAAGTAAGTTTGGTGTCTTGAGATTTGTTCTCATCTTGAAGAGGGGTTTTGTTTGACATAAATTTATTGGTAGATTACTCTATACAAGCACAACTTTCCCATTATTAATACCATTTTTGCCTTTAATAACTACTATGGAGTGATTCGCTTTTAAGTATGATTTAAAAATGTTACAGGCTATTTTGTATTACCCTATATCGTCTCAAATTAATTCATGATAACAATAAGACACCTTTATTATTCTTTTTAACCGCTCTATTAACCTATTCATATCTTTAATATATATTTTCTTGAACGAGTACATAAAACCAGTTTTTCTAATTAACTGATGGTTCTCATATTAGATTCCACTCATCTCCTTTCTTTATGAACTACCCTTTACTAGTATAGATTGATTTACAAATAATTTTCTGAATTTCTTATGAAAGGGAGTGTATAGGTATGAGTTTAATGTATTGGCAGCTCCTAATATCCTATCTTCAAGTCTGATTTCTATGATCAGTTGGAATAGACTGAATGGAACATTGAAGTCTTCCTTGTTAATTCAGATTTCATGTATATTATAGCTGAGACTTTTTTAAAAAAAAATTGTAATTAGGGAATTTCAGTAAATTTAAGCTTTTGATACTTTTCAAACATATGGACAAATAGTACCTCTTGTAAGAAAGAATACAAAAGACTTGCTGTATCATAGTTGTGCATTATGCTGTATAGTGTTTGATTGTGCATCATAGTTGTTATATAGTGAGCTGTATAGCTCTTGTATGGGTTCAGACATTGCATTTTTTTAACTTCCACTTTAAAAGAGCTCAACTAAATAATAGTTGTCAAAGATGAATATAAATATTTAATTAATCAATATCTTGTGTGCATTTGATTATTTATAATTAGCAATGAAGCTGAATGATAAATTGTAGTCGTAAAAGTGTTAAGACTGTAGGAATTTGGAGTTTATTCAAATGTTTAAGTTGATGAATAATATAGTTAACTCACTCAAAGCTGACTTTAGACTTCTAAGCATTTGTCTTCTTTGTACTGACAGACGGAATTTAGTTGAAGAAAGAATAACATTGTTTATATTTACAGGATAAAAACAGCCATAGAATTGGCAAAAGATGGTGATTCATTAAAAAAGGTTCTCGTCCCTCTTTTAGGTATGTATTAAAAGAAGTTTCCATGAGAGGAAGTGTCTTTAGAAACTGTTCAGTTCTGTGTTTTTAAAAATTATTTAGCAATCTCATGTACTTGCATTTAATAAAGAACATTGTAACTGATTACTAGGAAAAAGAAAGAAACTTTCAATAATGGCAAACAGAGTTTTATACTAAAATGGTGCCAAATGAGGTTAAAGAAAAAAAGTTTAGAGTTATGACTGCCATGCAGGATTTTATTTGGTTGGTAGATTATTTTGCAGTAAGCTTTAACATTTCACTGAATTTCTGATTTCAGAATATGGCCCTGCAATAACCGAGCATTGTATCCTTCAGGCAGGTTTTGAGTTAAATTTCAAATTTGGGAAGAATTTCAACTTTTCAGAAGAAGGTAAGCATAATGAAATTAGCAGTTTATACTTTTATGGCTTATGTACAGTTCAGCGCACAATTTTTAGAAATCCTATCTGCTTAGTGATTGGGAGGTTTTTGTTGTGTTCTATTTTCTGCTTCCCTGCTTTTCCAACTTCAGAAATTTAGCCAAATATTTAAAATCTCATGTATTGTCATTTTTTTATGGGCATTTCCAGTCACTGCAAAGAAAAAGTAACATTTGGAAAACTATAAATAGAATGCTACCATAAGCAACTCTAAAATCCACTACAATAAAAAAGCAGCCAGGTAAAATAAACTCATCAGTGCTTTTTATATGGGAAGGGGTTGTTTAGTGTGCTGTTTTGCTGTGGAAGACAGGCTCAATGGGGATTCACTCATTTTGCTGTTGACGCGGGTTTTCTCTGGGTATCTCAGCTTGGTCCCATGGTTAAACAGAAATGTTCTAGTAAGGACGTTCTAGCATAAATATAAACAAGGGGTTATTGATCTTGAGCTAAATACCACCTGTTTCAGTTTGAAAGACTTCCCAAATGTCTGCTCCAGTAACCTGCCTAGCTAAAGGGGCTTGGCAGCCTCCCAGCCCTTTCTTACTGTCCTTCATACTGCGGAACTCATGGACTAGACAAGGGGATCACAATGAAGGCAGAAAAAAAGAAATTTTACCATTTTTATTTTTTAATTAGTGAGTTAATGCACAAAAATAACTTTTTAATTCAGATTTAATGCAGTTTTGACTGACTTACTTTAGCATTTACTGTTTGTTAACCCTTTAGCTCCCCAAACAGCATCATGATGCAAGAATAACTATCCAGAATGTTTTTTTAATGCAAAGTACTCGAGATGTTCTGGAGCTTTTGAAAAACACTTTCTGTGCCTGTGAAGTTAGAGGGTATGTCACCAGAATCCTTGATCTGGAAGCTGACATAAGTGAAATTGTTGATTTTTTCTTTTTTTGTTTCTCCATCTTTTCTTCAGATTTCCAACGGTTGTTTGCAGTTTTCACTGAAGCTGAAGAGTTGTTAAGCAGTCTAGGAGCAAAGACAAAAGCAGTAAGGAAGCACCACCCTTGGGGAAATTCCTTTTAACTGTAATTCCCTTCTGAATGATAAATCATGCATTCAGTTTTTTCAGGTGTACTGTATGTATTGGCAGTAGTTCTGATAGTATAGCGTCATATAAGACAAATTAATTTGGAAAAAAATTTGAATATTAAGTGTACAAGTTGTTTGTTTTTTTCCTTTAATTGTTTTCAAGAAGATAAATGCACAATACTTGAAAAATTAATATCTGCTGGTGTCTGTTAGGGATAAAGAAGTGATACTAAATCAAGTAATGCGTTATATACGCTAACATCATGACAAGTCAACTACCATCAGAGTGAGAACATCCTCATTATTATCATCATCTTTGTCAGAAGTTCAGATGATAAACTCAAAAAAAAAAAAAACACCAAAATTTTGTTTGTTTGAATTTTGTTAAACAGTTAATCCATTTAATATTGAATTAATAATTTTTTTATATATTTGATATCTCATTGCACACAACAGAAATTAGAAACCTTAAATGACTGTCTATTCATCAATAAATTACTAAATTTGGTATGTGTCTGTATTCATGTGCTGCTTCATCACCCATTTCCAGGTAAATCAAAATATTCTAAGGAGTGCAGCAGGTTTTTTTTGTCAGGAAATGTGTTGATGCTGGGAAAACGAAATAGTCACTTCTCCAGAGATGCGATATATTTTCATAATAGTTAACGCATCATTTTTTAACAGAAAGACACTATCTTTTTATTTCTCTCTTGGGGGTCAGATATTGCACCATGGTCTAAAAAGAAGGCAGAGTTCCTTTTGTTAACAGATATCCAAGTCTTGTGCCTAGTGAGCGAATAGAAACAAAAAGATAAGTAAAATGTGCAAATACTTTAAAAAAATTTGTTATGTGAGGAATTTTATGATGTGAATCTTTTTTCTCAGGGCTATATAATTCAGAAGCTAGAATCTCGCCCAAATACAAAAGATGGAGAACCAAAAGAATTACTCACGTAAGTCTTCAGAAGTTTATTTTCAAGAAGTCTAATGGGATGGAAAAAAAAATGTGCTGTTTCTTTCTATCTGCTGTTCTCTTTCACACACCTCCCTCTCTATTACCTTTCACATTGTAGTTTATAGATGGTGTAAAATGCAACTTGACCCTTTAATAAGCCAAGCAGAGTTAACATACAGCAATGAATGTATTAGAAAATTGTAGTTTCTTTTCAAATTATGCTCTGCTGGGTACTTTGTTCATGTTGTTTTTTCCAGTTTATAAGTTTGACTATTATAAGAAAATCTGGGGGATATCACCAAAAGAGGTAAAACTGGAGTACAGGTTCAAAATAAACTCATTCATGTTACGCTGCTTCCTCAGTTATGGTGGTGGTTCCCAAACCCAAGGTCATGAGGATGTTCCTGAGGGCCGCGGGAAGGTCTCAGGGATAAAATAGAATTTTGGCAAAAATTATGAAATATTACAGAAAAAAAATAAATAGAAGAAAACCATAACTTTTTTTTTTTTTCAATGATTCTCATGGTGGCAGTGGAAGCCATGGTGAATGGCAGGACATTGAAATCTTTAGATAGGTATAGTAATGCAGCAGAAGGAAAAGCTGCATCTCATGTGAAGATTTATATTGAAATGGACACAAGAGACGCCCTCTCACTTCTCTTCAGAAGATGGCACGTAATTAATGTTACCTGAAGGATTCAAACTATAAAGCAGGCCTAAACTAATCAGAAGAAATGTAGGATCAACATAGTTGACATTCTGACACCAACACCGCCAGAGAAGAAACACAAAAGCGCTTCAAGCTGTTGTCAAGCAGGTCCATTGCTGGGCCCCCACCAAGATCGCCACTGGAACAAAACCTGAAAACGCTGAGCCATCCTAAGTAAGTGCATCTGCATTTCCACATGTATATCTGTAGTGTGGCTGCCGTGATCATGTACAAAACTGTTACACCCAACTAGGGTCATGTTGTTTAGTTCGTTAATAAATTGTTGAATTTGTATGACTGTTTCTTTCTTGTCAGCATACGTAACTTCACTCAGTCTCGTAATATAAATTCTCTTTGACTCATAATGTTAATGCCATCAGTACCAACTTAAAATCCAGTGAGAGTATACATCATATTTTCCAGTAAGGATCTTATATTATTTTGTTAAGGTTTTAATAACATTTCCTATAAGTTCTAGATACGGTTTCATTTTACACATGCTAGAGGACTGTTTTGCATATGTTTTATTTTTCATTTCATGAAAGAATTATTCAAAGATTAGATCCAAATGGACACAAAGGTTTTTTGCTTACGCCGTGAATCTTCGAGAAATACGCAAAGCTTCTACTGTAGTCTCTTTCTGCGCAACTATAAATGGGTACAGTTCAAACAGAGTGGCTGTGAAGTATTCTGGGTCAAGCAACAAACTATTTATCCCCAACTTTGGCGAGAAATTAAATTGTTAGTTTTATCTTTACCAACATCATACTTGGTCAAAAAGGGATTTAGTGCTGTTATACAGCTACTAACTAAGCAACCTAATAGACTGAAAATTACTGATATGGGCTGATTTAAGACCGTTTGTCAAACATAGAACCAAAAATCAATAGATGAGCTCAGAGCCATTAAGCTTGAGAGAATTGCCAACACATTAGAATTCAATCTTTTTGTTGCAGTGCTGTACACTGATCAGTCTTGCATGCATACAGAATGCAAAATTTTTGCTGTAATGAAACAGTTTGATTTTCTTACTTGTGTTATTGCCTAGTCATTCACTTTTTCATTTAATTATGTGAAGGATTCTATCAGAATTCATGTTACAATTTTTCATAGGGTCGGTAGAAAAAATATTTCACTGGAATGGGGCACTTTTCCTTAACGAACCTTGGACAGTGGTTGCGAGGGAGCAGCATCCATACCACTTTGGGTGTTGCATGGCCTGGTCGGACGTAACAATTTACTGGGCATACTTCATAAGACTTTTTTTTTGTGAATTAGTTCTTAATGTGGTGACTCAGGGTTTTGATATTTCATATTTACCTTTTTCTCATTGTTTCGACGTATTCACTGTATATTAGGCAGTTGCTTGTTGTGTGGTTTTGGAGTGTAACGGTGAATTTTGAACTGTTTATTTTTAATGGTGTTGCACTAAGAAGGATTCAAATTGCAGGTTTTGTTATCGTGCTAATTGTCCGTTGGTTCGGGCAGATGTCAGAAGGAGTGGACTGTTGTGAATATGTTTACACATGGAGCATTGTGTCTGACCCGGATTCTCCACCAGGGTGACCATGACACAGACCCACTGAAAACATATAAATAAGAGGAGAGTTCACAGTTTGCGGGGTAAAGGATAGAAGCCATCCAACGTCTATCCCCACTTTGCCACACCAGGAACCGCGTGGCCAACATCAGACTCTGACTCCAGGCCCATTGCCAGACATCACCACTACCAGAGAGGAACCCAACCTCTCATCATTCAGGGGGCCCAGCTCATTGACTTGTCCTGGGTCCCCTGCTCGCTCTCAACCACTCTGACATCACCAGGAGATTATTCATAATATCCATAATTGCCAGCTTTTACTAATACACCTCCAAACCACCACAATAATTTTCATACATTACTACATATTTTTATTATTTGCGTTTCTATACAATTGTTTATTTTTACGTTCTTGATCAATTTCCAATTTAAAACTTTTTTTATTTCTAGGTTTGAAACCTGATTGGAAAAATATCCCAGTGCAAATTACAGTATAAACTCGAGTTTATGAAATATGGCTTTGCTGAGCTGAGAGAATGATCTGGGAATGTCTGACCCCAGTGTGTTCGGTGCCTGCAATTCCTTGCAAACAAATCTATAGAAGAAAACAAACCAAAGCATCATTTGAGTTCAATACATCCAAATTTTGTTGAAAAGCAACTGTGTTATTGAAAGAATAAAGAAGAACAAGTGAAATGAAGTTGGATCAATGCTCCTTCGAGTTCAGCTCTCTCTGGAGAAAGCTTCCTTGGTATCCTTTGAAGTGGTGTGGAACATTGTGAGGTACAAAAAGCTTCATAACATTGGAGAGGAGCTGGTGAAGCCAGCTGTTTGTGGAGCAGATGCTTCCAAGAAGCTGGAATCAGTACCACTTTCCAACAATAGTATGAAACAGTGAATTGACCTCATATCAGATGATATTTTGGATCAACTAATTGTGGTGCTGATAAAAGCAGGAAAATTTTTGTTGCAGACAGATGAATCTGTGGACATTGCAGATGACCCTCAACTCATGGTTTTTGTGAGGAACAAAGGAGAAGACAACATTCTGGAGGAATTTCTCTTTTGCAATGCCCTGTTAACTACCACCACTGGAGAAGACATCTTTAATATGGTGAACGATTTTCCAAGAAACATGATCTTGACCGGCTAAACTGTTTGGTGGTGGTGTGCACTGACGGAGCTCCATCTATGATGGGAAGTCATGTGGTTATTTGTCACTCGTGTTAAAGTAGAAAACCCTGACGTCATAATAATTCACTGCTTTTTGCATTGGGAAAACCTGGTCTCTTAACGTTTCAACCAGGACTCCATGTGGTTCTCAATGATGTGACCCAAATTGTGAATTTTATCAAGGCCGGGGCTTTGAACTCTCATATTTTCCATAAAATGTGTGAAGAGATAGGATCACATCACCAGGACTTGTTGTTCTACTCAGATGTCTGCTAACTGTCCCGAGGGAAGATTCTCAGACAGGTTATTGAACTCAAAATTGAAATTGAAATTTTTCTTCGGGAGAAGCACACATTGGCCAACCACCTCAAAGACGCTGTTTGGCTGGCAAAGCTGGGTTACTTAGGTGACATCTTCAGGCTCCTGAATGAACTAAATTTAGCCATGCAATTGCCGAAATTAAACCATGGTGGATACTGGTGAAAAAATTGCTTCAAGAAAATAATTTGCACTTTGGAGAGAAAAAAATGGCTGCCTTCCCAGAACTGAGTGCTATGCTAGAAGATTCACCAGAAATATCACTCGGTGACATTCAAGTTGTTTTCAAGAGTCATCTGAGGAACCTTCAAAAAGAAATGGATAGGTATTTTCCAGAAAATGTTGACCTTCAGCAACATTGCTGGATCAGGAATGTGTTCAGTGTGAACGTCATTGAATTCGGAGAAGATATCCCATGATTTCAAGAAGAACTTTCAGATCTCCAGGAAAGTCAAGTTCAGAAACATTTTGAAAGGCTTCCATATTCAAAATTTTTGGCCTTGATCAAGGATCAGCCCATTATGACTCTGGGAAGCTGAAAAGGCTCTTCTCCCTTTCCAGACAAAATCTACTTCTGTGAACAAGGATTTCCAAGTCTTGCAATGATCAAGACTAAAGCAAGAAACCGCATGGATCCTCAGAATGACTTGCGTTGCGCTCTGTCCATCAACATAAAACCAGAACTCGAAAAGCTCACCCAAAAATGAAGCGGCTTCATGGTAGCCACTGAAGCATTTTACATTTTGTCTGATTAAAAAGTTATTGAAATTCATTCTGGTTTAGTTATTTAAATTACTTCAATGAACCTAATTTAATAAATGCTATATCAAAATGATCGGCAATTCAAACTGTATTTACCAGCCCTTTGGGTCACCGGGATGGGAAAAATTTTTATTTAGGGTCATGATCAAAAATGTTTGGGAAACACTGAGTTATGGGTTCAAATAAAGAGAGAATGAAATGAAGTTATAAAAATAGTAAAATGACATGTTTAATCACAGCAATAATTTATAAACTAAAACCCTTCCAAAAGAAGAGAGAGAATTTATGTTCCAACAGTAAGTTGTGTTTATTGGAATTTAAAAAGGTAGAATTATTCCTTCATGGATGGCAGGAATGGTGAAAATGATTTGGGATGTCTGTTGTAAATATGACAGCAGGTAGGTAAATCTCAGAAGGTGAACAATATTGTAGAAGACAATCTAATCTATTTTAGTTTATTATATATTATAATATCAAATAATTATTTATTATTACACTTAAAAGAAAAAATTGTTAATAATTTTTTTTGAAAATGGCTGGAGAAGCACAGAGCAGGTATAATTCATTCTCAGAAAGATGCAAATTTGGTTACTATGAGGAGATGGTCGAAAGAGCAAACAAGGGTTATGGTATTTAATAAACTAGTAGAGAATGCTTGCATCACACGTTACTATTGCAAGATTCAGCAGTGGGGCTGAGTACATAGTATACGGGCCTGCTGTGGCTAAGGACTCAAGTTTGATCCCCATTGGAGGCAAAACTCTTGTAACATGGTTTCTTTGTCTTCTGCATTGCTGTGTCATTGTTGTTTTCCTCTGATTTTCTCCCACAGCTAAGAGGACTTCCATTCTGTTTTCTGCTGAAAACAAATTCATCAGGCTTCATGGTGCACAGGAACGAAGATAATATTAAGTGGTAACCACAACATATGCAACCTCATCAAGTATGTCTGCAATTGTAAATGATGATGATTGCAGAAGAAATATACAAACCATTCTCATATTAGACAATAAAATAGTCTATTTACATTTCATGATTTTTTTAAAAAAATTTTATGATGTTAAAAATCTATTTCATTAATTATTTTGGAAATAAATAAACTAAGAAAACCGTAGAATATTCCAAAAGGTTTTTATGAAAATGTGTGTAAGCATGCTGGCATCAGATTCTAAAAATCTATTTTGTTCTTTGATTCAGCATTATTTAGAAATGTTGTCAGCTGTGTGCTTGACTGACTGGTCTAAGAAAAATAAAGCAGTGCTTATCTTTTCAGATATGATGAGTTCCATCCTCTACTGCTGCTGCAGCACGAGAAGAAAACCCACCAGAAATTTGACAGCTTTGATAAGGTTCTATTTCTCATAAACATTTCTGTGTTTGTATTTTTTTCAACCAAAATTCTTAGCAAAAATATATGCTCTTTAGTTTCCAAAATTAAGAAGAAGAAAAAAGAAAACTAGTTGCTTACTGTGCAGTTATTTTAACTCGTTAATTGGTCATGGTGTAGGTCACATCAACTGGTTGCATCATTGCTTTTTTATCGCACCAGAGATCTCTGCCCTTTAATTATGTTTAGTGTATGATTTAGTCGATCATTAAGAAGCATAAAAACTTAAATCGCTCAAATTGTTATGTTTTTTAAAGAAGGAAAAAGGGATATAAGAATGATGTAAAGCAAACATGTTATTTGGGTGTTACATGAGAAATCTACAATCTAGATGGGAGATTGTAAATTTCAGTAAACAATAGTGTATGGAACAAACAAAGCTTTCAGGGTGTCCATTAAATAAGTGGAGCAGAATAACTCAAAGTTAGCTGATTTAGTGGAGTTGCACCGATACTAGCAGTATAGCTCAGATTTAAAGGTTTGTCGTGGCATGGAAAAGGTTAATAAGTAGCGATATTGGCACACTCTTATCCACTTAATTCATTCAGGTAAATTGAGAGGTGTTAATTTGATTTGTAGGCTGTTGATGAGTATTTTTCCAAGCAGGAAGCTCAAAAATTGGATGTGAAAGTCTTGCAACAGGTTGGTACTTTCCATGAATTGTTATTGGAGATGATGGTAATTTTTAATTTAATTTAATAAAATCTGAAAGTACTTTAAAAGAAAAGGAAAAAAGGGATGGTGCTGGATGAAGTATCTTTTTTAAAAATTAAAACAGAAATTATCAAACTTATGTAGTCTTTGTGACAAAAATGAAGCTGAAGTTTAAAGGAATCTTTTAGGAAGATTTAATGATGAATTTAAATATGGAAAGTAAACATCTCCTTTATTCTGTGCATGTAAGAATTAAGTAAATATCAGATTTAAGTATTGTGCATTCAGTTATTTTTTCAACAGATGTTTTTTCTTTTGTTATGGTCTTTAAAAAAATGGTTTAGGCTTAAAAAGAAATGTAAATAAACATGGATTTTTTACTTTCTGGTTTTCAGGAGAGATTAGCATTGAAGAAACTGGAGAACGTGAAAAAGGACCACGAGAAGAGGGTACAGTTGCTGCAAAAAGAGCAGGTGTGATTCTTAGGAATTTTGGTTTACCATCATTATATTTATTTATATTTTATTTGGGTGCCTCTTTTGTCTACCACATTCGTTTTTTTTTTTATTTGTGTGCATATTTGTGCATTGCTCAATTCTTTGTCTCAATACATCCTTTTTTATCTACGATCTTTCTTCCTCCTTGTCTGCTCATGATTCTGTACTATATCCCTCTGCTTGCTTGTCTTTTTATTTACCTGTTGTTTTTTTTTTTTTTATTACACATGTTCTCTTTTATTCTTTACTTTCTGCTTCTCTCTCTCTCTCTCTCTCTCATTTCCTTTCCCCCTCTGCTTGTCACTCAGTGTCCCCATCTCTCTGCCCTACCTATTACTCTGTATCCCTTGTCCTCCTATCTTGTTGTCTTGTTTCCTATATGTGTCTGTCTCTTTCTTATTGTTGCCTATCCTCCTTTTTATAAAGTTCTGAACTACTGATCTGTATTCCAGGATTTAGATACAGTTAAAGGACAGCTGATTGAGATGAACTTGACTTTGGTGAGTTGACACTTATATTTTAAATGAGATACTAGATGTCATGACCACTGATACAGCCATTAAATCACAAAAAAATAAGTTACAATGCTATACAAAAATTGCTTTTTTTAAAGATTTTTTTTTTTAATTATTAAAAAA
This sequence comes from Nautilus pompilius, assembly GCA_018389105.1. Lineage (NCBI taxonomy): Eukaryota > Metazoa > Mollusca > Cephalopoda > Nautilida > Nautilidae > Nautilus > Nautilus pompilius. Next base: position 1,478,926 of record JACATO010000084.1, on the reverse strand, counting down.
AAACTTATAGGTGGACCAAGCCATCATGGTTGTTCAGAGTGCCTTAGCCAATCAAATTGACTGGACAGAAATTGCCAACTTGGTCAAGCAAGCGCAGTCTGAGGGAGATCCTGTCGCTTCAACCATAAAAAAACTTAAGCTTGACACTAACCACATTACCTTGTTGCTGAAGTAAGGGAAAGATTTCTTATTCACTTCTAGTGCAAAAAAGAAGAAAGAGTACTAGTCTATTAAATCTGTAGAAAATAATAAATTGTACAGTAGAATATTATTACCTTGAAGTTTTTGAGCTTGAATATCCCGTTATGTTATGGTAAATGTTTTCTCCCAGTTAATACCATATCAAACGGAATCAGTGTTTGTCTTTCACTATCAGTTTGGCTGGAATTATTTACCTCTGTTTGTCATGAAGTAATCATTTATGGTGTGAAGCTGGGATTTTTTAAATCATGTTTAAGCCAAATTTCATATCCTACCATCAATGGAGTATATATTAAAAAATCGGTGTCCTGTTGTCTTTAGTTCAGAACACAGCCAGTCTCTAACAATTTATAAATGCTGCAGTTAGATGGAAATTTTCAAAGAATCTTAGCTGAGAAGTAACAAGGGTTTTGTTGTTCTGATTGATTCTTGACTCTACTTGATCACTGAGCTGTCAGCATCAACTAAATCAATAAAATTATAGCATTAAAACAGCTCCCCCCTTGTTGTTCCAAGTTGTGAAGCTCTAAAACATCAGGCTGAGTGACAGAAAGATATTGATGCCACATTTGACTAGATATTTAATCTTGAACAAACTTTCAGCAGACACATTATGGAACAGCACTGGCAGAACAAGAGATTCTGAGCAATATAAGTTTTGGTTCCTTCAGCAGAAATAATGTGAAAACTTTCAGTATATAAATGATTCTCTGTTGATTGCATATCATTTCTGAGTTTTTGGTTGGTGCTAATTTCAGATGTTTATGTAATTATATTTCCTGTAAATGAGATTTTACTTGCTAGATACATTTTAAGCAACCACACTTTACCAGTAGGGTTTATGCTTTATCTGACTACAAATTAAGTAGTGATACTAAGATTTTGTGCACACACTGTATTGTTGGATTTGTATTGCAGAAACCCGTATGGTGATGAGGAAATGGATCAGACGGAAAACTGTGGACATTGATCTCTCACTCACTGCTTATGGAAATTCAAAAAAGTGAGAAATTTCATGTGTATTTTACTTTCTCTCTCTCTCTCTCTATATATATTATATATAATGTGTGTGTGTACACACAAATAATTCCTTTAAGAGAAACTGCCAAAGACGACAACTAAGGACTGACCAAAGTTAATTTGTTTGACATATTTCATTGGGTCTAATTTAATTGCCAAATCATCTATGCCAGTAACTGTCTTTTGTAGTCATTGCTGGCATAATTTATCATATAATAATCATTAAAGCTGATACAGATGGTCTGTCCATAACTCTGTACTTATGCCAGTTGTGTATCATTCCATAGTAAGACTATGTGATGATTATTTTGAAGGTTGGTATCTCTGTTAGTGTCTTTGTTCATACTCCTTGAAGCCAGCAACATTGCTATTTTTCTCTTAATTAATACCAAATAAACCCCAGCTTCTTATATAAATTGCCTGTAAGCAACAAGATCAATGAACAATGTATTTTGTTTTACTTTTCCCTGACATTAGGGATATGAAGTAAGTTTAATTATGAGGTTTTTAACCTCATTAACTACACTTATTTTTCAGTTTGTAACCAAAGTTATTTTCCCCTAAGATATTTCACAGGTTAACGTGGTTTACCATTTGTGAACATCTGATACTGTATGTTTGTGGCCATTGGGTTCCAGATATTTCCAAATGGTAGACTCCTTGAAGTTTGGTATTTTTTTAGGAATACCAATTTGTTAATTTTAAAGTTTAATGTATATATGTATATACATGTTAAAACTAAAAGAAAGTTACTATCAAAAATCTTGTTGAGATTTTTTAAAAATTAGAAATTAGTTTGCTATTCTCATCAAACTTGATATTCCTAATAATTTCCGACTCTGCAGTAATAGGTATTTCTCTTTGTACTTTTATTATGCTCCAATAAATTGTTTTATGTGAAATATGGCAGGAGTTCTCAACGTTAGTGTGATCTCATTAACACCATGGCATACATCTCGCTCCCTTAGAATAATAATTCATTTTCTGCATTCTAGACAGTGGAATAACTGCATTTTGAGGTGTTGATGTGAAGTTGGTCAGAAGATTGAATGTCACATGAATATAATTGCGGTACTAACTCCATCTTTTGTTGTGATCCATAGTTTTGGATATTTTATTGATGAGTTCACAATTATGACTACCAACGTAGATTAATTAGAAGAATAAATTCAGTTTTTCTTGATTTAAGGTAAGCTTTCAGATATATTGCAGATGTGGAATACTGTATTTCCAACAGTCTTTGGATGTAGCATTTATCTATGGCTCCCTTAATGCGCTGCAGAAGTGGCTTGCAGCTAAATTAGGATAGACTTTGTCAAATTCAGTGGTTCAGGGTGACCATCTCTGGCTGTTAATGTGCTGGACTAGTTTACAGTGGCTGGCCAGCACCTTGTGTATGCACAACTGATAGAAAGGTATTTTAAACTATGCGATCAGTGCGTGTTGTCTTGCCTCACACTTGCTCTGCATACAAACAGGCTGAATACTGCTAATGTCAGCAGGAAAAGGACCACCTAGAATTATCCTGATTAGTGGTGGATGGAAACTGGGGTGCCAACAGGAAATTTAGGTGGAACAGGTAGGGAGGGAAAGAAACCACACTGCAAGCTGGATAGAAAATGCAGCATGGCACTGTCAAGAGCTGAAACATACTTGCAACCACGATAAGCAAGGAAGCTATCTACACTAAGTGGACACCTCCATAGATGACAGTGACCTTTTCCTTCTATCTCTGCTAGCAAGTCTTTTGAGCAGTTGTGGAACGTCTCGGAATGCTGCATAGTACTCCTAGGTGACTGACCCTTTCTAATACATCATTATCATCGCTTTGTGGTAGTAGGCTTAGAGCCTGCCTGGTTGTAGACCTATTTGCTTTCACAGCTGGTCCGTGACAGTTTAAGGTGATTTTCCACTCTTATCTGGATGCAGATTCTCTTCTCATGGAATTTAAAATAAAAAAAGAAATGCATAGGTAAGGAATGAACTGGAAATAAAAAATTCTGCCAAATCGAGTGAATTAAAACATGAGAATTAACCTGGCTATTTTTTTTTAACATATGCACATGCAAGATTTTGACTCTAAAATTGATGTCAAAGTGAAGAAGGAAATACTATGGATAGAAAAGAGTTATCAAGGAAGGTCATGTATTTCAGTTGGTCTGTATGTATGGTTGAAAGAATGTTGCTATGAGGCATGGAAAAAAAGCTTACATCACAATGAGCTGAATATTTAGTCACCAGAATGCAGCAGCATTGTCATTTTTTAATGTTTCTAAGGAATTTTCTGTATACCTCTGCAGACTTCTCAAAAAACCTTAGAGATTTGACAGCTCTGAAGTTGACCTTCAGTCCAAAATTGATCCTACCCACTGCCAAGGTCGTGCTTATTCTTCAGAATCCAGTTTGAGTATTTGTTGTTTAATTACTGAAGATACTGCTAGAATTTTCTGTAAACCATTTTGTTTTGTTTAACAGATATTTTGATAAAAAAAAACAGGCTGCAAAGAAAGAGAAAAAGACAATAGATGCATCAAAAAAGGTAAAAAGCTGATCTCTACTTCCTCATGTTCTTTGCTAAAATAATCAGGTGTTGCCATCTGTATTTGAAATAATGCTTTAATTTTTGGTGCTCAGTTGCATGTTACTATAATCATTTTGAATATCTTCTCCTCCCTTCTAAATAATTTGCTTGGTTGCATACCCTCCTACTTAGAAAACAAGATTCAGTACTCAAAACTAAGAAGTGATGTAAATAATTATCAAAAAGAAAAAAGTCAATTTACCATAATGTAAGTAGCTTAATTTCATTGTTGATATGTTTTCTGGTTAATTGGTGAATGAGGGAGAAATGATTTTCTTTCAGAGTTCTGCCAGATTTGTAGTCATCGTATTTTTTCTGTTTCCTGACAATGTAGCAACTCTACTTTTGCTGGCATATTTAGTTAGGTATTCCTACTGATGGCAATTAGGGTTTCCAACTATTTACCTACAGCAGCCATTTTTAGGATCTTTTGCGGAAAAAATGAATAATTTTCTCTGTGAAATTGTTTTTCACACCATAACGACTATAGTTTGTCTTGATTTTTTCACAAAGTAGAGGGTGGCTGGAAGAAACTCACACAGAAGTAGATAACAAAAAGAAGTGCACAACTTGCCAATTTTAACTATGCATATCATGTTTTTTACTTTATTTTCTTTTGTAATTTTATGCTTGAAGATAAAAAAAATTGACGAGCAATATCTGACTGTTGCCACCTATGTACAGCCAAGATCATCGTTTTGAAAAAGAAATGAAAATTTTAAAGCACTAGCTTGATAAAATAGAGATAAAATTATTTTCTGCCATTTAATGTAAAATTTCATAATGTTTTGGCAAAGATTGTAAATTTGTTTGTTTAAAATACAATTTCTATTTCTCAAGTCTAAAGTAATATTTTAAAAAATGTAGGCAGTCAGGTGTTTTGTGGTGTTTCTGCATTCGATATGCTAGTGGGATATGACTGGTACTAAATATCTTACAGAATCCATGCAGCAGTGATTGAGTGCACTTTTGTGTTTGGTTTATACGACAAACCTGCCACAATGGTCTAGCATGGCCGCCATTTCTCAGCCGCTTTATATATTTAGTCCTTCTCATGGGTCAACTGTGGAAACATGTGGATAGTTTTACTAGATCGTTTACTGAGAGTGTGCAGGGGTCTTATGAGTGCTTACAAATCTGGATCCCAGCTAACTTCTGTGTTACTAACATTTCACCATGTTTCTCACTAGGCTTTGAAGTCAGCAGAAAGGAAAACTAAACAGACTTTGAAGGATGTGGCTACATCAGCTACCATAAACAAGACGAGGAAAACGTACTGGTAAGCTTAATTTTGTGCATTCTTTTAATGCTGACTGATGAAAAGAAAGAAGATGACTTTGCCACACTGAGAGAAAGATACTAATCTACAGATACAGACTTTTAGCTATTTTTCTACCCCTGATGGTGTAAGGTTGAAAGGTTCTAAGATAACTATTATTTGATTCAGTGATTACTACTACGTGTCTGTTCTCTAAGAACATTTTTGCAATAACAAAACGTTATATATGAAAATGAGACAGGTATGAAGTAATCACCAAACAAACCCATCTTTGAGTGGTTTTAGCAACGGGTTTTTAAGTCAGTATCATGTCTTTGGGTATGGAAGAGGTCATATTTCCTTTCTTTTCCACTAAAAAGTATGTTCTTCACGTGCTGTTAAAATGGCTCTGTGACATCAGTGCATAGCCTTCTCTTTGATTGTGTTCTGAGGGATTCTTTCCCTCCACTCTTTTACCAGAACATCCACAATAGTCTTTAGTATGGATGGTAGGTTTGGCAGATGAGAGATCCATGTCCAGAGCTTGGTTTATATGTGCTTGATTGGATTGAAGCTGGGAGATAATGCTGGTAGTCTGTTTGGTTGATAGCCACCTACTGGAGTTTGACACTGATTATCAGTGGTCTGAAGGGTCAGGCTGCATTATCCATTAGGGTGAAATCTTGGGGAGTGGCACCAGCAAGAGGCCTGATGACAAACCAAGATCTCAGATCACCTATCTGAGCTCCATTCTTGATGATGTGGAGGTCTGTCATGTCTTGTAACTCTGCAGTCAGCATAGCATCCATCACATGTTTTCCAAACACACTGGTAATTTTTATAGAAATCTAGATAAAACCTGAACACAAGTGTTGTTATATTGGACTTCATTATCTTGGCTTGTCTGTGATACTGCAACAGACCTGACTGGGCAGCACACCAACAAGCTCCATGGTTAGAGTGATGTGGGAGCCTGTCCTTAAAGTCTGAGATGTAGTGTGAGTACTGTTTGTTTCTTCAGTATTTTGGCATCCACAAAGTGATTCCACCTGACCAGGTTATCAAAGAAACCATTTTTTTCATGAAGTATGGCCTGCCACTGTAACAAAATTCTCTGATTTGTATTTAGACTGGCAGCCACTAATTTTCATGTTAAACTATTCCACAGCAAACTCACTGGTCTTGTCTGCATGTCAGTGCCATATTTAGACAATTTTCTGCATCAAAAGTCAAATTGTTAAATAGGCCAGGACCTGGAGATTGAAAGGTGGGAGTATTGACTTATTAACTGTAGTAGTTGATCTTATTATTACACTGAGTTTTGTAGATGTCTGTAGCATTGTTAACCTGTAAGAATATTGAGATAGCCATATATTAATGCAGTTTTAATAAGAATTTCAATCCTTCCCTTTAGAGTACTTGGCAGAGTTAACTTTAATGATGGGATTTAAAATTTTATTTTCACTAATTTTTGGCAGGTTTGAAAAATTTTTATGGTTCATCAGTTCAGAAAATTACCTGGTGATTGGAGGTCGGGACCAGCAACAGAACGAGTTGATTGTTAAAAGGCACCTGAGGCCAGGTGATAGTTATTTGCTTTGTTTTAACTCTGGAAGCACTTAAAGGTGAATTAGCGTAAATTTGCTAATTATGCTTCTGCTTTGACATGTATTGGGAAGAATGGATTCTGAGCATCAGCTTTTATAGGTTTTTTATTGTTTGTGCAAGCTTTAGATATTAATCTGTTAATACATTACCTGCCAGTGCTGTGGTACCTTTAAAGCACCAAGGATGAAAGATGTAGTGCTATTCTTGTTTTCTCTAAAGCATCCTCTATATGCGCTATGTTACAACTGTTCTACAATAATAATTGCTGCATATGTATAAACTCACTGAAAGAAATATTTCAAATCTGAGCAATTTGGTGTGTATTAAACTTCTATCTAAAGGAAGAATTTCTACAGGTGCACACAGTTAAAACTTAGTCAGTTAAAGTTTTGCCTGTCTAAACAGAAGTTCAAAGGAATGTTTTGGTCATTATACATCCTTTTTATGCCTAAAACACTCACAGATAATAGTTCTTTTGAACTCTTGGTTTTTATATATATATATATATTGAATTCTTTTTCTTTTTTTTTAAACATTTTTAGCATAAAATAATGGCTTCAACCAACTCTCTGAAACCTGTAATATAGCCCCTTTGAAGTAGGCAGATTGCTTTTCACCAAATCTAAGCTACGAGCTTCCTTGTTAGCTTCTGTTATGAAGCCACTTCCTTGAAATAAAAAAAAATCGTTAAGCATGTTTTGATGGATTTGAGTTGGTTTAATCACCTAAAACCAGTGGATTTGTTTGGAAATTTTCTCCTTTAAAGATGTAGAGTTAAAAAAATGAAGAGAAAGGAGGACACTATACAATAATTCCACCATTGCTGACTTGTTTGTCTTAGGATTTCCACTGTTTTCCGTAAGCTGTTAAATAAAAGAATAACTTAGCTTGATAATCCCTTTATTAAAGGATTTATTTAAGTGTTGGCTCTATACTTACTAGGGACATTCAAATTAAACCTAGCGGAAAACACTGTAATCATACTCGGTCATATTCCATTAGAACATTTCTAATCTGCCTATTTTAGGTGATGTCTATGTCCATGCCGACTTGCATGGAGCCAGCAGTGTCATCATCAAGAATTCCACAAGTGAGTATTTCTGATTTTGCATTCACATTTTAATGTAACTCCCACAAAAAGAACACACACACACCACACACACATTTTATTTTTGATTATTTTTATTAGAATTGTCTGTATCTATAAAAAGAATGGTGTTGCTGATTAAAATCAATTGCAAACATTACGCAAATATAATGTTCAGTAGTACCACCAGTTCTCAGATACTCTTCTCAGCATGCAGTAAAGCCATGAGCATTTTTGAAGGGCGGGAATAAAGATGGGAAAAGAAATGTCTGGGAAGTACTTTATGTATTGGGAGAACTTAGCTAGACTCTAAATGTTTCTTTACCCAGAAGCATATCTATTTTATTCAAAATGAAGAGTAGTGTGGCATGGCACTGATGAGAGGTCTCATCAATACTCTTGGCCGAAATAGTACTTGGGGAGGGCACCTTCCAAGACGGTGAATTATTTTAAGGAGTTGCTGGCACAGTGAACAAACCTATCAGAAGTCTCTACTAGAGCTCTTCATTTTTAGATGTAGGAGGGAACAAGAAGAAACTGTGCTAGGGAGGTAGCCAAACCAAACTGGTCCTGACTGGTATTCAAACTCAGGCTCTCGGCCTTAGCAAGTCCAGTATGTATTTCTGGCATATCTTGCTTGTGAGGTGAAGTAAACTGAACAGAATTTCTGTTATCACGTGTCATTTCATGAGGTGTTTGGTGGTTTCAATGGATGTCACTCTAGTTGCATGGTAACACTGGAATGTTTCCAGTGTTGTTTGGCCACTTACCACAAGCATCCTTTAGTTTTTCATTTACCAGCCATTTTGATTTGTGCAAAGTTTTCCTTTAACAGCAGGATCTTTTCTCTTCTCTTTTACCAGGTTTTGATGAAACCTCTCTGTTGAAAGAAATTGCTTGTGGATTGTCAGCCAAGGAGATTCATTCTTTGGCAGAGACTCTGGGATTTCCAAATGCAGAGTTTGTGAGGATTGAGAATCAGTATCCACAAGACCTACTGACAAAACTTTCTGAGATTTTAAAATGGAAGAACTTGAGGGAAACCCAAAGCACTGTAAAGCTGCTGGTTGAAAGCCTACAAGAAATTGGCAGATTTGACTTGGCTGAATTACTGAAACAAAAATCTGGTACATAGAATTTTTTCATCACAGAAGCTTTAGTTGGGGAAAAAATTTAAAGAATACTTTAGTTTAAAATAAACAAATAAATACAAGTTATCTCAGCCAATAAATCTTTCAAAAAAGGGGAGTGGGTATAGAATAATATTAGCTTCTATGATAAGATATGTTGCCTTAAAGGTATTTTCTTTCAGTTAGTTTTTACTGATGTATATAGAATTTTAAATGTAAATTAAAACTAGTCTGCTATTATAAAAACAAAAATAATATATCCCTTTTCTATTTACTAGTTGATTTATCTTCTTTCAGTGATTATTCTTTCCTGAGGCAAAAATCACACTTTTGGGGGGTATTTTTGAAGATGAAATAAAGAAACAGAAAAGTAAGAAATGTCAAAAATAGGTATGACCCACTTGCCAGATCATCTATGATGAAGAATAATAGAGCTTTATTAAATGCATATTAAATTTACATTCTTATACCTGAATAATAGTTCAGATTTACCTGTACGTATTTTCCACATGCTTAGAAACATTAAAAAAAGACATTTTAAAATGTAGAGTGAGCTAGGCTTTGATGTCATCTCCAGAAGCGCACATGTTAATGGTTTGTTGGTTGGTATATATCGTATTGGGTATTCTTTTGCATAATTAGAATCATTTATGTTGGACCTATGATAGTTTGAAAAGAGTGACTGGTCTAGCACACAAGAAATTTAGAATTATTAACAGAGAATGTTGAAGATAAGTAGTTTAATTATTGTTGCTTGGGCTGAATGTGATGTCAGCCACATGGATGATGATACCATGCAAACTCAGTGGTTCAGTTTCTTCTTTATTAAAAACAGTGATGAGCATTGCCAATGAAAATGAAGCTTCTAAGTCATTATCTAGTATTACACATATTTTACAGAGCTTCTGTAAGACGAGTTAGTAACTTATTGCTGTTAAAAGCAAACACTATGCTTCTGGTGTTTAATCTCGATGCTCTTGACAATTGAAAATTTTGGGCTAATGATTTGGCTAGCTGGCCATTTATTTTGGTGAAGCAGTTTCAGAAGTTGGCTTTAGTTCCTCATGCATGCTTTTTTTGCTAAACTGTCCAGGATTAAACTGCAATTGCTTGGAAGTGTTTTTACTAATTGTGCATAGCTTCATGGCTGTTTTAGTGAAATGCTTTTGAAATTGTGAATGTAAGCTGAAGTTGGTGGAAGTTAACCATTCTTCAGTCTCTGGTAGCGGCTACCTAAAATATGTAGATTGTAAGCCAACAAAATTGGAAAAAATATAGGAGAAAGAAATGTTGGACTTGTTTACTAAGAAAGAAAGGAGAGTCAAAAGTTCAAAACATTGTGGGCTATTGTTCTCATCACCAACTGTAGATTAGTTTTTCTGTTTTCATGAAAACTTGTACAATTGACCATCTATGTCTTTTCTTTTTTTAAAAAATTTCTAAATCAAAAGCTGTACCACCGAAAACGCTGAACGAAGCTGGAACAATGGCCATTTGCAACAGCGTAGCCTGGGATGCAAAAGTAGTGACCAGTGCTTGGTGGGTGTATCACGACCAGGTGTCAAAAACCGCTCCCACGGGCGAGTATCTGACCACCGGAAGCTTTATGATCCGGGGTAAGCACTGATTCAGTAGTACATCAACTGCTGCTTTTTTCCTTCCTTCCTTGGTCCCAAAAAATTTGTGATCTCTAATTTTTGCACATTATGTAACAAAACCTGATTTTTATCCTGTTATACCTGTGTGCTTGGCCATACGCCCCTGTATTGTGCATTCCTGATGTGTGTAGGATTGTGAAATGATACACACAAAAAAAAAAAAAAATTTGTAATGAAATTAAATTCGGTATTTTTTATTTCTCCAATTTTTCTGTCTGTCAGTGAATAAAAGGATTCTGGTTTATTACTACAAAAACAAGGCACCGAATAAAGATGAGTTTCTATTCTAAAATGCAGGATTTCATATTAATCTGTTCTAAAATCTTTCATTTATAAACATATTTCAAACATTTTTCTATTTTCTGAAATGTAAGCAGAGTATAGCTGTGTGGTCAGGGTTTCTTAAACAGTTAGGAATAAAGGATCTCATGCTTATTATAGAAGTTCAGCATTTGTTCCCCATTTAAACTTTTATATTTGACAAAGTCTTTATTAGTGCTATTTTATTTTGGAGGGGTACTTGTTACTTATGGACTTCTGGTAGTTAGTTAATGCTGATGGTCATCCTTATTCCATTACACAACTTACACGCCCCACATGAAACTTCTTGCCGTGTAGATAGAAGCTTAGAAACAACAGAAGAAAAACGAAAAGAAATCCCCCCCCATAAACTCAATGCTTAGTAAATGACGAAATGCATGTAGACTTAAAATGTTTATACACCAGAATTTTGAAGATAGTTATAAGACGTTGCAGACTTTAAGTAGAATTAAAAATGTTTCTACTGAGAATTTGTGAAGATGTTAGTTTAGAAAAAGAAAGCGTAGCTACAATAGGGCAGTGGGAAGGAGAGAGAAAGAAAGTCAGCTTAGGCTGATCATGTGCTGGTTTTTGTTTTTAAAAGTATTTACTTAGTTTTTGTACCCAACCCCATTGTTTGGAACTTGTGGTATCATTAGCATCAAGACTATGGAACAGTTTGCCTGTCTGGCTAATGTTTTCTGCACATAATTATTTCGAACACTTAAGGTTATCTTCCATAGTAAAGTCCTTTTACAGGTGGGAGCCTTAAAGGGAATTTCATGTTTAATATTGTAAATAACATTTTTTATTTATATATTTATTGTTGTTGTAGAAGTGAAGTAGCCACACAGATGTCAAGATGCTTGCTTACCTTAGACATTGCTTATTTATTGTGTGGGTGTGGGGCTAGTACTCTGGAGTTTAGAAGTACCTGGTGCAAGCAAGTGGACTGATTACATTCCTTATTATGCTGTAGATGGAAAAAGTAATTGTATATGATTATAAGTTTGCCCATCTTCCATAAAGGTCAGCATACTTCATTGTGATTGTTATATAATTTTAGTATGTCTACTTGATGATATACTGATTGTGTCTGGAAAATACTAATTAATTTCCATCTACTTTTCTTTGGAAAGCCTCTGCATTTTTGTCAGAAGTTTAAAATTTGACATGAACACACAACACACTCTTTCTTTTCTTCTTCTTTATCTTTCTCCTTGCCCCCTTTTCTCTCTCCCTTCCTTTCTCCCACTCATTAGAAAACAGCAAATAATTTAGAAGTCAAGTGAACATTTGCAATCATGTTATGTACTCTTTTTTAGCCGTAACAGCATTCAGCTTCATCTTAATTGAATAAGTTGTCATTTCGATTGGTAGTGTTCTGATTGGTCCATCAACCCACCAATCAGATGACATCACCATTCCAGCTAATTCTATGAATTTATAAATTCTGCATGGCTGGTTGTCTTGAATGCTCATAAGCTTTCTTAATTAAAGAAATGTTGCTTAAGTTAATCATAAATTTAACACACTGTTTTGCTAAGGAAAGTAATATAATTTTTTTTGTTTACTTGTAAATTAGATACTATTATATCTTTCAAACATTGGAGAAAAATATGGTTATGTATATTATTATCTTTTTTATTATTATTATATTTTATTATTATTATTCTTATTATTATTATTATTATTATTATATTATATTATTATTATTATTATTTTATTATTATTATTCTTATTATTATTATTATTATTATTTATTATTATATTGATTTTTAGGTAGAAAATTATTTACCACCTTCATACCTGATATATGGATTTGGTTTTCTTTTTAAGGTAAGCCTTGTTTTATGTTTGTAATTTAAGCTATCCTTTTTACCCTTAAAGGAACTGCCATTTACATCATAGTTTCACAGGAGGTGGTTAACCACAAAACCTTTTTTTTTTTTTTTTGGTAAATTGTAATTTAGTCCACAGATGTTAAGTTTCGAACAAAATAAAACTTATGGATAAAGGAGCCATATTTAGGTTAACTATGTTCCGATTTCTCTTAATTGGTGTCACTGATTTGTTTTTTTTTTTTGTTTCTTTTTCTGCAAACGTTTTATTTATTCACGTGTGAAGAACTCTTGGCTTCTCCTTTGCTTAGCCATTTTACCATTTTAAAGGTGTAACACAAATTCTGGTATCTGCTTCAGCTAGAAGATGGCAGTGTGTTTAGGCATGCTGGTGAGCGGCGGGTTCGAGAAATCAAAGACCCTGTTTCGCCTACTATTGGTGAGTCTCTCGATCCAGCTGATGAAGATACCAGTCTTGATGAAGTAGATGAGGATGAAGCTGCAGAAAACTCTTCTACTGATGTGTCTGAGGAAGAAAACAGAGATGAACAGATTCCAGATGATTCAAGTATTTCTGAAAGTGGAAATTGTGCTTCTACTTGTGCAAATAGTTCTGACAGTAAAGATGATGCCAGCAGTCAAAGAAGCGATGTGCAAGATGATTCCATCTTCCCTGATACAGCCATCAATTTGACATTTGTTGGAGACAAGTATGATTTTGTTTTTAGGTGGCCCTTAAAGATGTTATTAGTTTTTTTTCTTATATTATCTGAAAATTAGTTTTGTTTTTGGCAGCAAAAGAACACTTTAAATACTTGGATTATCAGTAAATGTGCCACAGAGTGACTCTGAAATAAATTTGGTAACATTTAAACAAAAGTCTCAGTGCCTGCTGGAGTTCTGTAGGTGAGGCTTAGAAACAGGTTATATTTTTGATTCTAGAATTTTCAGGTGTATGATAGAGTTTTCTTAGAATGTTTGAATGAATATTCTGACCTGTTGAACCCATACCTTCAAGTTTAGGGAAATTGTCTTTGCACAAATCATTGGTTAGACCCTTTATAGAATATGATGTCAGAGCTGAGTAGAATGATTAGTGGTCCAAGCTATGAAGAGATGACTAAAGAAGCTTTGATGGCCATTACTCTTAAAAAATATGATGATGGGATTTTGAATAGAAGTGGAAGCTTAAGAAACAGATTTATTCTTCTCTATAATAAATGCTGAAACCATTTTTAGTGTAATTTATTTTTAAAATAAAATGGATAACTAATTAATGCCTCTTGTATTATATTGGCACTAGCAGACTATTTGTTAAAGCCGCTACTGCAACGACGACATTAAAAAGTTATGGGCTGTTTAGAATTCTCTAAATGGGAAAAATGCTGTTAGATTGCAGTTGCAGAGGGCCATGAGCAGTAGCAACACAGAGGAACAAGTGACTGCAGAGGATGGAGCAAGCAGCCAGGCTACTGATGACAAGGTGAGCATCATCATCACATTTTGTGAGGGTTGCTTTCTGTTACAAAATCAGTGAACCAACCTGACTGCTTAGATATATTTATCTTTTTATTTTTACAGGTGCTAAGAAAATCAGCAAAGCTGTCTGCCAAACAGAAAAGGTGAATATTGACATCTTTTTTAAAAAATTGATCTTAGATTAGTGAAGTTATTGATCATTGTTTTTTTTTTTTGAAGGTCTGCTTTAGTTGTTGGTGGCTTCTTATTAGTTTTGATCAATCCTATTGTGTAGATGAGGACTGTTCCCAGTCTTTGATGAAATATAAACTAAACTGCTAGAACAGTTTGGAGACTAATTAACTAGGTCTTTAAAAAATACACTGATGGCCATAATTGTGCACTAACCAGCAAAATAAGTAGTCAGATAGAGGTGCACATTTAATTTTTTAGATAAAATTTTCTTACAGTCATATGCTTGTCTATACACCTCAATGTACATTGAGTACCACCAGATTTTCCTTCATATTAACCACAGGTAAGCTGTTGTGGCAAAGCATTTTTGCAGTTGAGTGAAATCATGCATAACCAGTGTTGATTGTGTTGCTCGCACTCACAGGCCTCATGAGTTTGGCATATTTCAATCACACATGTAAGATGCCGGCTTTGACAGTATATGCCATCTTGATCTGTCCATATACTAAAGCAGTGTATTGGGTGTCATGCAGCTAAAGGTGCCACTCTGTACAAATATGGTATGGAGGCACTAGAAAGAAACCCAGAGATGTCAGATAATTAAAATAAAAGAAATGTTGGGCTTTTTCTGCAGACACAGGGAGATAGTTTTGAATGTACCACTCCACCATCAGTTGTTGTTGTCTTGTTACTAAATGCATTGTAAGACACTTTACAGAGCAGCTACTGAAATATTTTGATTAATAATTGTTTATAAATTGTCATTAACTGAGAAAGAATTAGTTTGTAGGGTAAAATAGTTTATTGTGACATAATGCAAAAACTGAGTTAGCACGAAAGCATAAAGGATAGAAATTCTTTTTGCGTAAATCTGAATAATTTATTTAGATTAGTGAGTTAAGCAGAAAATATAGGAATTTAAAGGTAAAAAATGTAAAATTATCAAAACAGGTAATAGAGAAAATTATAATTATTGTAATATCAGAAACATGAAGCTGGTAAAGATAGTTACAGGAAAGGATCTAGGGGCGATTGTTGACCAAAATTTCAAATGTAAAAATAGCTACAAGGAGAGCAAATGGAATGTTAGGAGCAATTAATTTAGTATCAAGCATGAAAGTTTATAGTTCTGTTGTATAAATCCTTGGCTTAACTGTATCTCGAATAAGCTGGGCAGGTTTTGACTTATTTTTTTGAGAAAGGATATTGATTTATTAGAGTTCAGTATTGATTTTACAAGATTGTTTCTAGGTCTTAATATTATCAGTCATTCAGTGTATTCAAAAAGCTTAAGTTTGAATTTCAGATTTTTAAAGAGGTTTACAAATAATTAAGGTTTTAAACATGTGGTCAGGGACATAAATAATCTGGCTGTCCACAGTTACTAATAAAGGGGGTCATAACTGAAAATTGGCTAAGGTGAGGTTTCCAGAAATAGTTTTTTTAGTAACAGAATTGTTAATGATTGGAAGAAGTTACCGCTGAGTGAAGTTATATGAAAAAAAAAAAACCAGATTTAATCTTGAATTATCTTACACACAAAGTTTGTGTACAATTGTCCCATGTTATATGGGACAGTGGAGAGAAGTTCAGTGTTTGTATTTGCATATATCATATCAAATTAAAATCAGTTTATCCCAAATAAATTGTAAAGAAAAGAAAACTAGTCAGTCAGAGAAAAGGACAGTTAATTTTGTTTGTGTCTTCAAGGCTGAAGAACCCTACTGTACAGTACAGAAACTGTGAATTTAACATTGTATTGGTTAAAGAAACACTCCTGATTAATGGGGATTGTATTAATCAATTTAGGAATCATACCCTTGTATGTACTGCTGTTATTGCAATGCATTGCCCATGGTACCATTGCTGTTCAATGCTATTTTACTTACCCTGAAGTATGTCTGATCGAACCACCATCTTGGTGAGCCCCTGTCAGGGTCTAAGGATACCTCACAGCAGTGAGCTAGAAAGGGGGAAGGTGTGAGCTCTCAGTCTCGGTCACCAAGCAAGTTATGTGGGTACAGTTGGGGGTTCTTTTGAGCAGTGGTGCAGAACCTTTTCCATGCATCACCCGGTACCCCCTTCAAAACTCTTCATTGTTAAATGCAGGAGGAAACACTGGAGGAACTCCACGCTGCTGGAAGCGAGAAGAAACCATGGCAGCAAGGCATGGCAAACCGAGCCAGTCTTAGCCGGCTCTCATCCGTCACAGTCCAATAGTCTACTACCAGGTGCCAAGCAAACAAACCAACCCCAAAATATTTCTCCAACAGACTTCTTGATAAAATTTAGAATGTTTACGCCTGTTTACCTCTTATGTGAAGACGCTGAAGCAATAGAGAAAAGAAAAGGATGGCAAACTGACCCCCCCTTTTTTTTTTCTTCCAGGGAAATGAAGAAAAAGAAGAGAGACCAGCCAGTGCAAGACTCACTAGATGACAGCTGCAGCTCACATCCCAGGGATAACTCTAAGCAACATGATCAGGCAAATGAAGTACATGCAGTTTCTGTTTGCATTTTTTAAAAAATTCTATGTTCAGTAAATCAAAGAGAGAGTAACTCTACTTAAGAGATTTTGAAGTGGTCTAATTTTGAATCAGCAAATTTGTAATGTGTAAGTCCTTATTTCATTTTGGATGAATCTCTGCTATTGCCCTGTCAGACTGAAGTGTTAGTATGGGTTATTTATCTTTTTGAGTGACCATTTTTACTAAAATAATTTATTTTTAAGTATTGGAATTCAAATATAAGCAGAATTTAGTTAGGTATAGATTAGTTTGAGAGCTTAATCTGAAGATCTAAAGGTCACTGGCCGGTGGCAGACTACTGGACTGCTGTGGCTGAGGGACTGGCTCAGTTGACATCTTCCTATGGCATGGTTTCTTCTCATTCTTCCCAAGTTGGCTGCTTGGATTTCCTTTGGGCATTCTGGTTTGTTCTCACAACTGAAAACAGAGAGTTCTAGTATAGGTTTTCAGGCACAGTTATCACTTGACTGGCCTCCACTTTGGTCATCACATAAAAGCCTCCAATCCTACCCTAGAGGACTTGCTTGGTCACCAAGGCTGATGCCCCACACCTTCCCCTTTCCATTTCTTTGCTGTGAGACATTCTAAGACAGGGTTCACCAAGAAGATGAATAATATGAGCAGACCTAAGTGTAACATTACAACAAAATGATTTGTTTTCAATTTAACTGTTTACTTTTTATCACTTCTGTTAAAATGAAATATCAGTGGTTCCTGCAGGTGTAAAAATGCAGGAATAGAGAATTTATTGCTAGTGAACTACATCAACATTTCAAAAATTAAGTTTTTTAACAAACAATTTTCTGCTGTAGCAGAGAGATTGTGTTTTGAGTAAAATATCAAAGCTGCTGCTTGTTTTGTTGCAGGGTTCTGAGAATAAGGCATCACAGCAGCAGAAATACCAAAAGAGAGGACAAAAGGTAAGGTATTTTCCCTCTCTCTCTCTCATTAAGCCAGGACCTGCTTTGGTTTCTTGATGATGTGTTAGTTTCGGCTAGTTCTTTCTTTTGCTCGCTTGCAGATTTCCCACAAACACATGAAAGAGCTTGCTAAAGATGTGTAAAACAAATATACTAGAGACATTCAAATGAAAGTCAGAGGCCAGGTACGATTGCAACGATTCTATTTCAGCCAGGCTTCATTTGAATGCCCCTTATAGGTATATACAGGTAAATCTGTTTCATGTAGTTAGTGTCCATAGTTAGAAACTCTCTGTATAGAAATCATGTCACAGCTTATGTGTAAAACTTGTTGTGGACTGTCATTGTTCTGTTTCTTTGGTAATAATGCAGCAGAAATACATTAGGTCGTTACAGAAATTTTTGTCAGTTTTTATATTATGTTAATTTGGGGTTCATTATTTGCACGCTTGTGAAGGTGTATGTAGATAAGTTAGGTATCGTTTTGTAGCCAGTTTTTGGGCACACATTATGAGATACCTGCCTTTTCTAAAAATCATAAAATGGATATTTGTTTCAGGGTTCTGAGTGAAGCATGGATAGAAATGTTTTTGGTGCCATTTTGCTTCACGAGTTCAAACTAGGCCACGAAGCGATTGAGGCCACTTGGAACATTAAGCAGACATGGGGGGGTGAGGACACAGTCAATGGGCGCACAGTACAGCGATGGTTTGCAAAGTTTCAGTCAGGAGTGAAACGAACACTTTGGTGTCTCTCTTATTACCACCTACAATTAAATGTTTTAGTGTGGTTTGAGAGAAGTTATAATAATTTAAGAGGAAAAATAGTTGGTACATATTTTCAGCAGATCATCACTCCCTGCATCTTTCCAATGAATTAATTTTATTTTTTAAAATTAGTATAGTTCTGAATTTGAAAGTTATATATAAAAAAAAAACAAAAGGCGGCAGTAGTTTGGTGTAGTAATTGGTTTTGTTTGTGTTTTAAAATAAAACTGCAATGTTAGACGAAGATAACTTCTCTGCTCCACAGAAATAGCACACTTTTGCATTTATTATAAGTACATTGCCAGACCGAGTGTTTCTGTCTGTCTTAAAGAACATACCTTATTATTTCTAGACAAAGTTAAAAAAGATCAGAGAAAAGTACAAGGACCAAGATGAGGAGGAGAGGCAGTTACGAATGAAAATTCTAGGTGTAAGTTAAACCAGAGCTGTTTTTTTTATTGACATTTTACATACATACATAAGTAAACAGGAAAGCATTGATCAAGTGAAAGAGTTCTGGTTGTTTTGATGATGAATGTTTTCATACATCTAATAAATAACTTGTTTTTCATGCTTTGGTCCTGCTGAATAGGGTCTGATTGCTGTTCACTGGAAAACCACACTGAAGTTATGCAGCAAGATACTAGGAACATTCAGATGAAACTCTGCTGAAGATACCACCATAATTGTATCTGGCCAGTTTCATTTGAACATTTCTAGTGCATTGAGATTTTGACATGTGGCTGCCTGGAGTTGATGTTTGGCGTGCTTGATTATCATTTTGCAGTGATGAGTTCGCACAGTTTGTGAAGATTAAGTTCATTTATGGAGTGTGCAATGACAATAGCAGTGGTCCCTGGCTGGCTCATCTTGGCGTTCATTTCTCCTAGCCACTTATTCAGAAAATTGCTGCCGGACATCTCACAAAATAACTGGGAATCAAACTAAGTCTTGCACCTACCTGTTCCCGAAGCATCTCATTTGCAGATGAATTAATGTTTTGCTAGACGCAGGTAAAACAAGGTTATGGCAAAGGAAGCATCATTAAAACAGCCGTGATGGTTGAGACTGTATGTTGGCAGACACCAGTACCTCTAGGCCCAGCACCTAACTTGCAGAAAGTGAGAGGGGAGAGAGGAAATTGGAGATTTCATTAGAGACTTTTCAGACCTCATCACCTGTGTGGTGATGCATCAACTAATTGGTGTTATATGTACTATATTGGTGGTTGTAAGAAAGCAGATGGCTGTGAGGGATTTCTTTTGAATGCCATTTGTTGTTGTTATTAATATTATTAGTCATTAGAATGAGTGAAGAGCAGAGGTAATCATGGTTATTTGCAGTTACAAGAGAAGACTCCTTTTAAAAATATGATCCATGCAGCTAAACTGGATAACATGTTCTGGGGATCATTTGATAATAAATATATAAATGAGTGTAGAATGATTTTTTAAACATCAGTCCTGTTGAGATTGCATTGTCATAGTGCTGGAAAACTAGCTAGCTAACTGCTGGTAGCTGATAGGATTTTAAGTAACATGCACCAAAAACTTTTCAAAACAAAAATTATGATTTGTTTTCTAGACTGGGCAGGAATAATTAATTTCTCTTTGATACTTCCCTGATTTGGAGTGACTGCTATTTGTTGATTTTTGGCAACGTTGCCATGATATTGTAGTTTACTTGACTCCCCTTTACAAACCATTCTATCTGAAGCTTTCTTTGTCCCCTCCCAACAGTCTATAGGATCTGCAAAGGAAGAGAAGAGAAAAGGAAAAAAGCGAAAAGATGCCACCATGGTATCAAAACAGGGAAGCAAAACTGGCGGGCCAACCAAACCTGTTCAGCCAGGTGGTCAGCAGGTAAAGGCTGAAGGAAAACCGGACAGTATGCCGGCCTTGTTGTTGGACAACCCTATGAATGGTATGATTTCTCTCTCTTCATCTCTCCCTCTGTGCTCATGAACCAATAAGAAATGAATAAAAGTACTGACATGGACTGTAGTATTTACATTTATTATTAGAATATAGAATCAAATAATACTGCATTTTTATTTATCTGAATTTTTCGATTGCAATATTATCTCTCTTTTTTGTGCTATTCAAAAAGAAATGTGAAACCTTATTAAGTTATCTCCCATGTGAATGTTCCTTTTGTAAGACAAATAAATAATTCTTCCTTTATAATGAATTGACAAGCAACATGGTGTTTTTTACTGTTGTTGATACAAATTTCATTTTTAAAATTAATTTTTTCTTGAAGAAATATTCCTAATTTGAAGAACATTTTGTAATTTTCTAAAAAAAAAATATAAATTTTATGGTAGTACTAACATTGGCTGTAGGGTTGGTTGTTTACCTTTATCTTTTCCATCTTTTCTTTTTTCAAAGATGCAGAGTCAAAACCTGGAAGTGATATGAAGTCCGAGGTAATGTAAGAATATTTACTTTAAACTAAATTTCTGGGCAAAATATTTTATGAAACTTAATCCCGAAGAGGATATGCTGTATCTTTTGGTTTATTTTCCCTTGATCTGTACAAGGACTTTACTTGACCTATGGCTAAACAGAACTCGAAGAGTACAAAATGAAAACAGCTAAGCTAAATAAACACCTGATCCATACATGACAAATTACTTTTATTTACCTTTTTGGTTATTTTTAATGAAAAATTCCACAGTCTCAACAACTGCTATTTAGTCTAATAACATCATAATCTTTTAGAGATAAATTCAAATTGATTAGAAAGCCTAAAATATTGTTTATCTTCAGTAATTTTCCCTTTAGCACAATGATTTCCTTCATTTCATTCATTCTACTTTTGAACATTCACTCACATAAACACTACATTCAGAATTACAAGTTCACTATACAAAGAACAGTTATGCTCTTTTGAACACTTCATTGTTAATGCCACTGAGCCATGTGCACGGTGTAATTTTTAAGAAATAAAGAAACTGAACACAGGGCACAATCTTCCACCTGTCTGATACAACTAAACAATACTGAGAATGATGTATATGTGTGGACTTTTGAAATAAAATCTAATCAAATAGTCATGACTTATTAGTTACTCTGCACAGTAACTTTTAACAACATACCAATAATGTTTTTCAGTTAAAATTAACTTGCATTATTATTATCCTCATGTTTTGTGATATTTAATCTGCCATTTCAAGTTGATGAAACTGTAATTGGCTCCTTTATAGTTTGCAAGTTTTTTCCATTTTCAAGCTATGTTGTATCTTCATAAAGGCAGACAATGTTGTTGCCTTGTCTCCTGCCTGGATCTCTGGCCAGCACGAATGTCCAATGGGCTCAAACTTTGGTCCTCCTAATGAACTTGCTACATTTTCAGATGTGAAAGGAAGGTGGAGTATCCCCATACGACTGGCTGGATGAGAAGAAACCATTTTAGCAAGATGCAGCAAACAGCCATTTTTGGCTGGGAGCTGAACTCGTCTTCAATTTTATCAGTCCAGTAGGCTAACTGCTGGACTACTCTGCTACTTAAAGAGAGACAATATATATATAGGTCGGGGGAAAGAAGCTCATATATTAAGATAATTTTACTACATCAGTGTTTATTTTCTAGAACACAAATATGTATTCAGAAATGTAATACTATTTTCTGTTTGATTGTGGAATTATTTTCTTTTTTAATGATAGATAAGATTGTTTTGTGTAACTCACTTTTTAAAAACAGATTGGGAGAGTGAAGATCTCGTTTATTTTCCAGATTGAGGATGCTGATGATGAAACCTGGATGAGGCCGAGGATGGTATGCAGCCAGCTAAAGTGAGTGCAGTAGCCCCCAGGTGTATTTTAGATGGTCCTACTGACGGACGAAATCTTCCACAGTTTGAGAACTGTCGATCATTTCATTTTTTAAAAAAAGTGGTTTAACTGGAAGTTGCACTTTTAACCCTCCAATACCATGGTTCTGTTTTCATGGCTCTGGCTTCAGGGGTGGGGGGGACAAGCCTTGCTGCTACCATTCCATACTGGAAAACTTGGGTGTTTGACCCACCCACCCATATCAGCCTTGACAGAAACCTGGATTTTGGTGCTGTATTGTTGCGGTTCTACAATGTAATCTCTCTCTCTCTCTCGTATGTAGATTTCCTTCATGAAAAATCCATGGCTACAAATAGCTTTGTACCAGGGTTGGATGTCTGCTATTGTTCATGCATTTATGACTCGTCTTAAACCGCCCACACAAGTGTACAGTTTTCTGTGATATCACATCAGCACCACACCAAAAAAAAAAAAAAAATGCTATCGATTATTTGCTGCATCACTCTAGCACTTAGACTGAAAGCATCAATCACATCAGCCCCTGTGCGATGCTGGGAGACAGTGCGCAGCTATTAACAAAAGTGGAAGTATCACTCAAACCACTCTCTCATGATTGTGCGCTTTTTTTTTTTAAAAAAATGTAAGTGGAGTTGGAAACGCATTATCACCAGTTTATCTAGGTGTGTTTATAAAGTGATCGCATTTCCAGCTGATCCCTTCTTGCAAACTTTTGTGAAATCTGGCATGCAATGGCAAGGGAAGCTCAACTTGTAGTCAGGCAGCCAATTTTTTTTCATTTACTATGGATGCATCACAAACAATTCCTTTCACTTTCTCTCCCCCCCCCCTTACAGGATTACCAGATTCTGGACACACTCACCAGCTGTCCAGTCCCAGATGACGAGCTGTTGTATGCAGTTCCTATGATGGCACCTTACAATACTCTGATCAACTACAAGTAAGTTGGACATCCGGTGTTTACCCATGGTATTTATTTAATTTCAAATTTTCTTTAACTTTTATTCTTTGACAGTGGCATTGTTCTGAACTTTGGGCTGCTTTATTATCTGAACTTTTATTTATTTTAACAGATTCAAGGTGAAACTTCTTCCAGGCTCAACAAAGCGAGGCAAAGGTTTGAGAATTCTCTGACACATTTTATCCATCCTCTATTCCTCATTACTTGTCCTTTTTCCTTCCAGATTAAGCATGGTAGGTAAGATCAAGATACTGCTCTACAGTTTCGCTGCGGTAACTCAAGCTAATCAAATGAAGGTTGTTGCCTGTTGAAGTTCCTTTTTGATAAAGAGGGATAGTTTCTTAAAATTTATGTATTGAGATTGATTTTGTTTTCATGAGAAAAATGGATGCAAATTCTTTCTTCATCTCTGAACACTGGCTGAGAATTTTTGGTGGCTGCTTCCAGGTGTTGGGAGCCATCTTCATAGAAATTTCAGAAATGCTCAAATGTTAATAGCAACGTTTAAAAAAATAAGTCCAACATACAGTGTATTAATTATATATATATTAGTAATTAGTATTATTTCATTAATTCAACTGTAAGCATCTTTCTCTGGAGATATTTAATTGGAGAGTTGACATGTATTAGCAGGGACTTTGTTCAGATGGAAGAATCAAATTGTTCTAGCAAATCCAGTAGTGATTCAGTCTGATCTAAATGGAGGATTGATGCTGATGCAGATGATAAATGCTGTAAACAGAGAACAGATCCAACTTTATTGGTCTGAGCCACAAAAGATGCTTGATAATAAATCCATTGTTCAAAAAGAGGAGGATGGCTGTAGTAGGCATTTATTATTCAGTTTGACTTCTTTTCAGGTATTTCTTTTGTTGAAAGGAAATAGATGGATTTGATCATTTTTTGGTTGGTTGAAAATGTATTTGTGGTAGTTGATTTGAGTGATAAACTAGAAAAACCTTTAGTTCAGAATGATCGACAAAGCTGGATTTACATCTTGCTGCTGATGAATGTCCATTGTTTCACTGACTTACTATCATTAAAGACAACATAAGCTAATCCTCTCTATTATCAGCATAATAAAGATTTTAAACTTGTAAACAGTTTCTTACTCTGATGATAACTGTATATTGTGTTATTATTTCATACAATTTCTGTCTGTTTTTTAAGTCATGAACTACAATTAAAATGAATTGTTTTGGCCCTCTAAGTTCACGGCTGAGCCAGTTGACTTCATTTCATAAACACCTGTTCACACGTAACTCAAAATTCCGCCAGCTTTTTACCAGATGCAAAAATAAGTTATAGGTGTTGTTTTTCGTGTCCAAAACAAAGCAATAGTGATCATTAATAATGGGTTCCATCAATAGTTTAAATTAGCAGTTGTACATGATAATATATCTGAAACCTAATTTAAATGAATCATATAAAATGTAGCCATTTTAAAATTTCTTTCTGCACCATGTGACTATCCAATGTCGATAGGACAAGAAAAACCAACTTATCCCTGCTTATTTTTCAACAATTGGCACTTGGATTCCTGTTCCAGAATGCACAAAGATAGGATTGTCACTGTGTTCCATAGGAATCAAATCACTACATATGTCTGGCCATCCAGGTTTCCAGATCTTTTACCATTTGTCTTTTGCAGGCGTGTAAGACTATGCCTACATGATACTGATGTGGTCTCGACACATGAGTGGCAAGTGGAACCATATGGGTGGGATGATCAGATAGCTAAGTTCAAGCATGTGCAGATGATGTGCCAACTGCATAGTTTCAAGGTGGATTTGCCCATAATTAACTGTGGCAATCATCTCGTGATTCTTTACTCTGTAGGATTATAGTGAAAACTACAACATCCTTCCTCACTTTCTGATTACTTTGTGTCTTTCTTCACAAGTAAAAGTACAATACCTAGATTTTTTGACCAGTATATGCATTGGCAGTATTAGAGTATCAGTATATAAAGCTGCTTATATTTTTAAAAGTTCTATTTAAGAAACAAAATCTCTGGTTCTGCCAGACTTAAGCATTAGGTATACATACTGTACTTGTTAGAGGAACTTACTTCACTTTTACATCGTAACTATGAAAGAAAACTGGTAGTTCATACAGCAACTCTCTCCTTCCTTTCAGCCGCAAAGACATCCATGAATATCTTCATCCATGATAAATCTGCATCCAGCAGAGAGAAGGATTTGATAAGACTCCTTAAGGTAAATAACAACATCATCAATAATAATAATAGAGGAAATTAAATTTAAAAAGAGCTGTGGTGTAGTTGTAACATGATATTTATGACCTTGCATTAATAATTGGAAACAAACAAACAAAAAAAAAATGAATGGAATGACTGAAATTGTAGCAGTATAAGTTGGAGACTAAATAATTGAGGAGCCATCAGGTGATATATACATCAGTTACACCTTTCAGGTGTGTAGTGAGATTGTTTTAGTTCTCACATCACAGTAAAATGGCTGCCTCCCACAGACATGTTAAGGGATTGTGGTTAATGAAATTTTAGTATTTTTGTCATCATTGTTTGTAGTAGCAGTTCCAGTTTGGTATTATAAGGTGGTATTACTAAAAGAACGAAAAATCTAAAAAGGAAAAACAACAAACAAACAACTTAACCAACCAACAGGTCACAGGTTCAAGTCTCAAGACCAGCCCAGGCCACTTTTTACAATCCCAAAATGGAGAGCTGTTCAACCCTCCACTTTCTGTGAATCACGCATCACCGGGACTTTCCATTCTTATCTTTAAACCAACAAATCTTTTAATGCGTGCACACACAAATGGCTGACAGCTTTTCTTCTTTCTTTCTTTCTTTGTCAAGGATGTTGACATTTCCAGGAATATTCCAGGAAAGGTGAAACTAGCAGCGTCAAATCTCCCCAAAAAGAAACAGAAATGAACAATGAAATGAAGCTACACTTTTGAAAATTGTTATTATTAATAAAACTGATTGTGCAATAGCAGGTATGAATGACAGCAACCGCTGACTTTTGTCTTTTTTATGCAAGGTATTTAAGTTCAGTCCTTACTTTTCTCTGCCACAATATTTATTATCAAGCAACATTAGATACCAGGCTCATTCAAATGAAACTCAACTGTAACGGTATCCAACCCGGTTTCACTTGAATGTTAGCTACTGACCAGAAGATTGGAAGTAAACAAATACGGTGAGAATTATTAAAAAAGAATTGTATAATTAATTTATTTCTTGCCATAACATAATGGATTACCGATTCCAATAGGGCACAGCTGTGCTGGATGCTCCCTTGTTGAGTTAACTCTCCCATGACAGAATTGCATAGTGATAGCTACTCTTTTTATCACGTTACCAGCTGAATTAACAGTAAATGACACTCCACCACCACACTTAACCTTTGGGAAAATGCAGCTCTCATACTTTTCTTCATTTTTTCTCATGATTTGCATTTGT
Organism: Nautilus pompilius; assembly: GCA_018389105.1. Classification (NCBI taxonomy): domain Eukaryota; kingdom Metazoa; phylum Mollusca; class Cephalopoda; order Nautilida; family Nautilidae; genus Nautilus; species Nautilus pompilius. Next base: position 1,452,147 of record JACATO010000084.1, on the reverse strand, counting down.
TGCTTAAGAAATTATTTCAAATTTGCTCTTATCCAATATATTGCACCGAGGTATAGTTCTTCCCAGTCAGGGCTTTTGAGCTGCTACTTGGCCAGTCAGGGTAACAGAGATGCTGACTGTTGCAAAGGGAATTGGGGTCTGAAGTTAATCAGCTACCAGAAAGGGCTAGTTCTCATCTTTCAAACCAGCAACCAATTGTCCTGTTCCATGGTTTTTTCTCTTTCTGCCTCGACCTGTTCACAGTAACCACTTTTACAAAACAGAACAATACCAATCATTAACTATGGGGTCCATCAACAATTAAAATTGTAGCAAGAAATACCATTTGAAGACAAATTTAGTTCATGCTGAAAGCTTGGTGTTATTAACATTCATAGAAATAATTTCCTGTTTCCATAATTATGCAAAAAGCACTTGAAGTGCCTTCAGTCACAATTAATGTTTTTTTTCCAATAGAAGGTTCACTGAAACTCTCTTTTCAACACTTTATTAATTCATTTTCATTGTTTCTTTATGGTCAGTTCATAATTTTGACTGTCCTATTATTACATGCATATGTATATATACATACACCCACCTTTCTGTGGTTAACCATTTCTCATAAGGTGGCACTTCTGTTATATCTTCAGTGCAATGCTATGTGTACATTTGCCATGATTCTTGCTGTGAACAAGTGGACTCTATAATTTGTAAAGTACTCTTATTAAATTTCTTTACTGATGGGAAACAAGGGGATTTATCTTAAAGTTGCACATCGTTTCCTTTGACTTCAGAGGAAAGGGGGAAAACATTCTAAAATAAAACCTAATGTACTTTAGTATACATATATATATACTCTTTTTCCCTCTAAGCAACATTTCCTGCACTTCCTTTGGCTACAAGATATTACCTACTACCATTGTTGTTTTCTGAGATCTCTTCCTGAACTAGTCAAATGTATCAGAATAACATTCCACCTTAGTTGGGCTGAGGTACTGTCTTATTATATCACCATGTAATGGACTTCATTGGGCTGGAAGGAGACATCTCAATGTCTTTTTTATTTACATATGCAAAATGTAAACTGTTTGAAAAGAGAAATTGAATAAAAACAAAAATGCATCTTCTATCACAATTACCAAGTATTAACAACAATAATCATGTATTGCCTGTGAAATATTGTATCACTAGAGTTTAAAAATTGCATAATTTTTGTGGCAGTTGAATGTAATGGCAAATTTCAAACTTTTGCATTTGGATAGCTGCCAAGTCATCTTATCCAAGTACAGAGCCTGATGCTATGATAATTGACAAGGGAGCTTACTCCCTTCTACTAAGTGCAATATTTCTAACAAAAAGAGTAACACTGCATAACTGTATTTCAAAATTTCATTAGTAGCACCTCCCCAACCTAAATGTTATTCAATTTTCCTTAAAATGGTTAGACATATGGAATCCAAATGGGTATATTCCCATAGACAATTAAGGAAACGTTTCCCCCAAAAACAGTATTTCACTCACTAGTTCTAGCTCCCACAATCCCTCGGCCGTAATCAGAACGAGAGAGGTCGGTGATAATGGTGGTATCCGGCTCGTTTCTCTTAGTCTCTGGAATCATTCAGTTTAATGACTATATACGGCAAGCACACCAAGTAAAATGGTTTAAACATTTTCAGGGAATTAAGTCTCATATTTCTTTTCTAGCACATTACACTTCCTGAGATTTGACATTTGTTTTTACCAACTGTACAGAGTGAACAGCTTTCATATGCACCGGTTGCCATGAGGACAAATGGATTGTGACTTTAGTGTACAAAAACAACACTGGTCTGGCACATAATGAACTCCATACCTGTTGTTGAGTCCTAATTGTGCATAATGCTGAACATTTGGTGCTCATGTGGGTTCTGACATTGTTATTCTCCCTTTCCTTCAAGAAAGTTAAAAAGGAAACTAACAAGATTGCAGTCTACAAATTATGGAAGAAAATATTTATCTGTGGATGCCAGTGTCTAGCAAAGATTGAGAGATGAATGCACTCCTGTTCAATCAAACCCTCTGCCAAATAACTGAAAATTCACTTAACGAGTCTGGTACCTGTAATAGATTTGGGCTATTAATGGGAGGTAAGATTTATCACCACCCGACAGTGATGTCCAGTACATTTCTGTAAATATCTTAGAGATCTATTACAGGCTAACTTTTAAAAAGAATAGTAAATTATTACTATATACAACAGCCTTCAGTCAAATAATCTTGATGCATCTCTGCACAAATTTCTGTTAGAACAAAATTAACCCATGTTAAACAGAATGGTATAGTACAGACCTGGCCACACCAAACAAGTGCCCATCTTGGAAAATTTAAATAATGAATTACAATGGACAGTGTGCACGCATGGATTTTTAAATTTTATTGTCTCTCAGTGTCCCTCTACATAGGAAAAATGAGCAAGACAAAGTAGGTTAGAAAATACATTTTATTCTTTGCATACACCAAAGTTTTGTTTTTATTGCAGAAGTGAAAAATTATGTCCATCTCAATAAGGAAGACCTGAAATAGAACTACAGACTGGGTCAGGTTAGGGCGTTCTGAGGGCTCAAACCAAAAAATGTCATAAATACTGATTTATTTTCAGATAATGTTTACTATTATTATTATTTGATCTGCTTTCATTGATAAATTTGTCATAAACACCAGAAGGGTTTTCTGACCAAGGAGGCTAAGTTTTGCACTGTAGTAAAAAATAGTCTTAATCTTGTCATTAAACTGCCAAGATTGAGGCTGGAATAAGGCATAAGCTATAGCTTAGCAGCTTTAATGATGAGTGTTGTTTTTTCACTTCATTTTAATCAAGTAATTTCATGGATAAGAAAAGCAATAGGGAGCTTTTGTTGAGCAAAATAATAATAATAAAAAAAAAATTCCTCAACTTATCTCTTTTTTTTTTTTTTTTGAGAAATTTTAGGAAATTTATTTTCGTTGGGGATTTGCCAAATCTGAATAAACTATGGAAGCACATAAGAGTTTTAATACTACAGAAACGTCTCTTCTTCTTCTCACTCAGAACTTTGATATCGCTACCAGATTTATCAAATTTAAATAGCACCTCCCAGGTGCATTAGCGATATAATACCGCCCCTGGCCGGCCTCTTCCTCGCAGGATTTCAGTAGATCTCTGGCTCAAAGAAGTTTGCGTCACCATTCAGGAGAATGTGGCTGGTAATTTCGCATGGCATCCTGTGAGCAAAGTCCACAAAGTGGGAACCATCCACATAAATCTTTAAAACAAAACAAAAAGAAAATCTGAGATACCAGTAACTAGGGGGGGGGGGAGGCGAGTTTAGGGGGTTTGTTATGTTTATGATCCCATTTATTAGTATGGGGGGGAAAAACTATATATAAAAAGAGTTTAACTTATGGTGCGGTGTCCTTATATTTTGTGTGTTCACACTAACCTGAACACATAGTTAAAACACTACCCAACCATCGAGGGTAGACATACAAGAGCCAAGAACACACAGTTCAGAACGTTGGCTCACTGTAGGCCTGATGCCAACTTCTTTTCATCACAGAATCAAAACCACTGATTTGTATTTTCATCTTTCCCTTTGTCCCCATGACTAGTTGTAATACCTGGATGCAACAGATGTACAAGGTTTGTACAGTACAACCTGGATTATCCGAATGAGGCAGGCAGGGAGTATCTTGTTCGGATAACTGATCTGATCATAAATACAGGAGACTATACTGAACATAATTACGTAAAAAAAAAACATGTTTACATAAAAATTATTCCATTCAATGGATAAAATGTGTACAAACACTTGATATTGCTAAAAAAATCTATGGTATTTTAAGTGCGTGCATAGGAAGTTCATGAAGTTTGTCGAAGACGCTAAGTTCATGTAAATAAAATTCATTGAGGTGGAGGTAGGTTATTTTTTTTGAAGAAAATATCCAGTTGCTGTTGCTTGTGTTTCTTTGTTTTTGCCAGCGATAACATTTGACGAAGATGTATCAATTTAACAGCACCGACTTAGTCTTGTGCTTCGTACCACTCTGTGAAAGTCGCAAACCTTCAATAGCTTTGTTAATGGGGACTGGAGGAAGTGTGGGCATCTGATTTTCCTTAGTATCCATGGCGCCCATCCTTTCCCTCTTCAGTGACTATGTTGATAATCTGATCATCGCTGAGTGTCCTTGTTCCGATGTCGTCGTCACAGTTTACCCAAGCATTGATCTCAGCTGTCTACAGTTATCGGTAATTTCAGTGATTACCCTTTGACCTGGACGGGTGTCCTCTTCATTGTCACGGTTACAAACACGCAGCCCATTGTACCAACACCCCGTGACTGTCGATGGCATGATGCGGTCCCAAGAATCAGCAATGATGAACAAAGCGTCCTTGACTGTGAATGACTTAATAATTTGTGGCAAAACTTTGTCTGCATTGTCTTCATCGATGACAGCATGCAACATGTTACAGTGATGATATTTCTTCATTGTTGCAATGATTCCCTAATCAAGCGGCTGTAACTCTGAAGTGGTGTTCGGTGGTAAAAACAAAGATTTGACAGCTCCGTCTGGAAATTCTAATTGGCTGCCTTTCATACTGTGTGTTGTACTCTTGTGCAATCCTTGATGCCTTTTCATCACGATCAAGATGCTGTAAAATCTCGCTTTCTCTTCACAGACATGGTAACAGCAACAAACTCGATCACTGGTAACAGATAATGTACTCGGAACAAAGTCGTAGAGTGTGTAGAATGCTGCATTGCAAGAGGGAGAGTAAAATATATCTCAAACCCATCTTACAACAAGATTTGAATTCGAATACTTGAAACACACACAACACACAGAAATCCGGTATGAAGAAAACGGAGGTGTTTAAAGTGACCAACTGAGATCAAAATGGCGGACCGACCGACACGTGGTACTTTTGGTGACTGTAAACAAAAGACGAAATGGTAGCATCAATATTATTCTCAAGTTCGGGTTACACACAGTATGGCTTATTAAGTATTCACGGGACTTTGAGATCTTGTTCAGATAATCCAGGTTTGACTGTATACAGTAATCTTGAAGTACCGGAGTCCTTGGATGTATTTAAAACGCAAACCACAACATACACATGTTGAGTGATTCGTATCTTTGTCACAGGCAACCATCATTTAGATGTAGCGCATACGAGCTCTCAGACTTTGGGAAGTAGCTGTGACAAGTTCGGTATCACTATTTTAATTTTGCTACAGAAGCCTTATTTCTTGTGGGATGTGGTTCCCATTCTTTTTTTCAGCTACAGGTTGTGAAGCAACACTAGCATTAACGAGAGTGATGTGAAGGCGTGTGCTCCGTAACCAGTTTTATCCTGTTGGCGTGAACGCCGCGTTAGTCACATTATTACTACTAACACACTGGACCCCACCCCTACCTTCTGCAAAATAAGTGATGTAACTTTAACAAGTTTTCAATTAAGTGGTGCTTCATTTGAGAAGATCGATGAAATCTTTTACCTTGTACGCTTCGGCTTGGCAAGATATGAAAATTTCAAATGGCTCAGATGATTCAAAGGGAAACTCTGGCTGGTCAGTCTCTTCATCAGCCCAGTCACCGGCGTAGCTGTTACGAATCACAGCACCATCATCCAAGCGGGGATTAAAATGCAGAGGAATGTCACAGTCAGTATCTGGCCCACACTGAAGGTTAATGGAAAACCTGTCCAATACGATACATAAAACAAAGTTTTTTGGTCACAAATTTTACAGACATTGGAGTTTGACGCATTTAATTCCACCTTTGAATAAAGAGAAGCAATGGATTTCAATGCAGCAAATTATTAATGGAAGAATGACATTACAAGATCAGTAATGAGTGTGACCAGATGAGGTGAGAGGGGAGGGGGTGCAAGACAATCTGCGTATGCTTGAAATGATTGCTCTACAAGGTGTTGCTGACCATTCCTGGGCCTAGCCCACAGCCAAGTCATGGAGGCAGATTTCTTGAGACATCAACACATACGAGAAAAGTCCAGGAACCTGGCTGGCACTGCCAGTTATGGCAGTGGTGATTGCTGTGACGATGTAACCCTGCCTGTCCTGTGCCAGCTGTTGATGAATAGGCATGTCAGTCTCTGGATCTCACCAGTCAGGTAACCTTGAATCAATGAGCCTGGGGGGGGGGGGCCTAGAGCTGCGATCCATTCCCACACCATTAAATTGGCAGCAGCATAGCACTCTCTTTGATGCTGCCGTGCGCATCACTTTCCATCACTGATCAGACCGAAAGCTCCAGTTACAATCAGATTTATTATTTGAAGGAAAGCTTCAAGTATCTGTCAACGGGCAGAGTTCCAACAAAAGAACTATCTACAGAAATTATCACAAGAAGAAAAAAAGGAGCCTACATTTCTAAGAAACAAATTTGCATCACTCAACAGAATTTTCAACAAGAACAATAAAACAGCAAGTGGCTTATTTAAGAATGTTCTGAGAATTATTACTGATATGGATTAAGTAACATCAGATAATTTTTCCACCTCTAGTTAGGAAGAACAAAGACTATTAGTCATTTATTTACTTTCAGACATATATATAAAAATAACTGTTTTCAACGGACATTACAAACCTTTCTGCATGTTTCTTTACAGATCCAGATATGCAAACCCATCGGCCAACTTCCAGGTTACCTGGAATACTTTCCACATACGGTTTATCCTTTAAAGGAAAACAAAAAAAAAATTGGTAAAATTTGCTGAGGGAGTGGGGACTGGATTTACTGGCACAAGACTTTAGAGAGAAAAACCACATTTACTTTGGCTTCTTATATTTTTGTTTAGTTATTTAAATTATTGATGAGACAGCAAAGAGGAAGGCAAAGCAGAAAGACCAAGATGTAGGACAGGAAGAGAAGAGATGAGGAGGCAGATAAGTTGCTTTGATAGGGCAGAGACAAGGAAGTCAGGAAGCTGATACATAAAGAGAGACTGACTTACCATTCTCCTCAATAACTTAACTTCATACAAGTATGCATCACCATTCACATTGATGCTGCGTACGAGCTCAATAGGTTGTCTGGTGTAAAATTTGCCACACGACTTCCCATTCACATATGCCTAATAGAGAGAAAAATAGATAACTGTCAGTAATGTTGCTGTAATCAATTCAACAGACTTTGGTCTGGTTTAATGGTAATATTCATGGCAGTTTATTTCATTGCAAAGCTAACAGTATTACTTAGCTGAAGTAAACTTCATCTTCAAAGTGAGGTTGGTTATAAATTAAATGAACAAATGTATTCATGGCATATAGGAGAGTAAAATCTGCACCCAGCTGGTGACATATGCATAGTTGAGTACATCTGTCTTCCAGCTGCCTAAGGAACCATTCAGATACAAGGACTATACAAGGTGTAGTCAAAAAGTATCGGACCTTTGGCCAAAAAAAAAACAAGTAATATTAAAAAACTCACCATTTTGATTTAGTTGCCTTCAAAATATTCACCTTGGGAGTCTACACACTTCTGCCAGCATTCCTGCCACTGCTGGAAACATTTCTGGAAATCACTTTTTGGGGTGCTGTAGAGCTGTGCCGTTGAATTTTGCTTAATATCCTCTGTTGACTCAAATCTTCTCCCTTTGAGTGTTTTTTTGAGCTTTGGGAATAGCCAAAAGTCACACGGAGCCAAGTCTGGGGAGTAGGAAGCCTGACGAACAAGTGGTGTGTTATGCTTGGCAAGGAATGCTTGGACGACGTGGGCGCAATGAGTGGGTGCGTTGTCATGGTGGAGTTACCAGTTCTTTGCTGCCCACAGGTCGGGTCGTTTTCACCGCACAGCTTCGTGAAGGTGATGAAGAACCCCAGGTAGTATTCTTTGTTAATTGTCTGACCTTGTGGTGCATATTCATGGTGCACAATACCTCTGTAGTAAAAAAAAACAGGTCATCACCAGTTTAACATTGCTGCACACCTATCTTGCTTTCTTTGGTGTTGGCGAGGATGGATGCTTCCATTGGGATGATTGCAATTTTGTTTCAGGGTCATAGCTGTACACCCATGTCTCATCGCCAGTGATGATAGTTTTCATGAAGTTTTGATCTTAGCTAGCACACTCCAGCATGTCCTGGGAGATTTCCTTTCTGTTTTCTTTCCACTGGTCAGACAGCAACTTTGGTACGAATTTGGCCGACACCCTCCTCATGCACAAATCTTCTGTTATAATTGACTGAACTGACCCATGGCTGATTCCAACTTCAGCAACAATCTCTTCAATAGTCACACAACAGTCTTCATAGACTATTCCTCGAACCTTTGCAATCATTCTGTCGTTTCTGCTAGTCGATGGCCTGCCACAACGTGGCTGACTGTCCACTGAGGTGCGGCCATCTTTGAACCGGTTGTACCACTCCTTTATTTGTGTTTTTCCCATAGCATCATCTCCAAAGCCCTTCTGAATCTTCTCAATGGTCTGGGCTTGTATTTCACCAAGTTTTTGGCAGAATTTGATACAGTATCTTTGCTCAATGCGCTCGGTCATCTTGACTCAAAAAGAAAAATTGCACAGCACACTATTCATGTCTGTACTCAACACGTCACTGCGGGCGACTGGCGCAACCTACAGACACGAAAACTTTTGCGCATGCTCAGGAAGGACGCAGCCACCTAATACCCATGCAGATTTTGCTCACGCATTATTATTTTGTTCAAACAAATTCAAGGTCGGATACTTTTTGACTACACCTCGTATTAAACAGCCACCTATTTACCTTTTAATGCAGGCAAGTAATTTAGAAGGGAACATAAAGGAATGCAGTCAAACATTTATCCTCAGTTATCAGTAATAATTAAAAATAATAAATCCAGGCAAAATACCAGACAGAGTTTATAATGAAACTTACTACAGATACCCTGATCAGAAACAGTATAGTCTACTGCATTATAAGCCTGGCCCACATTCTACTATTTCATAAGAAAATATTTCTGATTGCCAGTCTCTGGCATCCATCATGGAGTACTGATGCAGCAGCACTGCATCATAGTGGGTTACTGTTACCACCTGCATCAAAAGATTCTACAAGAACTTAACATGGCCAGCTGGCGAAGATCGAGAAGAAACATGTCAGGAAGACATGCCAAACTGAGTCTGTCCATAGTGGGAATCAACCTTAGTAGTCTGACTATCATAGTTGATGGACAATCCTCCTCTACTACTGTGGATCCCTACTGGAAAGAAAAGGCCAAGGTCATTTGCTCAGTTTGCATTACATTTGTGGGTTAATGTGGCTGTCAACAAATGTAACAGCACATTGATTAAAAAAAGAAAGGAAGAAAGTAGCTCGGTTTACATCTTCCTTAGCACAGAATGGAAATAGCTTACCTTGAATTTCTTCTCCTTAACTTTTATTTTCACCTCAAAAGGTTTCAGCTGCCTAAAAGCCGAGGGCAGTTCTTTTCTCTCCTCTTCATTCCAGGTGCCATCAATGCGGTCGTTCATCACGATCTCGTCTTCATCTCGTCGCGGATTGAAATGGAAAGCAATATCCGAATCCATATCGTCACCGGTCATCAGATTTATTGAAAACCTGTTCAATAAACACAAAATTTTTTAGTTCCTCCAAAAAGTAATGTTGAAACAAATTCACAATTATTATTATTATCATGTGTGTGTGTGTGTGCCCTATATTTAAAAAAAAAAATTAGATTTACATCCCTTATTTATTACCTTTAGCACATAATTTAAAAACAAAAAACCAAACAATGGTATCTGCTGTAGACTATTTGGGTGTAACTACTGTACAGACTGACAGGTCAGCATAGTACGCCTGCCTGTCTTGGTGGCGACTGCGGGTTCAGTCCCCCGTTTGATATCTAGCCAGTGATGCACTTTCTATTATTCTTATGTACCAGTGAATGTTTTGCAGGGTTTCCATTATCATCTAATCAGAGGAATTCTGGTGGTGTGGAGGGTCTTTCCTAGCAGGTGAGAGAGATGTCAGCTGGAGTATAACAACACTGCATTTGATCAATTCTACACATGTATGAAAACAGCTTTATCATGTTCGTTGTTCACAATGCCGTGGTGTTTGCGGCTAATATTAAGGATGACTAAACATCACTTAAGAAAGGTTGAAAAAAATAGCCATTTGACTCCTATAGTTACCTTTCTCCTTCATGGAAAAAGAACCCTTTAACTTGTATTAAGTCTTTAGGTTCAATGCCAGAGGGAATACATTTCAGGAAATCATATGGCTGACAAGATAAAGAAAATAAGAAATATAGTAAAAACGAAATGAGATTCACAGAATTAACAAAAACACCAAAAAAAAAATGTCCATCTTTGGTACTTGATTTACTAATGCTTATTTTAGTAGTTACAAGGAAACAGGAAACCAACATGGGTTATATCAGGTTGTTACAAAGGTTTTGTCTGTTTTTATATTATGCTAATTTGGGTTATCTTTTGCACGCTTGTGAAGGTGTATGTAGACAAGTTATGTATCGTTTTGTAGCCAGTGCTTTGGCATACATTATGCACAACCTACCTTTCTAAAAATCATAAAATGGATATTTGTTTCAGGTTCTGAGTGAAGCATGGATAGAAACGTTTTTTGTGCAATTTCACTTAATGAGTTCAAACTAGGCCACAGAGTGAGCTTAGCAACTCGTAACATTAAGCAGGTATAGGGCAAGGACACAGTCAATGAGCGCACAGTACATAGATGGTTTACAAAGTTTCAATCAGATGTGAGCCTCGAAGAAAAGGAACGTAGTGGATGTCTTTCCAGCTGTGATGACAACCGTCTGAAAGCCTCAGTTGAAGTCAATCAAAGAAGAACAGTGTGAGAAATTGCTGGAGAGCTCGACATAAGCACTGCAACTGTTTCCTGACATCTTGACACAATTGGTAAGGTGAAAAGGCTTGACAGGTGGGTGCCTCACGAGTTGAATGAACAACAACAAAATCGTCAATTGGAGATCCGATCTTCGCTTGTCATAAGAAACAAAAGCGTCCTATTTCTTGACCGAATCATTACATGTGATAAAAAATGGATCCTTTACAATAATCTCAAATGGTCAGCACAGTGCCTCGACAGAGACAAGGCACCTAACCACATTCCAAAACCCAGCCTCCACCCAAAGGTCATGGTCACTGTCTGGTGGACTGCAAATGGTGTCATCCACTATAACTTCTTGCAACCTGGTGAAACCATCAGAGCTGAAAGGTACTGTCTTGAATTAAACGTTCATCAGAAACTCTCCAAACAACAGCTGGCATAGGTACGAGAGATAATCGAAGAGGCCAATCCTGCCAAAGCGTGACTCTGTTTGCAAGGTGATCAAAAACTGAACACTTTTGGGCACGAAGTTCTCCCTTCAACCTATTTCCGACCACACCTTTTCAAACACCTGGACAGCTTCCTCCATATGAAATTTCTCCAACCAAGCAGCAATTTAAACTAAACTGCCTTCCAGCAGTTTATCAACTCCAGAAATCCATATTTTTTTCAAAATTGTATAAATGCGCTTGTAACTCGTCGGCAGAAGTTTATTGATTGTGATGGAGCTTACTTTGATTAATAAACTTCACGTTCAGCAACAATATGAAGTCTCATTGTTGCATAAAAAAACCGACAAAACTTTTGTAACAACCTGATAAAGAGTCACCTGGGGAAGAGAAGTGACTAGTATTACTATTCTTAAACTGATTAATAGTCACTAATAACTACCCTAGTGGTAATTTAGTCCATCAGTTAATATATCTATGACAAAGGATGTTTTCTAATATTACGCTTTGCTGAATCCCTACACAACTTGCAATTACATAGCCTCTCATACTAGTTACTGTAAACAGCTAAAAGGTTTTACTGTCCACCCACTAAATTACACTGAAAAACTCCCTTTCATATCTCCTTAAAGGTCTCGTCCAAATTAAATAGCTTTGATATATTTTGTACATCAGCATATTATAACCGTTACTGAATCTATGCTGAACTCTTTCTAATAGTCCAGCATATCCAAGATATAGAAAAACTTTTTCCATTTAGTTTTCTAGTTAATTAGCCCTAGAATTCCATCAGCTTTATTAGCAACAAGCGGCTCTGATCTTCACATTTAAGATTTCTTTATTAACTCCAGGTCTCATAATAATGGCTACGATTCCGCCCCCCACCCCCCCATTTCTTGTTTTGAATAATTTTACATTTAGTATTGAACTCCATCTACCAACATCAATCCAGATGCTAATAAATATGCTTAGTTTATTCATGTTATCATAATTGCCAAAACCATATAATCCCTAAAAATGAAGAATTTTCTATATGTAAACAAACCACCGCACAAAGTAGTGAAGCGAGAGCAGGAAATCAAATCTCTGGAGACTTTCTTCAGATTTGATTCCAGAGGTTATTATACCTCAAACCGGCAAAACACACATGAAGGGTTGGGTGCAATAAGGGTCCACTTAATACAATCGTGAACCTGAGAAGTGGAAAAAAGTTTATTTTGTAATAAATGCCAAGAATTGTTACCCTGATGAATTTCAATAAGCAGTTAGCATTTACCTTTGAAAATATCAAGGTGTCTTAAGAGCTGCATTTTTAAGAGAGAAACCCCAAAAGTTTTCATATTTTTATGGAAATAAACACTTTCGCTTCCAGAATTTTTTAAGCAGGGTTGATAATTTCAACTCGAAAATACCAGAATTACATTCCAGGTTTCTGGCTCGATAGGGGCAAACTAGCATTTATAAAGACTAACCCTCCATCTTTCTCCCTTCCTCACAGATCTGTCTAAATAATCAAAGCAAATAATTACCAAGAACATGATCTAAACTAAATGCATTCTTACCAAGGGCTGCAAGTAATTGATGGAACCAATAGTGATATCACCATCGATGTACAGCCATTTCATGTCGTCAATGGAGCAACGGTACTCAAACGTGGTAAAGTGGTGTCCATCCACGAACACCTGGTTTGTTTTGATAAAAAAAATATATAATAATTAAATACTTTCACATGCCAGGTAACAATATTAAACTTAAGTTAACAATTAGTGATGAAGAGATTTCACCATATACCACAACTTTGCTGATTGTGTGGTGGGGTGGACAGACATTGGGTTAAATGGCCATCTATGCACATTCTTAGTTATCTCTCTGTAATCGAGAAATTAAGAATCAGAATCCCCATTTCAAGTTCCAGTTGTTTAATGCCACCTAAAAAAATAATGCAAAGCATCCAGACAGCAAAATAATTTCAAACCTTCAACTCATCTGACACAATCAAGTTCATTACTGTTGGAATATGGAAACACCAGATGACTGAGAAAGTTAACCACAAAACCGACAGATCTGAAGTGTCAGACACCGCTGGGAGGAGGAGGACTGTATGGGTGGCGGTACAGTGGAGAAGATGGTCAGAGGCTGTTTAAGGATCATTCTGAAAATAAGGCAAAACTAACCTTTTCTAGTATTGAAAATATCATTGTGATGGGATCTAACAGATTTGTCCCTGGGCTCAATAGCCTTAAAAAAACCCTGAAGCATTTTATTGCCTAAAAAAAAGGTTTCTTAAAATTTGATTCTAGCTGCACCCAATATAAACGAAGTTCGCGTTTCTGTATGTGATACTTTTCCAAACTGCTTTGACACCCACAGCACCTTTGTGAAGAAGATGTAGAGTTCTATGGGTTCTTTTTGATTTTTTTATTTTCTACAGTGATTCCTTTATACTTATCTGACAGGAGAGTGACCGAGTAGTTAACATGCTAACTTAGGTTCAATTCCTGATTTTCTGCTAGCGTGCATCACAAACAGGAACCTGGTACAAACTAAGGGCTCATGGCTGCGTGGGAGGAAATCGGCCACTCCGATTCATCGCCCCATGGTCTCCCAATATAAACATATATCTCTATAGGATGGCACCAGTGTGTGAAAGAACTCAATAATTTGATTGGTATTCAGCATTGAAAGACAACAATAAACAGCTGTGGTATCAGTTATTCTGTGTGGACTTCAGCGTGGTTTTTTTTTGTTTTTGTTTTTTTAATTCTTCGGCTATTGTACAGAAGATTAAAAACTTTAGTTTCTAAGTTACTAGAGATTTTTTTTCCACCAACAGAATATTTGTATACATTCCAGTCCAACATAACTGTACCTGTATCTGATCTCGATAAACACAATTAAAAAACCCTTTAGCAGAATATATATATATATAACGAAATACACGCGATTTTTCTGTTCCAGTCTTGACAAAATTCTTTTTCTCTGGCTCTTCCTACAAATGTCTCACCTTAATGCCATCCTCTGTTGCAATGGCCAAGAAGTCAAAGAGCTGTCCCGGAGTAAATGAAAATTTGTCAACCACCCTTTCTTCCTCACCCCATTCTCCTTCTATTTTTGCATTCAGGACCACTGCTTCATCACTGAGTCGGGGGTTGAAGTGGAAGCCGTTGTCTTCACCATCTTTGCAGCAGTAGAAATTGATGGCAAACCTGGAGCAGATTAATTGATAGTTTTATAATAGTTAAAAATAAATGCAATACATAAAATCGGAGGGGGGAAACGGTCAGTATGCACGTATTTAGAAGATCCCCTCATCCATGACAGTGCATTATAAGAAAACAAACAGGTTTCTGTGATTGCTTGAGTACTAATGGCATATAAGCCATCTGTGAACATGTAGCACTGTTTTTTTTTTTTTTTTTATCATGCAGAAATCTTACCTCTTGACATACTCAGTTTACCATTAGTAAGACCACTTTTAAAGTATAAAGTTCAGGCATGGATGGAACCCTTAGCTGTCCATCTCAAAAGATGTTAGTGTAAATGCCAAAGCAGCTTGTCATGTTACAGTGTTGTGGGTGGCTAAAAGGTCCAATTTTCAAGCAACGTTCCTTGTGACAAATAGTGCAGAGGATGAAGCTGGGGCGCTGGTACCATTTGAGTGCTTCATTTTCCAATCTCTCAATCACCTCTCTTCAGCCTCTTTGGAGCATTGCAGTCCTCCACTGTAGCCTTTTGCTAGCTGCATCTTCCCATCTTGTGCTGTCAACACTGAAAATATTCAGGACCCTTTTGCAAGCACTGGCCACTCAGAAGTTTTAATTATACCATCCTCCACTCAGCAACATCCACAGAGTTCTTCCATGGTTTGAAAATGTTACTTGGCTACAAAGAATAAATTCAATTTCACTGACAAATTATAATCACAAAACTGTTGACCAATCAAGAACCCAAATCATCCGTTGCTTGTTGAAATTTTGCTGCAGTATATTTAAATTTATCCAGAAGCTCTGTAATGGAATGTGGAAAAACACTCACCCATTACCCCATTCATTAATGGCACCCTGAACTTGTATCGCCTTTCCGATGTCAAGTCGTCCTGGAATCTTTCCTCTATATGGCAATGCCTGCAGGAAGAGGAAAAGGATATCTCATAAAGGACAATCCATGTATAATACTAACAAGTCTCTAGTGGCATGTAAAAGGGTTAGATTTTGAGACCGCTATTGTTGTTTTTTTTTAAATCTCTAATAATACAGTAAATACTAAGAATTTTGCAGTACAAAAAAACATCAATTACCTAGTGATAATAATGACAAAACCCAAAAAATATCTAGGTAAATTTGAATAATTAGATTGGTCAACTAAGTGGATAATAAAATTCGATGATTAAAAAATGTAAAATTATTCACATTTCTTCTAGATAAATAATTTCAGGTATTAAAAAAACAACAAATTTCAGTGAAGCTTTAGCAAATTGAAATATTAACCTGATACTGCAGTAAAGTTAGTTTCTTTTAACTGGAAAAGTGGTATTGGCTCGCAATGGTCACTATGTACAGAATCAAAATTGTCATCACAGTTTTGACTTCAAAGATACTCTGTTGCAGACAGCTCTTGCTAGAAAATACTAGTACGAGAAGTGGATTTACATCTCATTTTTTTTAAAACAAAATGGCTGAGTAAATAGACAAATACTAAAGTACATGAGCATCATTGTCTCCTAACACACACTGAAATCTTTCTTTTTTTAGCCTAGAAGTAAAGAAAATCAAGCCAAAAAACCAAACTGGAATCTGCATGTAACTGAAAGTTTTCAAACTGAGTGATAGTTAACTACCACTTTTGGCAATTCCATGGTCAAAATCCATTAATAAAAATTGTTTTCTAAAGTCTGAGGACCTAGCTTGAGACCTATGGCTAGATTTATTACATTATACTTCTTTTTCTTTATATACGATAGATTGTCAAAGAACTAAATTATCAGTAATCCTGTATTTAATATAATTATATAAAGATCTTTTTTCCTTCAAATAAACCATTCTGATATCACACAGAATTTCATAATTATCTTCCTACGTTGGGCTTCCAGCCCCTTATTAGGCTATAGGGCGTAACAGAATTTCTGTTTCCATACATGACAGTTAACCATAAGATAGTCTCAACTCTGTGTAAAAAAAAAGTCTCAGAAATACACAGTTTAAAGTCCAATTTAAAAACAAATTCAAAAATCGAATAGTATACAAACAAATTAAAATAGATGAAATAGTCACAACCGTAAATCCAATCTGGAAGAATTATTATTTACTACCACCAAGAACAACAACAAATCCAGCAAGAGTTGTCTGTCTTGATTCAGAATAGTCAAGATCATTCAGTGATGGACTTGAAACTTCCAGTCTCCCACCTGCTTACAACAGGTTCATCTAATTTATTTTAATGCACAAATGGCAGACTCCCAATGTCACTTGTATCTGATTTTTCTTCCAAGCTCTTCATCCCGAAAAAAGGGGCAAGCAAGAAAAAGCAAAACATCAGGGGACGACGTGTTAATAGAGGCTGCCTATTTCTCTTCAGTCTCCCAGCACTCACCATTCTGTCCTGAAAAGTCAACTCGTAGATCTCCACCCCTTCTGACACGTACAGGTATTTCACGTATTGGAATGGAATACGATGGCCATAGCTCATAAAGTAACTGCCATTAACGTACACCTGTTAAAGGAAAAAAAACAACAAACAACAGAATGTTGTTCTTAAAAGCATAACTGCGTCAGTGGTACTGAAGCAGACAAGAAGCTCACAACCATTAAAATGAATGCAGGAAGGATTTTTAGTGCAAGAGAAATGAAGATCACTCGACTAGATAGCAAAATTCCTCTATTTAATAATAATCAGGTAACCTCTGCTCAGAATTCTTCTCAAACACGGGCAAACGAAATAGGTAATAATTTCCATTCTGAAATAAATTAGGTTATTTTTTTATTATCATTATTACTGTGTACTGTCTTGTCTCATCACTATCAAAAGCAAGCTGCACACCTGTCAACCATAGATGCGGACTTACTAGTGAGATATCCCGTTTATTTTATATAGCCACCAACCTGCTCTTAAAACGAACATTTGATGCAGACCGTTTGTGTCTGTTACAACGTAAAAATGGATGATTTCTTTTTTCCATAATACAGCCAACAAATTCTTGTTT
Source organism: Nautilus pompilius (assembly GCA_018389105.1). Taxonomy (NCBI): domain Eukaryota; kingdom Metazoa; phylum Mollusca; class Cephalopoda; order Nautilida; family Nautilidae; genus Nautilus; species Nautilus pompilius. The sequence continues at coordinate 1,434,686 of JACATO010000084.1, read as the reverse complement.
CGATATTCACAGGATCTCTGTACTAAGTAGGTAACTGTAATGTAATTAGTTTTGTGTGGAGACACAACTAGAGAGTAAATAAAGCTGTAAACTCCAATAGGTAGAATTAGGTAGTTCCTGTAAAAAACCTTTTGTAACACCTGCATTTCCGAATCCCCCTGAACACCTCTTGGCTTTCTCTAGTCTAACTTATTTTCCTAACCAACAGTCAATTAGTAAACTGATCTGATGGGCCCCTTGTGGAGGACCTACAACACAACACACGTTTGCTGATAATTTTGAATTTCCCCCACCCACCTGTTTCTCATAGTCTCTCGGTACGGTGACTACATCGCTTGACTGCAGAAAACCCACAGTGTGTCATCACATGGAGAACACAGACTTCTAGTGATATTAGTTCTCTTTTAATAAGATTTTTTAACAGCACAGTACAAAAGCTTACCTCGTAGCTCTCTTCTGTTACATAAAACCGAAGAGTGAAGTGGCAGCCCTCGAAGAATGGAAAACATGGCTGGTCCCGCTCTTCATCCTGCCAGCCTTCTTCGTAAGTATTGCACACAACAACACTCTCAGTCTGGCGGGGGTTGAAGTGCAGCGCTATGTTAGAGCCTTCGTCGTCACCGTATTGAAGGTTGAGGCAGTAGCTGGGTGGAGCAAAAATTTTATACAAAAGCATTAACAAAACAGTAGACACAGACAGGTGGGATGTGTGTGTGTGTGAGAGAGAGAGAGAGATGGAGAGAAAGAGAGAGAGAGAGAAATGAGAGATGAGAGATGAGAGAGAGAAAATGGAGAGATGGAGAGAGAGAGAAATGAAGAGGAGAGAGAGAGAAATGAAGAGAGAGAGAAAAGAGAGAGGAGAGAGAGAGAAATGAAGAAATGAAGAGAGAGAGCGAGAGAGAAATGGAGAGATGGAGAGAGAGAAATGAGAGAAGAGGAGAGAGAAAAGGAGAGATGGAGAGAGAGAGAATACGAGAGAGAGAAAATAGAGCGAGAGGAGAGATAGAGAGAGAGAGAAATGAAGAGCGAGAGAAATGAGAGAGAGAGAGAGAAATGAAGAGTGAGAGAGAATGATGGAGAGAGAGAGAGAGGAAATGAAGAGAGAGAGAGATGGAGAGAGGAGAGAGAGATGGAGGAGAGAGAGAGAGAAATGAGAGAGAGAGATGATGGAAGCGAGAGAGAGAGAATGAAGAGAGGCGAGATGGAGAGAGAGAGAAGAATGAAGAGGAGAGCGAGCGATGGATGAGGGAGAGAGAGAGAGAAATGAAGAGAGAGAAATGAAGAGAGAGAGAGAGAGAGATTGAAGGGAGAGAAATGAAGAGGATAGAGAGAGAAGATGCCGGGAGAGAAATGAGAGAGAGAGAAATGAAGTGATGAGCTGAAGGGAGAGAGAAAGAGAGAGATAGAGAGATGAAGAGCGAGAGAAAACTTTGCCCCATGCTGCAGAAAATGTTCTCAGTGTTCCTTAACAGATCCACGGGCCTGTTTTCTATTACAACTACATGTGAATTTCAGGAAAAATTTCCTACAGGTGGTCACTTATTTTGGTGGCGCCACAACATTCGGCAAAACCTACAAAACTGAAGAACAAATTCCCCACGACTGAGCCTCCTGTGAGTGCACACTTACGTCTACGGACAGACTTGTCAGGGTTTAGGGGTTACGACCAACCACAGGAAGTAGCTCCATGGTGGTACTCCAGTATTACTGCAGACTTAGCTCCCAGAGTTTTACTATTACTATTCCTGTATCCATTTCATTGTCAGAAGCTGTTTAAATTAATCAGATACAGCGACCTTCTTGTTTCCGCACCCCAGTGAATCATTTGTGAAGTACCAATGGAAGACAGAATTATCCTGCCAGGTGCATTAACTGAAATATCTGATTACAGTTGAGAGAGAAAAAAGAAATTAACCCATCTTACTTTGAACACCCATACTGTACTCTTCCCTTCAGTATGATTTGTTTTCCCACTTTAAGCTTCCCTGGAATCTTGTAAGTGGATGGAGTTTCCTTCAAAAGATTTTGAGTAGAACAGTCATTTTTAGATAAAGAAGGCAAAATTATTAGTCACTTCTATAACCAAAGAGTAAAATAAAACCCTTTTAAACAGATGTCCTGTTTCAAAAGGAAGGAAAAATTCTTTTAGGGGCAGTGAGAGAATTAAAACAATGCCTCTTTTATTCAACCCTGTATCACCTGGGGGTACATCTGCACCCCACTGCCCTTCAAATCTCTATTACTCAGCAAAACTTGAACAACGGGAACCCTGAACACATGCACGGCACCTACCTCGTCAGTGACGACAATTCTGTATATCACAACACACACACACATACGCGTTTTGCATTGCAAGGATGGTGGGTTTCACCAAATATACAGGCAGTCAGACCCGAATACTGGTGCCTCTAGGCTGGTGTGCGACCGAAGCCCAACTGGTCTAAGGTAAAAACCAATGCAGAATATAAAGGATTAAAGAACACATGCTGTTGGTGATTTGATTTCAAGGCTAAAATTACTAGCAGCAGTCATATGTTAAATGCACATAAAAGTAACCAAACAGTCTGATATCAACCGAAACATAGGATGGCGGTCAAAACTCTCACAACTCAGCAATTTTCCTAATCAAGCCAGCACTATTCAGAACTATGGTGGACAAGACAGTGTTGTTTGTGGTCTTCTTGAGAGGAGAGCTACAGCATCACCTACAGATATTTGAACATCTAAATTTTCAGAATTTCCTTTGTAACTAATAATACCACTGCATTAATTAAAAAAAAACAGCAGGTTATGTATGAGCTGTGTCATTTCTAAAGAAAAAAATGTCACTTTATGATGTTGTTATTGTATGCAAATTAATTCCTCAGTTTACTTTTTTTTTAAAACTGCATCTGGTTTCATAGCATATTTGCTGTCAATCTGTGTATCATGACACCATACATATGAAATAATGTCCAGGGTTATAAAATATATTCATAAAAACAAAAAAAACAGCAGACAATCTTGTATTATTCATTATTAAAACATTTCCGATAAATCTCAGGCGGACATTTGTAGTACAGCACAGATTGCTGGCAGCCAAAATCGTGGACTCGCCGATGAAATATCATATATAGGAACAATCATATATTATAGGCGTAATGTCACACGACTGCTATAAAAGACACCCATGCACGAAGAAACATGCCTCATGAAGTTTACAATGGAATTCTGATCACGCCAAGTAGTTTTCCTTCAAAATATCATTTGAAGACATTTCATTAGGTATTAGCAACTACAGTTATAATGCTGAATCAGTGAATTTGGTTTGCATAGAAATTCCCCTTAGTTTCACAGCTGTTACATTTATTTCATTAGAAAATATTCCTGACCTTTCAGTAAACCCAAGCAACAGCCAAAGATGTTTTATGTTTTATTTATACTGTCACCTCCATTTTATTAATTCTTTTGGTATAAAACTGAGGATATTGTTTCCTGCGAGACAATGTCAATTATTGTTTAAGGACAGAAACCAGCGACCTTTTTCTTTGTTGGGCTAATGTCTGATTTTGGCATAATCAAGCAGAAGAGAATTAAAAGCAGTTTTTCCTCCAAATCAAAAACAAAAATTGCCAATCATGCATAAATATTTTTTTTGCGATTACGTCACCACTTTTGATCGTTCTCTCAAAATGGAGAATTCAGAGTTTCGATGAACTTTGAACAACTGTCTCTCTGGAATTATTCTGCACGTTTTGTTCACATTTTGAACAGAACAACCTGAGTCGTTTAGAAACCTTCTCGTCTAATGGTTTTCCAATGTGCCAGGTCACAGATTCCGGAGGCAATGTAGTAAGAGGCTTGCATCAGAGAAGTCTGAAACATACCCACTTTTCCAAAATTCCACCAGGGAGTTGTAACAAGCATCCAATCCAAAATTCAAGATGACAGCCATTACCATGGTAACAGTTTGGCCAAAATTAAAAAAATACAAACTGATTTTTTATTTGTTGGATGCCTAGACAAAATCTTATGCAGATATTTTCAAAAATAGAGAAATTCTCTCTCCTTCGGTTTTACATCACACACTATGTGTACAACAGGATACTACATTGTTTTCTTCTAATGTATATGTCTGCAGATCAATTCACCTCTTGGTCTATGAGACATTTTAGCTACAACAGAACCTACGAGAGATTAAACAAAACCTAGTCTTCAAAAAAAAAAATAAAATAAGGTTCAATAATGTGTAATGAAAAACCATACTTAATACCTGAGTATACTATAAAATGTGTTTTTTGCAATTCTTTATTCAAATATCTGGTTTGATTTTGGTTTATAGATAGATCACTTGTTATTTAAATATATATATAAGTTGGCTCTTCCCAAAATAATACTCTGAATTTAAAAAAAAAAACAAAATACAAAATAAACAAAGAAAACAATCAGTGGACAAAATTTCACCAATTTATGTCTGAAAATCTCAATACATACAACCGAAGAGTACACTGAGTCTAAGCTGCTACCACTACAGTTACATAATGGCTCATGTGGCCCTCAAAATAAAAAGTTTGCCCACTTCTGGTTTAGAAGACCATGCTATGCAGGTAGAAATCAGTGATGTGGAACAGAGAGAGAGAGCGCAGATTTTTTTCCTGCAGTTAGGGCGAGAATTTTGGACATGACCCTGTAAACCGCTGTGGGGTGTACCGGAATATGCATGACCTTTCGGGCTAACACTGTGGGGTAATAATAGTTCTACATTTGTGGCAAATTCTAACGTTTCTAACTAAATGCAAACAGTAAAAAAAAAAAAAAAAAAGCCTTCAAGTATCAGTACAAACAAAGGTTTGTACTCAACTGTGCCGACATATTTTATCATTATTGCTTGAAGTGACAGCTGTAGAACCTGATATGAAAATCTTCCAGTCTGCATCATTTATAGTCAGCATACTGAGCCATGTATTAAATCAGCTATATTTCACAGAAATTCCATAACTATAGTTTCAGCAAAAGACTAATGGCTCACCAACAAGAGCATTTTAATAGGCACTAGTTTATTACTTTACTGGAGTTTCATTTTGTAGCCACAAGATGGAGGTGGGAGGAAACCATCTGTCTTATACAAGCATTCCCAGAGAAGACAAACTGCCACCAATAGAATTCTTAAATTGATTAATACCATCCCTTCACTGCATTTGCCTATAATTTATTCTACTTGTCAACAGTTGCTACCAATAAAATATTTTCTGATACCAAACCATGCCAGAATTTTAGCTTAATTGTAATTATGACCCCTAGTATTAGTAACTGTAGATTGTTAGTAATTTTGCCTCTGTTCAAAACTCCAAATTATTTTAAAACCTCTTAAGTCTCCTAAATTCAAACCTAATACTTTTGATCATTCAGTGTATTCAAAATGCTCTAGACCTGGAAACACACCATATATTAGATCAATATCCTTTCATAAACGGGACTCCATGTATAACAGCTCTTCACAATTAAGGCTTAAGTTAACAACCCTAACCCTGAAACCAACCCTACCAGATGAATGCTTCTCCATATTAACAATAATTATAATCGTCTCTATTGCCTGAGTTTTCAAGCATCGAGTTCCGTTTTCTGTTAAACTGACCAAGATAAACACGTTACTCAGGTTTACCTTATCCCTTTAACCCTATCCCTGCCATACACTTTGGTGGCTGGTGGAGCAGATCTTGGCCGGCCCATTAACTCAGCAAACCTGTCAACTACGTACCAAGACAGAGCCAGAAAAATGTTTCTAGGAAAATCCACAGACTGCTTCTCTCTTCATTTTTCTCCCCATTTTTTATTAAGAAAGAAAGAAAAAAACACGGAGAAAAATTCAGCCGTGGCTTAATTAGATTTATTATAAAGTTTACATGGTGTAAATTAGTTGCCTAATTCCAGCCAGCTCAAAAGACCCAGGGAGATCACACACTAGACAATTGAAAAACAAACTAAATAATTCTGTCTGATGCAGTGTCATCCTCAATGCACCCCAATTGGTGTGTTAGTGATATTCCACAGGTATGCTATATCATCTGCCTTAAGGAATTAACACCATCACACCACAGCCAACCATGGTGGAATGGATGTAAACAAATACTGAAGACAGATCAGGCAGCATCTTAAAGAACCAGCTTAGAGAAGGCAAAGAGGGAACCTTTTGTTGAATCCAAAGGAAAGAAGAGTTATTTATTTTATCCTAGCAGCAATTAGGATGGCCCATTATATAATAAAAAAGACCATAATTCTGGGGTTAAACGCTCTCGCTTTTCTCCAGGGTCTCTCTGAAGGGCCACAGACTTTCTTAAAACAAGTTATCCTTTTCAGTGATGAGGGGGCCCAAGAGCTACTTGTGAGGTGTCATGGGGCAAGCAAGGAAGGCTAAAGGTGCTCAATATGTACAAGATGATGGACTAGATTGTTATGGCCAATGAATCTGTCTGTCATATGAATTAAGATTTTGCGTATTTGGCAACTTCTGATGACTTTTATCACTTAGTTTCAGCATAATGTATGTAACTTTAGCTCTTCATTGTTCATGATTTCATCTGAAATATTTCCTTTGGTAAGCACAATTAAATTCTTACTTAGATATGTTTGGTATAGACTGGCTGGCCACTTTATTAGGACCTATACCTAATAACGGGTTGGGCCACCTTTTGCCTAAATAACACAGACATGATATGGCATACAATCCACAAGATGCTGAAAGGTGCCCTGAGGGATATTTCCCCACTCAGTTGTTAATATGGTAGGCAATGTATGGAGTGAGGTGGGCAGAGGATAGTGATGGTGAATGCATCTTTCATCCCACACGTATTCAACTGGATTAAAGATCCTGGGGTTGTGCTGGCTACAGGAGAAACTTGGAATCTTTGGCACATTCCACAAACCATGAACGTGCACAGTGGACTCAAGGTACATATGAAGCATTGCTGGATGCACTTGATGGAAATGATGCTGAGTTAAGCTTTGACATTTTTTTTTTTGCCTTCCAGAGGGAAACTGACTAGGCTTTACTATTCTGTCTAACCACCTTTTTCGTCTTTCTGTCAATGTGTTTGCCCCTACAATTCTCCCTCGCAGCAGACATCTCCTTTACAATTACTATTGCTGATAAACTCAAATAAAAAATCTGCCCTGGTCACTGTGGTACCTGCTAGATGTGAACATACCAAGGCGCCTCTTTTGAGTGCTTTAATATCCTTGGATTTCTCCATCTCTGTTTGAATAATTGTAAAATACCTATATACATATGACTTTGATGTGTGCTGTAGGATCACCTGTCCAAGTAGCCAATCTAATTTTCATTTGCAGCTCAGGTCAGATTGAAGTCTGAGGTGGAACACAAGTCCTAATAAAATGGCCAGCCAGTGCACTGCTTTCTGCATTTGTCTGAAATTGTTTCCTTTGTATATTGTGCTTCACATACATTCATTTTCAGTGATCTGATGTCAACATATATATATATACACAATTATTCGTGTGTTATTGGTATTCAAGAATAAAAGTTATAACAGTAAACTACAAAATAAAGAGAGATATAATTACTGAAAAGTAGAGCATTACAAAGGTGGATATGATAGCAGTGAAGAGATAATCGGGTAAATTCTTACTGCTAGAAAAGTTACTTGCTGATTGTGATCCCCTTTTCCTGTGAAAACTTTCCATTTCTTCTTTTGGAAGCCTCCTCCCTGACTGGTGATTCACCAGATTAACCCTGAACTGCTCCCATCACTACTGTATTATCTGAAAAATTAGCCTCTGCTCCTACAGTTTATTGGCAGCCAGCTGGGGTACCTTTGGATCCTGCCTCTATGAGTGCAGTGAACAAAATGCGACTTGAAAAGTCACCTTTGGTGACCTCAAAACAATATTCAAAGTTAACAAGCAGTAGCTTAAATTCTTGCCTTCCTTCAGGTGCTACGGTTCAGCCATGAAAGAGTAGCAAACAAACGCACAAACACTTAAAAATATGTATTAGATTGTCCCTCTGAAAAGTCTCAAATTCCATCTTATAGCTGACTAATTGTTGTATTTTTCAAATTTTGTCCAGAATTCTACTGTTGCAATCTCATGTGGCGATTCCAGAACAAACACTCCTAGGATGTAATATTACAATCTATAATGTACCGTTCATTCATCTTTCCTCAAAATTAGTTGCAAAACATGGATACTAAGTGTTAAGAATAGCTGGCAGATGGGGCTGCAGAAAGGAAGTGCCAAAGATTATGTATTACTTATACATCAGAAACAAATACACATACTTCTAGATGATAGGGATATTCTGAATTCTAAACTGCCAAACCAGATGGTAAATTAGAAGTGGCACACAGCTCCTGTCAGAGGACACAAACAAGTTTGTGGGTTGTGGGTGTTTAAAATGATAAATAATTTTCAACGCTGTAAAAGGTGAATTAGAGGTGTAGGTGTAGGCGCGTGCGTAGGTGTAGATAATATCTGGGACAAATGTATCCTGTCAGTGCTGAAAGGGTTAAAAGGAATCTATGCCATTTTTCCTAGCAGGTACAGGAAGTGCGAAAACCACTAACAGAAAAACAAGGCGGCTCGGACCAAAGTGTAATACTTACAATGTTTGTGATCCGATGAGTCATCTTCCTCCTGGGCTAACCTCAATCCTTGAACAAAAATTTTTTTGATATTAAAAGAAAGAGCAGAATAAATAATATAATTTGGCTAATAAATATGGAATATACATTTTTAAAATACCCAATTAGTTTTCAAATGTCAAAATCTGCTGTAAATGTTCTTGACATTTTAGAATCCTTAAAATTCTGACATGGACACACCCCTAGCAAAGTTCATTTTCTTTTCTGATTTATTCCACTTTATCTTAGATAAGTATTTATAAATTCATTGATACTCCTTGAGATAATTCTTGTACTATGCAACAAAGAGGCCTTGTTAATAGAAACACACTGATAAGGGGGGGAAAAGTACATAAACTGCATGATATATTATGCCAACTTGTTCAGTAATACTGTACAATACATCAGACTGTTTTTGTTATAGCTTACAAACCCATATAAAACTCATTTCCCCTCTCAATACTACAGCAAAATTGCCAAAGTTTTGCATCATGCTATAATTTTCTAATTTTGCTTCATAAAGTTTAATTAAACTTGCTGGATTTGCATAATAATGTTATGATAACATACTGAATGTAAATACATGATTTAAAAAGACCTTATATATATTTATCACGACAAGTGCGATTCAGCAGTATTCAAAAGCAGACACTTAAGAGCGGCCATGGGTACAGCATCAAGATTTTTGAGCTTATTTGAAAATTAAATAAAATCTTAGGATGATGCAAACAGTTCAGCCACAGCTGTATAGTGAATTATGATAATCACTCAGTACTGCATTACATTTCATCATAATACTGTGATATACACAACCATAGCTATTATACTGCTCTTTTATAATTCTATCATACTCTTTTCTAAATATATACACCTATGCAGATTGTATCTTACCACATTAAATAGCAAAACTAACATGTCTGAGCCCATCATTACATACCGTCACACATTCTCTGGCACCTGTGTTTATAAAATAATAAACATGTAAAATTCCGTCAACTACCAACAGAACTGGTTTTGAAGGCAGATTTGAAAAAAGATCTGATCAAACTTCTGAAAGTTTGCTTAATAACTAGTCCACTCTTGCTCTTCTAGACATTTTCAGGTACACAGACTGGATCAGGATTCTGTCACATCTAAAACCCAAGTCATCTGTAAAGCAGAACCATCTGCAGTCATAGAGAATCAAGACAGTGCAGCCAGTTTTTTCAACCATTCTGGCATCACGAGTCTGAGCCCCGGTGTTAACAACAAGTGGCTGCAAGATGATGGAAGTGGCATATCAAAAATTATGACAATGGTGACGAGCTGTGTAATGATAGAACCCTTAACTGCAGCAGGGCTAACATTGACAGTTAGCTAGAGAGGGAAATCTAAGTAGTCATAGTCAAACTTTGGCAGTTCCCAATGGAAAAGCTCTTTTTTTCTGTTGGTATCACCATCTTGACAGTAGGGAAAGAGCTTTGCAATAAGTCATACCACTTATTTTACAATTTAAATTATCATAAAAACCTTAAAATATTAACTAAAATACCACACACATATGCATACATACACTATATTGCACAGTATGCATATATGACTATCTTTTTAAAAAAAGTTAAATCCTACACCATACTGTCATAAAATTAACTTAAAAAAATACAACACTATTAACACATTTAATATTAGTTATGAAGAGCGATTATAAGGGCCTGGATTCTTTAATGCTACACCACATAACATATCACCAGGGGTCACAGATATAAAATACATTTTCAGTTAGACATGCTTTCTTTTTACTGTGCAATAACCACCAAAAATGTTTGCCAACTCAGGGTTTTTTAAAACTAAACATACACTTTTGTTTGTTTCTGTTTTTTTTTCTTTCTCTTTTTTTTTTTTGGTGAAAGAGAATTTTAAAATCTTCTTGTCCACTCTCACTAGATCTTGAGTGGCAGGAGTCTAGAAAACTATAAATTTCTTTGTATAATATCAGATGTCTTATATCTAATTATTGGTACTCTTTCCCATCATTTAATTTGAATGTCTGATCGGTGTTCTGGTAATTTTCAACTATCTTAAAAAATAACCCTTAATCGCACCAGTTTCATAACAGTCATTAAAATGGGGGTCTCTGCTGATTAGCCACAGGGAAGATAAACATCAAACAGTAGGGGCACCTTAATACAACTCATGATGCTAATGAAAAGTTGTACTAATCTTATTTTATAATTTTTTAAATGCCAACATTGTCAATAAAATCCTGTAATTTTTAAATTAAAAAACAGACAAATCTAATAGCTAAAATTATGCTAATTTTGTTTAGTGTTTTTTTAAAGAATGAGATATGGCTGTTGCAGTGTATTAGCAAATCTGTTATTATATATCAGGCAGACTTTAATACCTTGGGGGTGAAGGTCAAGTAATGCTAGGAGGGCAAGGCAATGGATGGGGGTGAGGCCAGAAGTAGAGCAGTAGTTTATGATTGATTTCGGTCTCATCCTCTAATTTACGATGAGTTATACACAATAACGATGTAAATTCGCCCAATGTATTTAATGAGACAATGCAGACATTTAGAAACTCATGCCACTTCCTCTATTCTTAGTAGATTTACTAAAACAAACCAAAACTAATCTAGAAAACATTTAAATAGAAACAAAAGGTGTGTGTGGGGGGACCGGAATATTTCACCAGTTCACCTAACCACCTGAATCCTCCGCTACCCTATTTAGGAGCTAATTACAGTACCTATTGTTATAGGTGCTATAACAGAGGCAGAAGTACTTGCGATGCTAGACGAGCCTCGTTTCTGTTCCAATATGTCAGCAACCTAGGAATGCCCGCTGGAAGTCACAAAAAGGAAAGAAAACCAGCGCGATTCAATCCGCTCCCCATCAGCAGCAGTTAGGGAATTCGACGGAGCGGCCCCCTGGCGACTGAAATGAATTACCAATCTAGCAGGGGGTAAGATATCCAACTCGATTGGTTGGCCTACAAGGCTGGCTACTAGAGGGATGGTAGGTACTACATACCCGTCGGTCGGTCGGTCGGTCGGCTAAAGCCAAGGCTCATATGTCGGATCAGTCGGCGAGCACCCCCCCCACCCCCCGGGGGTCACTCGACACCGCCATTGGCTGCTTGCTGCCCATATATGGACACAAGAAGGCGGAACCTCTCCATCATCACGCCGGGCTGAGGAGGAGGGGGGGTCAAAGTCAAACTCGAGTCCAAGGTCGCCACCGGTCCGCTCGAACTCCGATTGCTGATTTATTCTGTAAATACCCGAAATATCGCTTTCAGTCCCTGAACGCCATAAGTATCGTTACTATTTACTGATGCTAAAGGGGAGCAAACACTTATGAGTACCCGCGGAGAGTGTCAAATGGACTCCTCAGCCGCACGCTGACCCGGGGGGGGGGGCAGCGAGTGACCCATCACCGCCTCTCGCTTCGCCCGTTCGGGTGCTGAGAAACTTCGTCCTACCGAGAAAAACGGAGGAGTCATCAACAAAACCCCACCCCGATATTTCTTCTTTAGGTTCTCGATTTCCGATGATTTCTTGTTGCTTTTCTCTTCATCTCGGCAGGTGGGAGTCAACCATGTAAATGATTACCCATTTATTGTTTTACCGGGTGCCCCCTTTTTTAAAAATCTTTTACTGGGGGAATAAAAGATCCGAAGACGTCTGGAGGGGGATCTGAACGTGGCAATGAGCTGCATCCTTCCTGGGGTTTCTCCCTCCGACAGGAACTGGGGAGCACTCGTTTACCTGTTGGTCACATCCGACATCATCGCGGGTGGATTAACGTGTAAAAGACCAGAAATAAAGGGAGAGTCGGGCTCTTCAGCCGATGCAAAGACCCAGAGAATGTCTCCACCCCCTCCCTTTTTTTTTTAAAGAATTTCTTTGTCATTTTCTTGTTCAAATTTACTCCCTCTCCCAAATCTGCCGGAAGTTTATCTCTTAGAATCGTTTTAAAACCTCTGCGGAATTTCTGGATGTTAAGGGAGAAGTCATTTTGCAGACTGAGCGATCGTCGTGTCTGGTGGGGATGAAAGGTTCAGGTCGGCTGACTCACGACCCGAACGTCGGGCTAATTTGATAAACGACGGCGGTCGGGGGCGGCCCCTGTGTGATGTGTACGGCACTTTTGGAATGTCATTATACACCTGAGAACTGATCGTCATACCGACGGCGTGTCAGGAGATACAGCAGGGGACCATGGTAATAACCAACACCTGTTGTTGCTTTCTGTGGGAATTTTACGGACCTTTTAAGAGAATTGCGACGCGAAAAGTAGCATCTCTGCGGCACGGAGTTAAAACTTGGAGCGAGGACCCGGAACGAAATAGTTTAAAATGGCTAACACCCGCCTCCTCTGGCCGCGAGATGATCCGTCATTAAGTAAATGGTCAGGGTCTACAAGGGCTGGACTGGCCGCGTCTGTAAATGCGGGAGTAGTGGGTAGCTTACTGATTTATTGACGTGACTAATCGCTGTGGCACGAAGAGATAAGCAACGTACAGCTGCCGCACGCGCATTTTTCAACAGAAATCTCTCCTCCTCCTCCCTTCTCCTCCTCCCACCTGTGACATTTCCCCGTATCCTGTTCGCGATAAAACATCGCAAAGGTCAAAGGAACGGCTCGTGGAGATATGTCAGACTTACATGTAGTCCCCGTCCGGCAGGGAGGCAGTATCATCCTCGGTGACGATCAACCCGGATTAACACGCTTAAGTCGCGTTAGATGCTCGGTAAACAACGAAAGATTTGTCTTTACATTTTAAAAAAAACAAACAAAACAACAAAAAACAAACACAGACACAAATTTAACTTGGGAATGATATGAAGCAGGTGCCCCGGCCGGCCGGATAAAACCATTCAGCGGATCCGGCGAAGATGCGGGCACAGGAGTGACCAGGGGATGAGTTTCTGGCTGCCCGATTAAGCAGCGTGGAGTAAAAAAGACAAGCGAACGGATCAGCGGAGGAGGGCATAAATAGTGGATAGGTACGACAGCTGATCTTTTAGCCGAACCACGGCGCGGGTCAGTTCCATCAGAGTCTTCTACACGTACCCGGTTTCCTCTTTCCCTCCACTTAAAGCGCGAAACAAAAGAAAACGAGTTCAGATTTCGAAGGTGTCCGTCTATTGCGCAAAACGTCTGAAGTTTTTCCATATGGGGAAATGTTGGAAAACGATGACTTACTTTTATATTCTGTCACTTTAGGATACACTAAATGGAAATAGTTCAGCATTAGCTTTTGAGATATAAATGACTCTCTCTCTCTGTTTAAAGAAACCAATCAAAATGGGAAGTAACTCGTCTCATCTTCCATATTTCTAAGGGAGACCTCGTTTGCTTTTATTCCCCCTCCAAAAAAACAAAAACAAAAACATCGATGTTTTCCCCTACATTTAAAAATAAAAAATTTATTGTAAGAATTTTGTTGACGCCGTGTCGACTCCCTAGGAATAGGATCTGGATGATCTCGGGGCCAAGATGTATACTTAGCGGATGAAGATTCCCTAATCCGGGTTCTGATGTTGGGAAAACAAATCCAGGCTTTACGATAGGGGGCAGCTACAGCGCTGACGAACACGACAAACCCAGGTGGTTAAGAGGCACTTCGGACTTCCTAAATCTGGCAGGATCCCGAGTCCAAGATAAACATCTACCTGCTGAATAACTGAGCTGAGAAACACCGCAATTTAACTATGTATGTATGTTACACTTAAGATTAACTTTACATGATGTAGAGAGTATCCATACAATTAATTAAGAAAATCAACAACAGGAGACGACCCCAACCGGGATTCGAACGTTGTCCGCGGTCCTAGTGGCCCACTAGTCGAACCGCCAATCGCGATCATTGCGTCCGGTTATATGCTAGTGATCGGATTCATCATGTCAATATAGATTACATCTTTCAATCTATCACCTATATAAGGAAACCCCCACCCCACGGGATACAGGTGAGAAACGGTTAGGTCATGTAGCGGTCGACCTGTCTTGGTTTTATCTTGGATTGTTGTCATCACGTGACGAGAAGTCAACGGGAGAAAGCCACTTTAGACTGAACGCATTTCTTTCTTTAACAATCAAGAAATCTGCTTTAAAAAGGGGGAAATAACTCTACCTTCTTAGAAATTTATATTAAAGGGAGACTATTCCTGGTGTTTTTCTTCACTCCGCTAGTTTATCATCCAATAACTAATTAAATAAAATAGGCAAAAATATAAATCTTCAATGGAAAAATCGGAAACTTAAAACAATAAATGTATTTTTTTAAAGTTGTTAATAATAATAAAAAAAACAGATTTAAAATAAAATCTCTTATGTCGCTTTTTACCATAATCGCTACTAAATGACAGGATAAAACTAGCATTTAAATTATTTAGAAATATTTTGCTAAAAAAATATAATAATAAAGTTTGTCTGTAGCAATGTACCTAAAAAATTAAAATAATTTTTTTAAAAAGCATTAATTGTTTTATGTATCAGCATTTTGGGAAAATACCAATAACGTCATTTAGTGATTTATCTAAACAAATTATAACTGGTGAGCGCCACTGAGGAGACAAATATCCCCAAAGCTGTTATGAAATTTCTTATACCGGAAGCAATAAGCTGAGTTGATTACTTTAATTTTACTATTTTGAGATCTCGCTGTTTACCTCATTATCGAGTAAACATCTGTCACCTTCATTATTTCTGTAAATTCTCGGACAGACAAATAAATATTATCAAGCGGATATCACTTTGATGACGAATCAGAGGGTTTTTTAGAAAGAACACATTCCGACCCCTGCCGGTGGTAATGATTTTTTTTTTCTCTTTTGCATAAACAAAGAACTGTTTATCATTTCCATGGCGAGCTTTCTGAAGCTAATTAGCAAATCGTTAACAAAAATAACCAAAGACATGTATTGGGCGTACATATTGAAATGCTCTATTTAAACAAATGTACAATTAATATCATGAGAAACCATTCTCTAGTGTGTTTATTCCAGTGGGAGTTTCACCTTACCTGTCTAAACACACCCCCCTAACAAGAACACTTCAACCGGATTTAGTATAAAATCAACGACAAAGTTTAACGCTCCCAGTCTCGTTAGGCGAGTGGGTGATATACAGCCATGGCCAAAAGTTTCGGCTGACTCTAGAAACACCATCAACAAAATTTCTCTCTAAATCGTGGAGTACCGATGACCACTTCTACAACTCTGCTTTTGAATACGTTCAGCTGCAGTCATATCCTCTGTGAAAAGCAACAGAGCAAGACGGCGCTCCGATGTGTTACGGCGTTATGGAAATCCAGTGGGTTCAGTTCAGCTTTATTACGCAAAACGAGTAAAATTCTAAGGCGATGAAAGACTTCCGGTCATGTCCGTAGATTGCTCGTAACGTTTGCTGATGATGACGACCCTCGGATGACTGATAAGACGGATGACGGAAGCGACCATCTTCGCGATATACTGCCCGTTGTCAAGATTCGCCGGCTATCTTCCAGTTTACTGACAGCAATTTATCGCCAAATTCAAACAGCGAAACCTTCCAACCGCCGGGCAACCCTAATTCTGATTGAACCTTTCTCGTACAAAACAACAACAACAACAAGATTTCCTGGTATTATCGATTATCCAGGCTAGTCATCTAAGCCCAGAAATACAAATTGTTTACTGTCTGCTGCGCAAATGAAAGTCAGAGATCCTAAGAATCAAATGGCATTCGAAGGCTATGACACTGATTTTCACCGAAATCGTTTCATTTATTAAATGGGATGAGCTCCAGCCATTTTTTTCTTCTTTTTGTTTTTTTAGTCAATCGATTTCATCCAAAGTGTAAAGTAATTACCATCTTGTAAATAGATGGTCTTAACTCCAAGCATTTGGCCAAAGCCGAGGGAAGTAGGCTGTCTTCTAAAAGATCGTTGCGATCCTGAATTGAGAATGGGTCAAAGAAAGTGGAACGTTTTCCATCAGTGCAGCCACTTCTCTCTAGTTAAGCGAAAATCCACCCATGGTTTAAACTACAAAATTTTAAAATGTATATGAAAATAAACAGCTAAATATGGTTCCTAACTATCTATATTCGAATGATTTTTCAAAACACTTTCAACACTAGAATAGTTTTTATTACAAATGGTAAAATATGTAAATAGTGATAAAGGAATTGTTTATTTTCAGGATGTGTGTAAACGTTACAGCTAGCATATTATGAAACCAAAATTGTTTCTCCTCCACCATAAATTTGTAATCTAAATCCACTATTCAATATGTAGCATAGTAACCAATGCATGGGTTTTTACTTAGCGAAATCTCACTGGGAATATAAGAAAGCAGGATTTTCTGGGGGTTTTTTGTTGCTGAAACTGTCTCTTCATTACTTCGTACACTTAGAGAGTTGCCGAGAAGGGGAATTTCCCGAAAGGTCTCGTTCGTCTGAGAAACAGCGGAAGTTATCGTAGGCGTAGAAACGATCGCAGACACCGGCTGTTTCCGGCTGAGGGTGACTCGCGCCTGCGCAATGAGAAGCGGATGACGGCTGATCTCAGTGGGAAGAGAATTCGCTAAAGCTCTCGATTAGCAGCGATTAGGAAAATCAAGTACTCCGCCATTATTTTCTGATCTTTTTAGACCATCCGTTGACAGCTCTTCGTTCTTTTGATGGCTGGCGTGTTCTTGCCAAGCGAGAGACAATGCAATGTTTATCGTTTTCTGATCTCATTTAGCTCTCGTGACTTGTTCGATACCGAGAAACCCGGTGGAGAACGTTCTCTGACGTTAGAGAGCGCACCCAAGGGACGCCACTCTCCTCCCTCCCCGCCCCCTGCGTTCATTGCGTACATTCTACAAACAGGAAACTTTGAAAAGGTTAGAGAAAAGAGAAAGAATAAATACATTTCTTTAATAATAAATAAAAAATTTCTAACGAACAGTAAATACT
The DNA here is from genome assembly GCA_018389105.1 of Nautilus pompilius. Taxonomy (NCBI): domain Eukaryota; kingdom Metazoa; phylum Mollusca; class Cephalopoda; order Nautilida; family Nautilidae; genus Nautilus; species Nautilus pompilius. Next base: position 1,417,135 of record JACATO010000084.1, on the reverse strand, counting down.
CGTATGGTAACCAACACTTGGCTGCTGGGCGGGTATATTACCGAATTTCTGGTTTTATAACACCCCACCCCCTGTGAAGGCCGTAAAGCGTGGTCCACACGTCTCTTGTTGTGGTTATGGGTTTTTGCAAATGTCTATTATCTTCAGCGGATTACGGTATTTCGTAATTTTTTGTTTCATTGGATATGCAGCTTCTTTTTTTTTAAAAAAAATGAGTAAATTTGACATTAACGACAGCGTTCCCAAACAGTCAGCTCCAGCGGTTATTTCGGTTTGAATAATTTTTTTTAAAAAAAAAAAACCGTCTAAATAGTTTAATTAGTTTCTGAAAATAATATGGCTGTGACTTTTAGCTTTGAGTTGTGTGTTTATTTATAGTTCTGTCTGTTATTAAAACAAAGTAAATGAAATATCCTAAATTAAAATGTTTAACAAACTCTAGTAACTGAGAACGCTGCCCACAGAGTCTTTGATATGTTTTCATTATGTAGATGGATCTTCCCTAGTTGCACTACCGAGGAGACTGGCTGCAGAGCATTGCCGATTAGTGAATAGCATCATTTCATTCTTTTAAACTGTACAAACTTCTTTGTTTCCTTTTTAAAATAATACGTTTTTTAATTATTATTATTTAATTATTATTATTATTATTATTATTATTATTATTATTATTATTATTATTATTATTATTATTATATTATTATTATTATTATTATTATATTATTATTGTTATTGTGTGGTTGTTGTTGTTGTTGTTGTCTCTCGTATAAAAAATGATCGCCTTCGGTGTCTATTGTGTAGAATCTCTGGTGATTTTAGACAGGATTCTGAATTTGCTGGCTTTCGGACATCCATCACCTTGTCCATATCTGACGGACCTACAGAGCGCATCCAGGAACGACAGTGAACATAGCTCGGGCATCACCTAAAACGAGCTCCTTTGAAAACTCGAGTTTAACCTGAAACTCTAACAAATTATCGACGAAAGTGTATAATTTCATACAAGCAGATCATGTATAAAGGTGCATTAAAAAAGTAATTATTTGTTTGAGCTGTCTTTTGTAGGAGATGAAACGTTTTCAGGTTTACTTAAAACCTTTTCGCAGTAGTGTACACGTAGAAGGCGGAAGACAAACGAGCGTGGAGCAAATGAAGAGAAAGAGATAAGAGGAGCCACGAACGATGATTCTGCGTCATCAAGACTCGTTTTTTGATATCGTGTTTGGGTTTCTGGATGACAGCACAATTTAGTGTTTACTACTGGATAGATTTTTCTAAAAAAAAAAAAACAAAAAAAGAGTGAGAGGATGGGGGAGTATGGGGGGAAAATCTTGAGAGTGAGGATCTCTCTCTCCCCCTCCCTCCCAGACAATCTCGAGAGCTCTAGAGCTCTCTCGATGAGGGCGAGAGCGTCTCAGAGGCGACTCGCTCTCTCGTTAGGCGAATATGTAGGAGAGAGCGAGCGATCCATATCTCTCTAGAGAGAGCTCTAGAGATAGCCTCAAGCTCTCCGCTCTTACTCTCTCGTCCATCTTCTCTCAGTCTCTAGCCTCTCTCTCTCTCTCTCTCTCTCTCTCTCGTCTCCATCTCTCTCTTCCATATCTCTCTCTCTCTCTCTCTACTCTCTCTCTCTCTCTCTCTCTCCTCTCTCTCCTCTTCTCTCTCTCTCCTCTCTCTCAGAAAAACACCACACACACGTGTGTTCCAGAATAATATTTTCTCGTTATTTCACAATTTTAAAAACGACGATACAATTTAGTTATCTTCATTGCAAATTTGTCATCGGTTATTGACATCGTCAAGGATTTTCAAATATTCCCCACTCTCTTCGGAGTTAATTCCTTTTGCAGTTAGAATCCGCGCCGTAGTACAATTTCTGTGACTAACAATAATATCATAATTGTTAAATCTTAAATTCAGAGTTTAAAAAAATCCAAAAAGAATATCGTAAGTTGATAAAACGCATATAATAATTTGTTAAAAATTCTGTATTCAAATGGAATTGTGTCTTCTCTCTTGGAGACGCAAAGATGTGCAAACGATTTTAAAAATTGGTATACCAGGATAGACTTAAAACTGAGCCAAAGCTCGTCTTTGACAGATAGAGTTCGGTTCCAAAGCAGCTGGTTGGTAAGGTGACGAAGACAATCAGCCTGTAGATGTTGCTGGTCAAAGCGCCAAGAAAAATTAGTTACAAAGGTAAAAAATCATCAAGCAGTGTCGTTTGATTAAAGGGAAATAATGCAAGAAAAATTGAATGCTGTGTTCTTAAAAATATATATACTGGAAGTAATCAAACTCACGCGAAAGAGACAAAGGAAAAACACTATATAGTTTTATGAAAAATAATAAACTAGTTCACACTTTTAATATTAGTACCTACCATCGGTAATTTATTCCATCTGTTTAATTTTAAAATCCCTCATTGAAGAAGTTCTTTTTCAATATCAAACCAATAACTATACCACGTAGTATTGCCATCAGTAGATAATAGCAGTAGTAACCATAGGTAACTAGCCATGATGTGCCTGAAGTCCGCACCTTGTAAACGGTTAATCGTTCTTAAAGTCTTTCTAAGATAGGTCCACTATCCGTTTAGCACACTGCAGATGCTCAGACGGACCATTCCTGACATTGAGACCGACAGGTTCCCCTAAACATTAACGATATAGATCCCCGAATACGATTCGCGTTCATTAGACAGTGCTGACAAAATCCTGACTGCGGTCTGATGCTGGCGTTGCAGCTCCTCTAGCAGCCGGATGAAGCTAGAGAGGAGATCAGCTACTTGCTGGTGGCACTAGGCGCCTCTCTCTAGATAGTCTGGGAGAACTTCCGGCTTCTGGTGAGGTTCTAATCTCATGCTTTGAAATGAACGCTGCACGTGTAGCTATATACTGATGCGATACCACGTCATCGCCAAGTAATTACTTTCGTTTAATCGACAGGTGGCGTCTGTGATGGGTTCTGCAAGGTGTAGAATAAATCGTATAATTATGTTGTAATTCGGGACTGTAAACTTTAAATTGTAATGAAGAAAAACAACAACAACAACAACAGAAGAATGAGCAGATATTTCGGTTACTTTATTTACTTTATAGGCAGTTTTTCCTAATTCAAATGGCACCAAATAAAAAGGATAGGGCTGATTAACCCTACAGCGCCCCCTACTAGTAATAACATTTGTGTCAGAGTATGAAAACCTCCAGAGAAGTAAAAGCGCTGGACTTACCTAATACAAGCCTCATCTTCTCTTAAGATGCTAGTTAAAAATCTATTACTTTTTGAGTACAGAAGAAAAGAGTATTGCTGTATCTTTTTCTTTCTCCATCGGAAGCTGCTGGACTGTAATGTCTTCTAAAAATTTACAAATATGAAGAATCATCAGCTGCATTAATTTTTCTGATGATGATTCTGGCCACCTTTATCTGGTGGAATGACCCATTACCAGAATGTAAAGATTTTAATGGTTAGGTAAAACCAGCCAGAAACGAAACGTAAGCGGCTTCCGCAACAAGAGCAAACTCTTGACTCGGAGTTCGCCGGCCATTCCTACCGAAGAATTACTCAAAAGTCCTTACTCAGAATCTATTTTGCAACAACGAACCGCTTCGTTAGCCGAAGAGATTTTAGATTTACTTCTTTGTTTCTTTCATCGTGATTTTTAAAGGCTTTATATGAGCTCACTTCCCTTCCCTATTCTATCCAACACCTTTAGCATTTCGAAGTTCTGCCCATGAAGATTCTTCTGGTAAAGATATTGTGGAGTGGTTGTTCTTCTGCCATCAACTCGTCTATTGAGTGAACGTTATGTCAGACGTCTGCTTTGAGAGGATAAGGCATTATATCCGATACCAAAGATAAAAACGATAATTTCCATACACACTAAAAACACTAATACCGAGCGATAACATTTAAACCAATAATACTTTACCTTTCGTTGTATCTAAAACAATAAAACAACTTTGTGATAGATATACTAATTTTCTTTTGCCTTCCTACTTTCGTAGCTCATCTTATTTTCTCGAGAAACTGGTATACACAAGTGAAAGTTTAAAAGGAACTGTCAGTAAAGATTAAAATAGCCCTGCTTTTCGATGCAAAGAAATTTCTAAAGGCTCAGCTCAAACAGATCAGGAAAATGATACATATCCTTAGATTTCCAAACCAAGCAACCGTTGAAACAAAAGTATTAACCGAGTCACCCCTATTGTAATTCAGAGTAACGTGAGTTTTTGAAATAGTTTTTAATTTGTGTTATCTGGCTACTTTTCCATTATATATGTATCCATATAGGCACACTTCACATATAAAATTAGCCTGAATCTGGGCACTGTTTTCTGTAGCATGATGGAGTTGTATTTAGAATAATCGTCAATTGGGTTTGTGGTAGTGATGATGTTAATAGAGAAACTTCTCTCTTTAAAAAATAGGTTTTTCCTTTGTATTTCAGCTTTCAGCTCAACCTGGTAGATATTGGAATTTAGAATGTGCCAGTGTTACCCGAGACAGCACAGAAGGAAGAAACAGTAGAGATAGAATAGACGATACCTAGGAAAGTTGCTGCTGCTGCTTCTCTGAAAAAAATCTTTAGACCAGATTTAGCGACAAAGAATTCAGTTCAACATGCGGTAAACAGTTTTCTACATGCACGAGTGAACTCGAGGAGGAAAGGTTTCTTCCATCAGATGGAGACCCTGATCTATGCAAAGACTTTTCTGATCCCCGCCGTTCTAAATGCTGCAGGCCGGCGACTTTGACAATTCTCAGCGTGTTGTAGAGAATGCAAAAACTCGAATCTTTGTAAACGTAAGAATCACAATTCCTTTAAAATATTTGTCCTGTAGCAAGCATTTAAACATTTTAAAAAATCTAGAGCATAAGTTCATCCTCAGGTCCAAAGGATAGGCGGAAAAACGTGAATTTTACTCCACGTATTACGACGCTTTTTGTCACGATGGCTGTCGCCGGCTCTAGGGGACAACAAGAGAGCAGCCCGAAGATGGACCTCAGCAAGTGCTTCACCGACATAAGCTTGAGTTTCATCTGATCTCCATATAACTTTAGCTCCCTCACACGTGAACCTCTGCTCCATAAAAGATGATTGCTGCCATTCTTAAAACTCAGATCCATTTACGTCACACCAGTCCAAAAGTCTACAGATGTGGATCGAATACTCAGTTGTAGTGCCAGTGCAAAAACGGAACTTGTCGCTGTTTTCCTACGAAATCCACCCTATACCGACTGGACTTTGCTAGGGGGAGCAATTTGGCGGCATACGAGTATTTTAGATTTAGATTTTGTTACACATATAACGGAACACTTACAGCAGAAAGTAATAAATTAGTTCGGCCGTTTCCCCATCTCCCCGCTCCTACTCGGCAATTGTTCACTTGAATATGGTTGGCCGTGTAGTGTTCAGCCCCCCCTTTTTTTTTTTTTGTGGATGAAAATCCAAGAGCTTGAATAATACGACCAGTGGCTTTGTTCGTAACTCATTAGCGTGAGCCGGTTATGCATTGCAAAGGCCAGGATGATGAGCGGTGTTTGTTGTTTTTTCCCAAAATTTGGGCATTCATCTTGGATCGCAGAGTTGTGGAACGGCTGGAGATTCCTGCAGGTTCACCGATCTGGGCCGATGTTCGATTTTCGTTTTTTTTTTGGTAAACGATCATTTTGCGTAGAAATTTTAAATCTAATTCCTCTGATGCCAGGATGTACTACTTCGATCTCAGAAAATAAATAATTACCATTAACAAGGGATATTACCAAAATAATTCATCGTGTCCTAAAATAAGGTCGGCATTTATACAATACATTAATTTTAATTTTTTTAAAAAAGGATTAGTAGAATATTCTTTCAGATTATTAGATAACTGAGTTTATCACATTAGATTTTCACAGTTTATAAGTTGTATACTTTTTGTTAGCCTGTGCATCTATGCGAGTTCAAGGGTTAAGTTTGCTATTTCATCAGTGGGAACGTGTGCATCTATTCTTATCGTTCAAAAGGAAAAGCAAGATGACCTTGGTTATTAATGTAAATCGCTTACGAATAGTTCGATTTTCTCTGTTTTTTTTATTTCAAATAACACGAAAATCAATCTAATTTCAGTAATCGTTTATACGGAAAATGGTAAAAATATTTTAATATTAAATTTCTAAACCACAGATCTCAGAGATTTTAAAACGTTATTAAGTATGACGGTAAATTTCCTTATAACCTCAAATCCATCATCAGCAAGATGACATATCCACCGCCAGTAAGTCGACCCCCGCGTACGTAATCGCGGTTCGGCATTCGCGGCCCCGGTTATTCGCGGAATTTTCCTTAGAACCTAACTAATAATTGTTCATGGAAACCCCCGCATATTCGCGGAATCGCAAACATCTTCCGCGATTTTTAATGGCTTTTTTCGTGGCAATATATATTTTTTCACGCTTTTTAACGCTAAATTATTAACAACAATATAATTTACTAATTTTGTAATATAAATACTAACGTAAATTCAGCAAAATATCAATATAAAATAAACGCTATTGGCTGGAGGTTTGAAAGTAGCCAATCAGAGAGCGTTATTCGTTTCTCCTCGCTGCTGATTGGCTGCTGCCCACGAGGCGCTGTCTCAGGCAGATGCAGCCCAGCAGCCCCGCATCATCCAAGTTTACCGCGTGTAGCTATCTCGAGTGTTTCGCTGAGTGTTGTGTTTTTAATTAAATTATTATTATATATTTACTTATATTTTACGTTATATTTTGACGTTTATAGGCATTTTTATGGACCACGTCCAATATTCGCGGTTTTTCACTTTACGTGGGTGCTCTAGGGACGTAACCCCCGCGAATACCGGGGGACAACTGTATATCATAACCACGGGTACGTCGACAGTATGATAAAAGCCACCGCCAGTAGGTGAAGGTATTATGTAAGTGGCCGCAGACATGAGTTCTTTGTTTTCTGAGCCATGTCTCTCACGTAGGTTTCTCCACGTAGTCCGATTTCCTTACGCTTCAACCAGACTAGTAGCACATCGGGCAGGTTCGTGTTTACCCAATCATATTTCACCTTTTCCGGTGAGTATGCAAGGCCCAGCGTGCAAGCTGGAGTTCGAGGGTAACTAATAGCGAACACTAACAGAGTAACTGTTTTAGTTTACAAGATCGTTATTTTCGTCCAGAAGAAATTTTCCCAACCCTGACAAACTCCACTAATGGCGCCTCGTTTGGCTCGATGTTAATACGTAACAACAGGTGGATAGATCTACAGTTACTCAACAGAACTCGTTCGATGAAAAGTTCGCTTCCACGCGGCGTGGTATCTTTTTGTTGTTGTTGTTGTTGCTGAAATCGATGCAAACTGGACACTAATCAGAATTTCGGCAGAAAAATTACTTTTCAACCAGTGGATATTATCGACCCCATTTCGGATCCGCTTTCCAGTTCCATTACGTCGGTACACAGGCGTCAGCGTCTGGCCTGGTCTGGCCCTGGAGTCACTTAAATCAACCAAATGAAAGAAGAAAAAAGAGGAAAGCTTTGGTTTACGGGCTGTACGCTCACAGTCATTCCTCTAAACCAGCAGGGACATTTATCATCCCACCCCTGATAATTACAAGACAATGAGGAAACAATTCAGATAGAATGACCACCGTATTCTTCGAATCGGCTGTTAGCCACACCACAGCGAAGACGGAACCAAGGTTGCTTCATGTAGCGCAAGAAATATTACATTTTTTTTTTGGTTTATTTTACAACAAATGAGATGTTGGGCAAAAGAGGACAGAAATCCGTTTATGTCACCAGTTGATGGCAGACCCAGGTCGCTTATTAGCTAAAAAAACAACCCGGAAAAGTTCTTTCATCGCCTGATCACCGAGCAAGAATTAGCTATGAGGAAATTTCATTTCACCAGAGAAGTTAAAACAAAATAGTGTCATTTTCCAACAAATGAAATATTATAATTAAATGTAAAGTATCTGATTCCCGCTAATATAATAATAAATGGTGACGACGCAAGGTATTTATCAAACCTTTGGTCCATCAACGTAGCCAAATTCTGTTTAATATCTGACTTACAGACACGGGACTGTCGGTTTTAATTTACTCGGATCTCGTTAATCCATGGATTTTAATAAATAACCCAAGTGTTCTTTTGTTTGTAAGTAGATCGAATCCACGTGCGATGGATGCCCTGGATCGGTGCCTTTCCCCCGAAGACGGTTTTCCGATTTCCATAATTCCGTCCATGTTGCGGATATTTCCAGTGGAATTCTGTGAAACTTTCCGAAACCACAAGTCTCCCACCGCCACGCCTCTGAGCTGTTGTCAAGCGACAGCGACTTTCCGAAGGGCTCACCCAGTCGTTTCTACCCACTTTGGCCCCGGATAGCGTGTAACAAGAAATCTTTTTTGGGAGTCTGGTAGGGATAAAACGCCTCAAACTTTCTAGTCAGAGGACATGCGCGGCGAGACCCTCGAGTACGGGTGGTGCTCTCTTTTCTTCGACGAGAACCAGATACGGGGGTTAAAGTTTGGAGGTCGCACCCCGACTTGAAGACCCAACGAAAACTACCAGCCACGGTGTCTTTAGGCCACGATCAAGCGTGGAGACGAGAGCGTGATTCTATTGGCTGCAGTGGTGTTTGTCGGAAAATCTAAAGGGCCACATCTATTTCTGTATACCACAACTTTTGTGCGATCACTGTCTGGAAAAGGAACCAGGACATTCAGGTTCTTCTGTGTGTGCCTGAAATTCCTTATCTGAACCCGACCGTATACCCGTGAGAGCCTCTAGGTCGCCAGCTGAGAGCAGCCCGGCCACGTCCCGCCAATGTGACGAAACTTCCAAAAGCTGTCATATGACCAGGACCAAACCTTACCACAAAAGATCATTGTGTTCAGTGCCAAGCAAGGCAAAGGTTGGTTCGCCGGGCTTCAAAACATGGTTCGACCGAGTACCATTAAAAAAATAATTCAAACTCTATAGTTTGTGTTTATTTGTGGTTTCCCGCAATTAATTAACATATTTTCATAACAGCAAGTTACCAAATTATTATAACAGACACGGAATTAAAAATTGTTATAGTTCTAAGTTGTTGTTAAGGGCCGATTTCTCCAGCTTGTCACCGCTATATAGCAATCTTCTAATTTTTAAGTAATTTTCTTGAGTTCACTCCCCTGTCTAGTATGGAATTCACCTCTAACTTTGAAGAGCGTAATAGAATCATTGTAAGTTACATCAGGCTGTTTGATTATCTGACGTTCAAATAATAACTTGGGTCTCGTATGAGATTTCCTGCTTCTGGCCCCTGTTATAGTCGAAAGAAATGATATATATATTTACAGGACATTAGTGACTTGTCAGCATGTGAATGGTTTACTTTTGATTGATTTTAGATTTATGACCACACGGAAGATATCCGCATGATCAATGCAATTAGAAAGAAGCTTACTATTGCACTCTTGTCGACCAGCTCAGGTCTTGTTGGCTGAAGATTCTCTTAAACAAGACAACAAATTGTATTGTACAATTTTGAAGATTCACGGATAAGATTTCTTACCCATTTTGAGACGGATTGGTTGGACGAACTGTAATCTCTGTATAGCAAGGCCTGTACTTAAGAAAGAGATGCCACAAGAACCACAGATAATTATAATTAAAATTCTACTTTAAGTATACATATTAATATATGCAGTTTTCAGAAAATAACACCGTAAGAGGGCAGGGTGTCCGGTTCAAACTGCCACGAAAATTGAATTGTCAACAGTTCGGTTTAAATCAGCGATTGCAGCAGAAAAATAACACCAAAGACCGTCCGAAACCGCGTCATTACACCTAAACAGGATCGTCAAAGTGCCTGCTTGACTTACAGCCAGACGTCTGCGTTTGGATCCAGTGCCCACTCATCATCACCAGCTGCAATCTAATAGTCCAACAAGTACAAGCTCTGGACCAAGCAGCGCAGTAAAGACGCCTCTTCTCTTCTAGAACTGCTAACGGACGACTGCGGCTGTGGAGCTATCAAAGTGAACGGAACCATAACTAGTGGGTTCTGCAGACCTGGGGAGAAGGCAGAATGTAAGGCGGCCTTAGTTTTCAAACAGAACAGTAATCAATGTCTTTAGGGGTCGCGCTAGAACAATCTATCCGAATGAGTACTGGGAAGAATTGTTCTATTTCTTTGCCCACGGCTAACCGATGGAAAACCCCGTAACATTCGCTTCTTCGAAAGCAGATTTATTTCGCTTTGTTAAAGGTTAAGGGTTTTACATAAAACAGAATTCCATGGGGCGCTCATATCGGAGATAACTCACCATTAAATGTATGAGAATTTTTCTGATCTTTCTCTAATTGCTGATAAAATTGGCATTAGCCAGGCCCTAGCGGCACTGGCTTTAATGTAAAGCTTTCCAGAGTAAGATACACCGAGAAATAAAGGAATGAAGAGTTACAGATCATATCATATTAAAGTAGGCCGACTATATTTAATCCGACTCTGTTTACTTGTACTATAGCTGTGTTTTTATAAAATCAGATGTTTTCTACTTCATAATAAAGATATTTTTGTTTTTGAGTATCAGAAACAGTTTAATCAGTCAGACCTAAGCTGGTGTAAAGTTTGCGCTTCAGTTTAATTATCTGTTGAAAATACAAGTTGACATGGTTACCAGAATTAATTTCTCACTAGAGTATTGACATATGCACAGGCACATACAAACAAGACAAGTCGGTCAAACTACCATTCTTGAAAACACCCAAAGAAGACAATACCGTCAGCTACCATTCTTGGAAACACCCAAACAAGACAAGACCGTCAAGCTACCATTCTTAAAAACACCAAAACAAGACAAGACCGTCAAACTACCATTTATGGAAAAACCGAAACAAGACAAGACCCTCAAACTACCATTCTTGAAAACACCCAAACAAGACAAGACCGTCAAGCTACCATTCATGGAAAAACCGAAACAAGAAAAGACCGTCCAGCTACCATTCTTGAAAACACCCAAAGAAGACAAGACCGTCCAGCTACCATTCTTGAAAACACCCAAACAAGACAAGACCGTCAAGCTACCATTCTTGGAAAAACCGAAACAAGACAAGACCCTCAAAATACCATTCTTGAAAACACCCAAACAAGACCGTCCAGCTACCATTCTTGAAAACACCCAAAGAAGACAAGACCGTCAAGCTACCATTCTTGAAAACACCCAAAGAAACAAGACCGCGAATCCCCAATTAGGGAAAAACATCTAAAAATGATAAAAAGTTTCAAATTTTCTTTTCACAGATATCACATTTCCAGTTGATGTGATAAACGAAAAAAAGTTTTTGTATTCTAATTTCTTAAACTCTGATTCAGCAAGAAAGTTTCTGAAGGAAATTTTTCAAAAACTAACAACAATTACACTTATGTACTATGTTTAATATCTGAAAATGAATGTTCCTGAGAGGGAAACAGATCTTGTAATTCCCAAAAGTGTTATTGTCATGATTAATCATTTCATATCGTTGATACTTTAAAAATAATTTTGATCGGATACTAAATTACAAATGTAATTGCTTCCATCATGCAGTTTTTTAAACAAATAGATTGGCTTAAAAACAGTGTTTTGTGCATTTCTTAATATAATCAGTTTTTGTCTATATCGCAGATAATTTGAAAGGGTCAAGGTCATGCATGAAAGCTTCAGGGAATTCAACATTAGGATAATATTTCCTCTCAAATGAAAGGTAACATAATGTTTTTCTCCCCAGATTTTCAGCTACGGTTTTTATCAGTATTCGTTAGTATGAAATTACCTGTTTATTTAGGTAAATATTAAATTCCAGTGGTGTTTGGTTATAGGATGTGCGCGCGTGTGTGTGTGTGAGGATAGAGAGAGAAAGTGAAAGAACGATAATAATTTAAATGATATTATCATCAAAATTTAGGCTCTTCAAGTAAATAAATACTTTTGTGGTTTAGAAAAGAAGTTTAATTTTCATATTATTTTATCATTATATTAATTATAAACTGTCATATTAAACTCGATGCATTTAAATATTATAATTATTTTTTTATCAATCAAGCTAACTAGTGAGACTTAGAATTTAGAAAATTAATGAAAAATTTACTTATTGATTTTTTAATAATAATAATAATAATAATAATAATAATAATAATAATAATAATAATAATAATAATAATAATTTGTAATTAAAATAATTTTAGTTAGCAAACATGTTTTGTTTTGATTAATTAGGCGCCAACGCATTTCAAGATTTGAAAGGCCAAAACAGTTATCAAAATAAAAATTAACTGAGCATTGAAAGTCTGAAACCAATTTTGTTTATAGGATACTTATCCTGATCTCTGATCTCTAAACTCAGCCAATTTACATCATAGCTATAAAATTAAAGAAACATTAATATCTGTAATCTAATCAGTGAATAAAAGCACCTGAGTGGTAGCCTCCCGGGTGAGTGTTTCAGGCCCACTCTGCTCCCTTTCTGTCAAAAATGGCCAAAACTACTTCGTGTGCGTCAGGATTGGACAAAAGAGCAAAAGCACACAGGAGGCGCCTGCAAGCGGAAAATATTTAATAACAAGTTTTAATCACTCGATAATGGCCGCTAGATTTTTTTTTAGTTTTAAAACGAAGTTCTAGATGGCGCCAGTATAAAAGCCGTGTGGTCGTCGATGTCTTTTTAGGTAATAACGCATTTGTAATAATTCTCGAATCCGCACAGTCTGGCATCGATATCGATCGGTGTTTCAAAGGGACAAACAGTGAAAGCACGCCATTAGTCGGGATAGTTTCCGGTCTCCAGAGGGGTGATAAGCTCGATGCTTCAGCCCACCTGTGAACTAACAGCTACTATGACGGACCGGTTGAGGAGGGGAAGGCGGAGGGTTGACCAGAAATGGGTTCAGCACACAAGTGAACAGACACGCAACAAAAGCACCTGTTTAATCCGGAACCGTTCTTAGCACCGGAGAAACTTAAAGCGATGTTAATGGCTTGTAATTCGCTCCGGCCTACACTAGCGAGTACCGTGCGATTTGTAGCCTAGCCCGGGAACTGAATTCGAGAGTTCCGGGGTGTGCGTTCAACGGAGGCACCCTGGCGGGCACCGGCCGAGCGTGTACCTCTCACGTGGTCGGTCCGGTCGGCGAGACACTCCGCCAGGACAAACGAGGCGGCCTGTGGTTCGCCTCTCTCATGCCGAGCCCGGCGCCGTGGAGGAAATGGCCTGACGTTCTCGTGGCCGCCTGCGCCTGTTCGGCCACAGCGAACCCTGACAGCAGACAATCAGGAAGAATCCTTTGATTATTAACAGTGAGTCTAAACTCCCATTTTTATTATTCATTCCCACCTCTTTCTGACTTCCTGTCCCCCGTCTGTCTCATATATCTGTTTTCATATATCTTTAGTACCCTGTCGCAAAGTAAACTATTAGAATTATATTATCTTTTGCTCCAGCTTGACGCTGTCGCCATCTCAAGCAGAGACCCCTCCTGCCAGGGAATTACGGGCCCAACCGACGATCGTCCACAGAGTACTTCACCACCAACAACCACAAAAGATTAAAGGGGCACTTTCCTTAAAATTCTATGACGAATCTAATCCGGTCACCTATTTTCGGGGGGGGAATCTATTGAAGGATGAATAGTATTTTAGGGAAAAAGAAACTCCCTAATTTTGTAGATATTCTTTGATGTGAAGAACGCGTTTAGTTTTCTGAAACACTAAAGGATTTAAACCCACGGACTGTATTCTGACCTTTAACTGCGGTACGATGGATGAACTACTGCGTAATGTCGCACTTCGAATATTCAGAAAAACGATCAGTCGCGAAGAACTCCCTAAACTTCAGGTAAAATATAGTAACATTAGTAAGTATGAAATAACTTATCTTCACCGAGAAAGTGCATCTTTAAGTACCACGGCATCCAGCTCTACGACCAATAAAGGCGGGTATTATAAACAGCGTGGGGATATGAGTATAATAAGACGAGAAAATAGACGGGGAAAACAGAAAGGGATCAAAATATCTGTTTTTCTGATTACAGTCCTAACCGTAAATTAGGTATGCGGGACATCTCTGTGTGGCCATGTACTGAGATTCCTATTTTTATTCCGGATAGAATGTCACGTACAAAGTTACTAATTACAGCATCCAACAACCAACAGAGTCTTCCCCGGCCCTCCGACCAAGTTCCGAAGCCCGCGATCAGCATTAACCCGTTTTCTTCCGTGGTGGCGCATCGCCCTCCTCAGCCTGCGCTGGGAAACTTCTCTGTGCCGACTAGATTCTTCACGCTCGGCTGACTTCCGGATGGGGGGTTGGGAAGTTGCTGGAGCTACGGTGCCGCCACCATTTTGGTTCACTATCCGTGCGAGGCAGATTTTGTTCTACCCGACCACAGACTTAATCCGGATGCCTGAGACGTATAAGTGACTGTTCCATGTCCTCTGACACCTGCGCCTTTCCCGAATGAACTCAAAAGCGAAAACAGCATAAAAGCTAAGTGAAAAGGATAATCCTCAGCTAAGAGCCGTCAAAGCGGCGAACTGTTGCTAAGAGAGATTAAATGTCACTCACAATCATCCTGACAGATAATTCAGATCTTAGGAGATTCTATCGTCACACGAGCTTCTCTGCTAACTCTTTGCTCAAACAACAATGTAGAAATTAAACGTGGTTTCTAATTTAGCTATAAGGACATTAAGCGCCAATTTTGTTTACCCCGTCTGACAATTTTTACTACTGATTGAAATTTTTACCATCAACAGCCACTTTTATTACTATCCCCGGTCCCGGGCGGTTTCCGCTAAACTTTAATTATATTATCAAACCGTTTGATCTTTTAACTAAAGTAAGAATAAATGTATTAGTAAGTGCTCTCTGGAAGCTCGACGTTTCTGTTGGTACACCAGGGTATTTGAAGATTACTGTAGATGCCTAAGATCTGCAATAAGCTTTAGAACAGTTGTGGAAAACCGGGGGGTCTTCTTCCTATAAAAAGCAAGTCTTCACAACCATACGGCTATTGTAGATGAGATAAAAGTAAGATCTTGCGCATCGGCTCGTTTGTTTGGTCTCGTAGATCGAAGAATTTGTCAGCAAAATGAACGCCAAACAAAAGGTCATCTGTACTCTATCTTCAGTGACGGCCGTACAAAACCGGAAGTCCGTCCGTCCTTACCTGTTATTTAGTTAAAGCTAAATACGTCAGATGGCGAATATCGTGTGAATATTTTTTTGCTTCGTTATTGCAGCCGTTAAAGAAAGAGATGCAGAGGCGGGATGACAGCGGTGATGATGCGCACAAGCGTATAAATGGATGGACGAGCCTCCATGGCAACAGAATTGACAACATCGAGCTAAATTAATTAGATCTTGGAGAGTTAACGATTTTCCCGAGATAAATCCTGACTTAGATATTTTCAGAGAGATCCATTCGGAAAACGACAGTATACGCGCTCGTAATTTGTTTAAAAAAAAACACCTAATACTTTTGTGGGTTCAGTTTGTTACGATCATCACGAGAAGGCGGGTAGCGGCCGCGGGAGTCTGAAGGCCGATAAGGAAGACAAACGGTGACGCTGGTATGCATTTAAAAACAAAGGACGACGAGATATCTTCTTTGTGTTGACTGAACTTACACAATTGTGCTCCAGCTGACCCGAGTTTCGCGACTTATCGCGTCAGGTTCTCTGTCACGGGAGAGGGCGAATATGTTCATAGTTTGCGCTAAACAACTACATTTTCGGGAGTTCGAGGCTGTACGGCTTTGATTTCGGTTACAATAGCTAAAAAATGCTTTCATTGTGAAATAAAAAGGCAATACAGTTCAAAGTAATTCCATCTTTGATAGTTGATTAACCACGACTGGTCAGCGGGACAAAGTCGTCGTTTCTTTGCCAATTTCTCCCGTCCTTCCCAGTTTCAGGGCACAGCAGTAGTCTGCCATCATCATGTCGGCATCTCACTGTCCTTCATGGCTTATCTTCCATATCCCTGATATCCCGGTAGATCCTTTCTCCTTGTTCCTCGCTCACACTATCCGAGTCTTCGGGAAAATAGTCCAAATGCGAGTGAAGGAAGTGAACTTTTAGACTCGCTTTGCAGACCCTGGCTTTTCAAATTTGCTGAGCGTTTCGTTGACAGTGTCCTTGTAGCTGGGATCTGTATCATTGCACAGAAAGTTCTTAATCAAACTCTCGAATGCAGTCCAGACTCCGTTCTCTGCTCCGTTCCTCCAAACTCCTGTGTCAACTTACTGGTTTGCGCCCAAACAAAGATGCTATCTTTTGCTTTTTCATAGCCGAGAGTTGGAAATTTACTACAAATATATTTTAAGCAGTCCCCCCCTTGTTTAATGCTTTGACAGATTGCTTCATCAAGCCAGGCTTCATATGGAGTGGTGGTAACAAAACCTTATTTGGCTCAATCAGATTTTCACGGATGATGTTCTTTGAACCTGGTGTAAATGTGTATCTGGGTGGCCATACCTTCTCTTTCCAGTGTTGATTTCTCGAACTACTGTTCCATTCATACAAGGAGGGCATTTTTGTGTACCCGGATTTCTGAACAACAAGCATGTACAGAACCGTCAAATCTCCACACACAACCCACCGATGTTCACTATATCCAACCTTTTCCAGAAGAAACTTAATTTCCCGTATATTTCCTTCAGGTGTACTGAATGTGCAACAGGCACACAAGCATATATTCTGCTATTGTGAAGTACTCCTTTCATACTTGTGTTCGAGAAATCAAAAAGCAGTCTCCAGTCACTTGGTTGATTTGCAGCCCCTAAGTTTTGTATCACTTCCGGAATGTTACTGCAGTAGACAAATCTTTCGTACGTGGAAAAATATGGCACAAATTCATTTTCTTGATGTCGGTACCAAGAAAATGACGTTCAAGGGGCAAGTAGGTTTTTCGCTTGGAATCTAGATCCAAGAACTTGTGCAGAGTCTTTTGGCAAATCCAGATCCCTAAACCAAATCATCTAGCTCACTTTGTGAGAAAGTTGAGGGTCACAAAGCCCTTCATTTTGTTTGTAGCAATCAGTATCGTCCTCAGTTTCAGTACTGTCCGATTCAGAGTCTAGCATGAGTTTTCAAGCTGCTGTGGCGAGGGAATAGGCACATTTGGGCCTCATTGTATAAGACTCAGTGCAGATTGAAGGTTGGGATAGGAAATCTCTTTGTTGTTTTTTGTGTTATAACTTTAAATGTTAAAAGTGAAGAAAAAAAGTGACAGTCATCCGTGTGGTTCTTAGGTTCACGCCATACCATAGTTATTCCAAAATTAAGTGTCTTTGTACTTTTACTCCAGATTTTCAAAGTCTCAACACAAGTTCGACAAACTGCATGTGGACCCCATGACTCATCTTGGTCTCCAAGCCTCGTTCCGAAATATGCACGATACACTTTCTTGACGAACTATGTGATATTCTGCCTCTGTTTCTGCATCACAAAACTACCACAAACGTAACGGAATATGTCAGGATTATTTATACAACCTCTTGTGTTGCCATGTAGAACAAGTCTGGAAAACAAAAATACATATATATATATATATATATATATCCCGCATATAAATGTAATCAGTAAACCACTCTATATATATTGTACACATATGTTGCATACTTGCGTGTATGTCTCTATAGCACCCACACAGAACAAGTGATCGGTGTCGCTAGAAAACTGTACTTGATGAGAAAAGATGGACGGCATTTTTGGAATATACACAACTGGATTGGTAAAACAAAAAACAGGCTATTGTGTTGAAACATCAGATATGTTGCATACCGGTACTGTCAGTATGATAAACTGATTTTTGCTATCACCGTTAAAAGGCAATGGTAATTTATTCCGTTCAGTTGGCGCCTCAATTACAAAATAATTTGTTTCTAATATTAGGCCGGTGATATCCCAGAAAATTCCCTAGTCAGACGCCTGGCACTAACAAAGAGATAACCGAAAAGATGAACAGCAGTTCGCACGATCAGAACTCAGTCAGATCTCTTAAACTTCATTAGTCATTACTAACTAACGCTAGTATTCTTAGCTGTTTAGTATATGCTGAATTAGTCAGACCTGGAAACTTTATTACAAATCGACGCTTCCCTCAAAATGCCGCCAAAATGATCAAAGAGCCTACAGTTCCTTCCGTTACTAACTGGGCACAGAGAAGCAATAGCGACAGGGGAATGTTTATCTTAGACCAAAAATTACTTTCACTTTTACTTTAATGTGATAAAAACATATGTTAAGAAACTAACGGTCTGGGTAGAGAAAGGTTAGAAAAACTAGTAAATAAGGAAACCAATAATTTTATCAAGAAGAATTTGCCTAAAACGAAGACTTTTCATTTTCCTGACATTAATTTTCTTTCATTTATTGGAAAATCCATAAATATTTCATAAAACATTTTTATTTGACATTGTTTAAATTCAATGACAAATTTAAGTATCACAAAATGAACAGCTATTGAAACACTACAAAGAAAGGTACTTTATCCTTGTAACAGGTTCATATACATAAACCAGCTAAATAAAGAAAGGTATTGTTTTCTTGTAGCACCTACAGAAACACTGTAGCCTTGTGACTCATATACATACTAATACATACTATACTCATCGTATCCTTGTAACTAACGTACATAATGTAAACACCAGAAGAAACTCACTGTATCCTTTTAACTCACGTATACAAAGTATACAAAACTCGAACTTTGCGTTTATTAAACTATCATTAACTTAATATTTGATCTAATAAAATCGTGTGCTTTGGTATCAGTTTTCTTTCGGATGGGATTACATTAGATTCATTAGACTTGATTCTTTCGTAACTAATGACAGGGTAATAAATTCCGTTTTCGTGCAAACTTAGTTTTTAAAAAAAAACAACAGTAAAATCGTTAAATATAATAACGATTAAAATAGTATTACATCGAAAAAACAAAAACAAAATTTGTTGTAAATATGCTTTCTTTCCAGCAGTTAAAGAGCTTGGCATCGTTGAAAATATGTTTTCCTTTACTTTTTACAAATACTGGCAACGGAAAGAAGATGGAAGAATTATAGACATTTTGAGAGAAAAGGAAAATTTAAAAAATAATTAAATGATACTAAAGACGTTTTTTTTATGCATCACTGAACGTTACATACAGAAGCAAACGATACTCAGTGTCATGTGAAGTCCACTTCTTCCAGTGAACTTTACTTTTCCTTTTTAATTATGCAGTTTTTAAACTGGAAGGCGCCTCGTGTAAAAGAAACTGGATCGAGGAAAAGTATTCCAATATGGTGGGAGGATTTGCCAGATTTACGTCACTTCCTGCCCTCAACTTCCATGTCATAGTTGACGTAACATGATACCATCCGTCAAACGTGACCGGCGACCCCTGACCTTCAAGTCCCAAAATGGCTGATTACCTCGGTTCAGTGGTATCAAGAAAAGGTTTGACGCTCAATTAGTCGATGTACAGAACAAACAATAATTCCAAACACTTAGTAGGAACTTGATGTATCGATTTTCCCTTTCTTAGTAAAAACTACATACCGAAAAAAAAAGGTGTAATATATAGCCCGCACTAATCCTAACTGATCGATGCAACCCTCGGGTTTGGGGCGCCAACTAAAGTTAGGGAATGGTGCCTCGAAGTTGTCGACCCGATTTATTCAGCAGGATGTATGCGCGACTCATAACTGAGCGACCTCCGGGGTCGAAGAGCGGAATGTAAGATCTCTTATAATTTGTCTCAGTACGTCAACAAAATTAGATATTAATATAAAAACCATAAATTTCACGGATTCTTGCAAAATCTCCCTTAGCGAGTTTAATTTGAACGTATTGAGCAATGATAACATTTTTTAAAAAAGCGAATAGTTATTCAATGCAAAAAATGTTGCCTGGCATTGGGAGCACCGACCAAGGCGGGCATGGCCAGCACCGTTCCCGAACTTACCAGTTTCCTTCAGCTGACCGTTCCTCATGGCCGCCTGCGGAACTGAGCGCAGCTCACTCTTGTGGCTGTTCGTGTGCAGCCACGGTGTCAAAATCTAATGGCGACTTTGGAAAATAAAAGGAAAACAATACAACTCGCCCGACTGTGTTCGCGCGGATGGCATTTTGGAAAACCTCAAGACTTCCTGCGTGTCTAAGACATCTGCAGATCTGACAGCCCACTCGCGAGCTTCTTTCGTGACGAAGGGTCGGAGATCTCGCCCTCTTTGGCCAACGGTCGCCCTCAAACGCACCGACAGCTTCTCTCCTTCCCTGAATATCTGCGCCCATTTGCTGCGTTCTCTAAATCAAGGAACGTGTCTCTCAGCTACTAGGTCTTCGGAATCCTAGGAATAGTGGACGCTGGTCGGTCGCTTTCTCGCTGTGCCAGGATCTGTTTTCCGAATCTCCTTATAAGTGTGGCTCTGTGGTGTTCGGTCCTCGTCGTGCAGGATTCCTTCCTTCCAGTTGATCTTTTCCTTTTCTCCATTATCAACGGAAAGTTTGGCGAGCGGCTGCTCTGTTACTAGTCTCAGGAGCTTTAGCAACGACCCTTCGCTTCAGGTCGACAGGGTGCGATTCGCGTTCAGCAGAGACAGCGGGTAGGCAGACAAAAGAATAATGTCGAGTGGAAGTATTGTAGACAAGTGAGCAAAGCGGAGCGGCAGCTGCAAGATGGCCGGCCAGGTTTGAGCTGCTCTCTTACTATCCTTCGAAAGATCGGATGCTACATCGAAACGCAGCAGCCTTTTATCTCGCGGGGATTGGGAACTGCAAATTGAATCACTTGGCTAGATCCTAGTTGCCATCTTGTTGATAATCTAACGTTTTATTAGATTTCTATGCCTATTAAAGCCACAATGTTCGTTCTGTCGCCGCTCGTTTTAGTTGGCGCCCAAACGATCAGTTAGGATTAGTGCGGGTTAACCTGCATCGTAGACTTGTTAACCTATCCCAGCAAATTATCTAAAGTGTTAGGACTCTCCGCATTGCCTATGGTTTGTCTGCATTGATTAGTTATCCTCTTCACCTGTATGTCTATGCCAGTTTCGTTCATTTCTTCCGACCCGCCATAGTTAATTTAAACGGGCGACGATTTTGTTTAGACACCCAGTTCGAAAAGTTCAGAATACGAGATGAAGGAGTGGAGCATCAACCAAGATACTAGGTCACCCTTTCCAGCAGCTCCGCAGTAATTAAAACCCAACAAACCCTAATAGAGGCGAGGGGTCTGCATTATTGCGACAATCTGTAGATGGCAACAAAAGTCAAACCGAAAATCGGACACACGCACTAAAAGGGTAAATGGAAAATAAAGTTCTGCAAGATTAGAAACAACCGATTTTGGTGACGGAATTTGAAAGCATTCAACAAATCTGAATACCGACAAGGATTCTTTAAATGTGGAGTAGATCTGAAATTGACGAAGAGAAGTGGTAAACGTCCGGTTTGAATAAAGTGAAAGCAGATTTGTCGAGGCATAAAACGAATGGGATTCACCAACGACGTGTTCTCATTATTTCTAGACCCGAGTTGGTCGGAGTTAGGGGTCCGCGGTTTGATAGATTTAAAGGTAAAAAAATAAATTAGTGGTGGATTCGTGTCTACGCAAGAGGCCCCGAGGAAGACAAATAGTTATTATTAGGATTCCTCGATTGATTAATACTATTACTATTAAATAAACTTGCCAGTAATTAAAGGTTGTTTTTTTCTGTTATTTTGGGGACATTCATTTCTTAAAAAAAAAAACAATGAACAAAAATAAAGCAAATATTTATCTATTTATTTTATTTTAAAAACTGCCGTCTTTTCTCTTCCAACAGTTGCAGCACCGAGAACACTCGGCCGCTCGCCATAATGTTAAGCCTTTGAGAGAGGCCAACATCATTTGGGTTGATGGAGGAGCTGTATTCCCTAATTTAAATCTTATACACTTACAGTGCCGGACAAAAGAGTTGGGACAGTGAGCGAAACCATAAATATTTTTCAACATTCCAAATTACAATCGAAGAAATGCAAGGAAATGATCAATTGACTAGTAGTGGGTGGCGTATCCGTGATTTTCGATCACTTCTCGACAATGACGGGGCATGATGGGTTCGACCAAACGAAGGCAGTCGGAATTGGCCATCCCCTGCCAGCTTTCCTCGACGGCCTGCCAGAATTGGTCTTGGTCGAGATTCTTGTGTTTGGCCACCTTAGCCTTCAGCTGCTTCCAGGCATTTTCGATTGGGTTGAGATCCTGACTTTGGGGCGGCCAGCGCATGACATCCATTCCTAGTCGGTTGGTGATGGATATGACGACTCTGGCGGTGTGGATCGGGGCATTGTCGTGCTGGAAGATGGCGGTGACTGGCGTGTTCTCGTCGATGTAGTTGACGACGACATTACTCAGTAAATTGCAGTAGGTCTGGGCGGTCGCTCTGCCCCTGATCAATGGGCCTGGTCCAGCCGCGCTCATACACCCCCAGACCATCAACGATCCTCCTCCGGCCTGTACCGTCGGTCGGGTGCACTTTATATTGTATTTTTCGCCATAGTAACGTCGAACATATAATCGGCCAGCTCTGTGAATGCGCATGATCATCGTTTCGTCGGAAAAGACAACTCCGGCCCATTGAACTTTGGTCCAGTTTTTGTGCCCTTTAGCCCATGCCATGTGGATGCGCCTGGTCTTGTTGCTGATCAATGGCTTTTTCTGGGCGATTCGTCCAAAGAGATTCCCTTCGCATAGACGACGTTGAATAGTGCGACTGGAGACATTCACTCCACTCTGGGAGGCTCGAATGGCCGTCGATGTCAGGAAACGATTGGCCCTGGATTTGCGACAAATGAGTCGATCCATTTTGTTGTCACATCTTCGCGGTCTCCAGATTCGCATTTTTGGTTTCGTGTTTCCGGTCTCCTTCTACTGCTTCAGAATGCGGTTTACGGTGCTTTTCGGGCAATTGACTCGATCGGTTATCAAGTCTCTGATTTCAGACGACGTTGTCTTGCCAGGCATGGTGCAAAAATGATCTTCATAGATGATGTGAATTCTAGTCATATGATGATTTTAAAATGAATATATTGAGGGGAATAAATGTATGCACAGATTTTGTTCACTGTCCCAACTCTTTTGTCGCGGTACAAATTTGACTATGCTAACTCAAATATTTTTTCCAGACAATAGATAAACATATGACATTCGTTGATTTTACACATTGTAAGGGCATGTTTTATTCAACTTATGGACAATAAGATGGCTATCTGTATGCAAATGTAAAAGCAAGAGAGCTTAAATATCAATTTCACAGCAAGTGTCCCAACTCATTTGTCCGGCACTGTATATGAGATTAGCTAGAACGGCATCCGCTATGGTACAGGTAACGGTAGAGTAGACGACATTGATAGTCATCAGTCTGTGGCCGTCCACTGCTTGAGCTTTACCTGAAGAATCTCCACGTTGTCATTCCATTTGAGAATTCTTAGCGCATTGAAAGTATTTGCATAGTGGTTACCGTATTCCACCATCAAGACAAATGATCATAAATAAGGTTTGCTGCAATTAGTGAATTTACTAGGCAAGTCACTCAAATTCAGTCAGCGAAAGATTGTACTTTAAACAAACACAGTGAGAGACTTTTATTTCATGATAATAATTTTAAACTGTAACTTGCACCAATCCACATAGTGATATTCCAATTAATTATCCTGCCTATACATTTCACATTACCTTATCCATTTTTATTACTTCCAATTTCCTAATAGGTGCATCAGACTCTGTGTTTTCTAATTTGTAGATAAACTATTTGGCTGATTCTCCGTCTCGGGCCAGTCCACAGAAAACCAAATAAAGACTTGAAGAAAATACAGAGAGCAAGGTATTCTAGGCCAAATTAATACGTCTATCAGTACCAGGCATCAGGAGTTGAAGATATACCAGGATCCATTCTGATCTACCTGAAAACATTTGTAACATTGGTAGCTTCGATTGCAAATGCTATGAAAATTTTACTGCTATTTCTCCAAATCTCTTAAAGTTTATCTGGAGTCTGGAGAAGCAGGTGGTAGTAGGCAGAACCGTCTACTATTAAGATTGGAAGTGGACTGACCCAAAGCTTGCAACAACATGAAGTGAGCATCATTCTGTGAGTATATTCGGAAACTAGACAAGCGACGGATTTACAAAGTCACCTGAAACATTGGGCCATTGTGAGACAACTGCAGGTAGTGGTTCAATAAAAGAAGCAGCAGAATGCATAAATGATGAAATATTTTTTTAAAAAAAGATATAGAGACGTCGATTTTATGGTTAAAGAACATTATTTGAATCATGCTCGTGATGCTCAAGGAACAGACATTTGAAACAAAAAAAAATCAGACTATACAGAAATGTGCGCCATCGAAGAAAACCGTTCAGGATTTATGCATTCAATATAAAGTAGATACACTACCGTACTTGGAGAGTTTGAGGCTGGCAGTAAGAGCTACACAGCCGAGTCTCTGTTACAAGAGATAACTAACAAGTTTGGAGAGAGCGTTTTTGTCATATCTTCCAGGAAGCAGACTAGTGTTATACACTTCAAGGATATCGATCTAAAATGTTCCTCAGACAGTGAAGAGATCTTTTCTAACTATAAAGCGTTAAAAATGTTGTTTCATTTCTTTAGATTCGTGATAAGTGGTTCTGACAGAAGACATGTTACTGCTGCAGTTCAAGATGCAATATTTGCCACAGCACGCAGAAATATAGAAACTGTTAAGCACATCTTCATTGGCACTGCAGTGAAAGGTATTACTGGCAGCAAGGAAGTAATGGAAATTTTTAACCATTTTGGGGCCACTGTATGAGTTATCATGCTGCTGACGAGTCGGAGATAGAACTTGCAGCAGACCTGGCAAATAAAAGATCTGCTCTACTTTATAGTTTACTTACCGAGCATTATCTTGTCACAGGTACCGCTTATGAAAACAGCGATGATGAGCTCAATGAAGCATTTTCTGATTCTGATATACTCCACTCCACATTTGGTATTTACTACTAAAGTCTTCCACTAGATGACTAGATTCTCCGATAAATGAGGGTGATGCGGCAACTATTCCCACCCTATCACCCTACACTTTAAAAAATGGTAAGATGTTGCCAAGATACTGAACGATACAGGAAAAAAAGGTCAAACATCTCTAAAAATTGATTATCAAATCACAATAGGCATGAAGCCAAGAAACTTGCTTAGAGTATCACAAAGGAGGTCGACCACTTTGCTGAAAAATATTCCAACGTGGATTGAATGGAATTCAAGAATCACAAATGATATATTTCTCAGATAATTAGCGGGATATAGAGCGAATGTGTGCCTGCCACCCACGAGGCTTGTTGTGGTGGTAGAGCCTGGTGGTGGTTATTTTATTACCTATGATTTGGCATTAGCAAAATTAGTCTTCCAGATCTAGGCACAAGAATTTTTTTTGTGTGCATGGGTGCTTTCCACCTCTCTTTTTTGAGGAATAAAATATATCATAAATGAGTTTATTAGCCCGAATATTTTATATGAAGCAAGTGTCAATGGATCTGTGTCTGGAAAACACGACAATAAGTGCAAAAGATTACACTTAATCCTGGCTAATGCCATGCATTTACCATATTTTAGAAGATTCTTTGAGGAAAATGGACTATAAGTCTACACACTAATCCATCACTAGACAACACGGACACTTTTGAGGCTTCTGCTATATATGCAGATGTAATCCAAAAGTATATGAAATACACAAAGGACAATAGGAATGGTTTGCATGATGTCAATGAAAAATACTGGATGGTGTGTAGTGAGTTTGTTAAGCTATAACTATTGTTCAGTAAGGCAATTAGAACAAATCATCCGGATCTCTATGCCTGTTGTCTTGGAGAAATTTGTCCTTTTTTGCGGTAATTATTCTCGGTCTGTAAGACATGGCCTGATTCTGCTGAATATAGAGCGCACCCACCTAGGAGTTCGTGATATGCATGTCTGTAAAACAAACAGATGATAAATTTGACAGCGAAATTTAAGTGAATGAACTGGTCTGCGACCTAAACTAAGGATGATAATGTAAAGCATGTTTAAATTCTACGTGTCAGCTGGTGGTTCTAGTGATAGTATCACTACGTTCCATTTATTGTTAAGTGGGAATAAACCCGAATGTGATGAAATATCAAATGTTTTTTTTACTCTATATATTCCCTCTACTCTTAAATCAAATATTATTTTATAATTTAATTAAATATACTGATGTACACTAAAGTAGATTTTCAGTTTTCTTACCTCTACAAAAAGGGGAAAAACTCTTTAGAAAGCAACTTACACAACTCTGTAAAGTGGCGATACAGATAGAATTTAGATCGGCACTGTGATGTTTTATCGTGAAATATACCAAATAAAGCAAAATAGCGTAGAACACTTGGCCCCAGACGCTCGTATACAAGTGTCTGGGCAATTATCAGTACCGTCCCCGCTCTATGTCCGTTCAGTCGATTCGCAATCGCGCTGGATTCTCTCCCCCTCTCGATATAGCCAAGCGTCGCCGGTGACGTCAAGCGCTGGTGTCTATACTTCGAAAGCCTCCGACTGTTTTTAAAACACCTATCGGCCCGAATCCAAACAACCGAACGGAAGATTAGACATGGCTCGCGTGTTTACTCGGGTCGCATCAACGATCCTTATAAATGGTTTACTAAAGCGGGCAACTTGGAAGCAGACGAAAAGATTCCGCTGGCTTTGTGGGAGTCAACACGCCAGCCTCCTGTACCGACTTCTACCCCTCTCCCCCACACACGCGCTTTACTTTCTAGTCAGAGATAAACTAACGAGGGGTTTTCTCCCCCTATTTTATCTTCTCCATCATCTAATATTTGCGCCTTTTTTCCTAAGTCTTCGCTCTTTTTTAGTTTCGTGTTTTGATAGCGCGGCTGGTGTGGAATTGGGCCCGACAGGCGCAGAAGCTGCCTCTCGTCTCGTCCCTCGCTAGCCGAACTTATCGAGCCCTTATAGGGGGTGATCACGGTAGAAGTGCCCAAAGTGCTCATAAGCATTTTCCCAGGCGCCTTACCTGAAAACTCCATTCCAAAAATATAAAAAAAGACGAACGAAACAGAGCCCCAGACAACCTTAAAACACTAGTTTTACATTCGTTAGAAGTATAAGGAACGGACCCGTGTTACCAATGGTGCTTAAGTTATTGAAAAGAAAAAAGGTCTTTTAAGGAACAAATACTGATCAACTGAAAGTATAAATTAAAATGTAAAAAAATACGCAAAATTATAACAAAAAATAATGTAGATTAAAACTAATTTCCAAAAACTTTCGCCAGTTCTAATTTCTCATTTGTCTAAGCGGTAAGACACATGACGTCACCATTAAAAACCGTCTTCTCAGTGCTATTTTTAAATGGGAGGGATTGCTTGTCTATCGTGCGATTCCGAGTTCGAGCACTTGTCTGGATTTGTAGGAGCCTCGACTTCAAACCGATTCCTGAACCCGTCCGGGCCGACAGCCGACCGACGTCAAAGCCGCAGTGTGTACGTCGCGGCACTGCCGACTGGTTATCTCGGTAGGACAGACAGCAGCCGCTCCTCCCAACGTATCAGCAGTAGGCCTGGTGGCGGTTCTGTGCCATCCCCCCCCCCCAGGGTTGACTCACGGCACCTTCAGTACCGCCCGCCGATGATCGCTAGAGTCTTGAGCGACGTCAAGAACGCCATCACCAAGAGGTAAACATCACGTCACTCTCAAAATCTCCCCCGACTTCCGGAAGAGAACGGGAGTTGTCTCGGTACGCTGCCAATGACTTCTGAGTGGTGGTGGCCTGTTTGTCATAAGATTGTAGCAGAAGGTCGAATGCTAAGGAAATCGGTTGGCAGAAGTTCTACTTTTGCATTCGTATAAAGCGTAATTGATACGCTGATTTTTTCGTCATGTCGTACACTGGGCTTTACCACAGAAACCAACCCTGGCGAGGGACTCGGTATTTCCAACCTCAGCAAAGAAATCCCAGCTGGACCCTTTCTTACAGGAAAGCCCGGTGGGCCGGCCAGTAAAGGAGCCAGAAGAAGCCATGCCCGGGAGGAAGAGTCTACCAATAGCTTGATTATCTTGCCAAAATCCAAAGAGTAAATTTATAATCTCTACAGCGCAGCGATGCTCCTCTTTATTGGCGTTCTTTTAAAACTTGTTCATCTCAAATCGCGTCTGTCGCCTTGTCGCTGCTGCTGCTGTTGTTGAGCAATTTGGTTCAGGATTTTTCTCATTTGGGCTGCTTCCCCGGTTGGGAGATCTCCGGGAGGTCTCGCCTCTTCTTCCACTTCTCCCAGATCGCGATGGCTGCCGTTGGGTTGGCTGCTATCATATTTGGAGGGTCATCATCACGAGGTTGGTGGTGCACACTCTGGCAGTCTTCCATCACGTGTTCCGCGGTCTCCTCTCCCAGTCTCGCTGCTGGTGTTGTTGTTGTTGCATCACCTCAGGCGCCTGAGGATAGTCCTCAGTAGCTCTGTGGCTGCACGTGAAAGTCGAGAGAGAGGTTCGTCGTAGGAGAGACCCAGCTGATGGCGATGGCGGTCCACCAGGAAGGCAGGGCAGCGCATCCAAAGGTGTTCGGATGACTCTTCCTCTTCCGCGCAGAACCGGCAGATGTCGGTCTCGGCTTTGCCTGTGAGGAGTTTTGGATGATGCCCGGACCGAAACATGATGAGGTCCGTCAGCTCTGATTTCTCTAGTAGACTCTCCTCGCTGAGATTCGGCGTGCTTGTCTGCAGTGATTGCAGTCTGGCGTCGATCCAGTCGGCGGATGATAGCCTGGCGTGTGGATGCATCTACACCCTTTTCAACTTGTGTTGCGGCTGAGCCCAACCTTGCCTGTTAATCAGCCATGTCGTTCCCCATCAGGTTGCAATGACCGGGTACCCAGACTATGTGTACCTCCTTGGTTGTTAGTAGTTGGGAGATGGTCGACGGAAGAATCTGGTTGTAGCGGATTGCCAACGGCTTCGACTAATGGATTTGCAATTACAGACGATAGTCTCGGAATGCCAGTCATCTTGATTCTCTAACCATTCGAGGGCGGTTTGTAGTGCCAACTTTTCGGACAGGTAGGAACTGCGGTGCGCACCTGTTGGGGCATGCCATTGGTGGATGAGGTCCGTCCCCTAAGCCAGCTCCGCCGTTCCTGACACCTTCCATAGTGGATCCATCAGTGTAGCGTTGAATGTCGGTTTCGCCGGCATCTTTGATGGTCTGGAGAGCTTTTTCAAGCTGTAATGAGGTTGGCATCGATTTGTCAGCCGGTGTCAGCAAAATGGGCGCTGGAGGTGGGCGATCCCACGGTGGGGGGAGGTAGTGTAGTTTCAGGATGGTTTGCAGGAGGTTGAGTTCCGTCAGGCCAGGATACACTTGACTTCGCCAGTCGCTCCTTGCCAGTCTGCATCTCCTTGGGTCTGTCACGGCGAGGTGAAATCAAGAGTCAGCTTTCAGAAGGGACAGGGTCCTAAAACGAGTGGCTAGGGGAGTGAGGTTGGCTTCTTGTAGGACAAACTCTGCCGGGGTTGATCGAAGGTGGCCAGTGATGGCGCGTGCGGCGTTTAGTTGCGCGCACTCTAGCTTGTTCAAGTTGGTTTTGGAAATCCAGGGTGCCCAAGCTGGTGCAGCGTATTCGGCGAGACTGCACTGGGTATCAATGTACACCGTGCGTAGATCCGCTTGCCGCCATCCCCAAGTTGTGCTCCCGAGGGCGCGGAGGTTTGTTCTACTTGACATCGCTTGGCAGGTCGTCTTGACGTGTTCATTGAAGGACAACTGTCTATCGTAGCGCACACCAAGAAAGGTTGGAGTCGGATTATGATTGAGGCGTGAGTCTTTAATGGTGATGTTCGGCTGCCAACGTGCCTCATTGGATGCAAGACTGAAGAATGACACCTCACATTTTGACGTATTGAGGGTGAGGCGCGCCTCATCACTCCAGGAAACCACTTTATCCACTTCTGTCTGCAGTTTGTGATTGACATCTTCCTTGTTCTGGGCACTGCACGCTATCGCAAACTCGTCGGCATATGCGCTGACAAGGGTCTGTTCCTCGAAGCGACTTAAGAAGTCGTTCATGTAGATGACAAATATGAGAGGTGATAGTACTGATCCCTGTGGTAGACCTTTGAAGTTGCGCGGTCTGCTCTCAGAGGAGGTTATGCGAACTCTGGCAATGCGATACGTCAGCCTCTCGGACACCCATCTCAGGAAGCGCTGCGGTACACCAAACCGCATCATCTTACGCAGTAGCCTCGTTCTCCAAACGCAGTCGTAAGCTTTGCTGAAATCGAACAGAGCAATCCCGGTCCGGAGTCTCTGTGACGATTGAAAGCCGTCGGCAATGTGTTGTGACAACCGGAGACATTGGTCCGCAGTGCTGTGCCCATTACGGAAGACAGCTTGCCACGGGCTCAGCAACGAATGCTCTTCTAGCCACCATGAGAGACGGTTTACAATCATCCGCTCTAGCACTTTCCCGATGGTAGATGTGAGTGCGATGGGGCGATAGCTTTCTATTGTTTGTAGATCTTTCCCTTTCTTCAGAAATGGGACGATAACAGCGGTTCTCCACTACTGTGGGCGCCATCCTTCTAGCCAGCTGTGGTTTAGGATTTTCAGCATTTCTGCCGATACAGCAGTAGGTAGATGTTTGAGAAGGTCTGGCGCGATGTCATCAGGGCCTGCAGCTTTCCCGGCTTTTAGATGTACAAGTGAAACTTCCAGCTCCTCGTGATTGAATGCCTGCTCAATGGGCTGCCTCGGACACGTGTTGAGGTTTCTTAGCCTTCCTCGCTTCTTTTACTGCCCATCTGGATGTTTGGTCACTTTTTCGACCACTGACAGATGCGTACGCATGGATAAAAGCGTTCGCTTTCGCACGGTCACTGAAACATTCCTTCTCACGGTACTTGATTGCTTTGCCGGAGGGTTGTGGTTTCTTGTCTTTGAGTGCCCTGACTGTCAGCCATGCCCGTGCCGTGTCTGTTTTTTCGGCGATCTGCTTGCATTTTTCTACCCAGGCCATTCTGTTGTTTGTCAGGTCCAGCCGTAACCGGTTACGCCCCTTGATGAGTGACTTTAGTTCACTGTTCATCAAAGGTGTCTCTTTCTGCCTGTAGACTCGCAGTGGGATGGTAATAGTGGCTGCGTTCTTTAAAGCACGGATGAAGGCATTGAGTTTCTTTTGAGGAGCCATCTTTTTGTCTGCGATTGATGGCGGCGTCTGAGAAGCTTCTGGTATTGGGACCATTTGGCTTTACGAAAGTTTGGACGCAGTCGGGGTTTCTGGCGCTCGTACCGGATGGACTGGTTTCACCTGATGATTATTGGTTGGTGATCAGAGTTAAGCTCATTGAGTGGCTCCCAGTAGAATCGTTCCGCAGAATGTGCGTCGATGATGGTGATATCTGGGGCGCTCAAGCCGGATCCTTGATGACAGCACGAAGCTCTCGTTGGGGTTCCGTCGTTGAGGACGAGCTTTGAGTTCTCTTCACACCATTGGTGGAGGACTGCACCGCGGCTATCAGCGTGGGCATATTCATGCCAGAGCGGATGGTGAGCGTTGAAATCCCCACAGATGAGACCTAGGTCGGTCGGTAGACTGTTGAGCCATTGTGATGGGTTTGACGCTCTGGTCGTGGAGTCTGATCTCTCTGGCGGATAGTAGATGTTCGAGATGGCAATTTGACGTCTACTTAAGATCGGGAGGAAGATTTTTTGAGTCTCCACGGGAGCGACTGGGTTGCTAGTGGCGACGGAGTACTGGAGGCCCTTCCGAATGAACATCAGGAGACCCCCGCCTCTATGGTATTTGGTGCCACTGCCACTCCTGTCTTTACGCAGTGCGTCATAGCCGTCGAGCACCGGTGTTGGGTCCTCGAGACCAAGCTTTGTTTCTTGGATGGCCACAATGT
The DNA here is from genome assembly GCA_018389105.1 of Nautilus pompilius. Classification (NCBI taxonomy): domain Eukaryota; kingdom Metazoa; phylum Mollusca; class Cephalopoda; order Nautilida; family Nautilidae; genus Nautilus; species Nautilus pompilius. The sequence goes on along the minus strand of JACATO010000084.1, from coordinate 1,385,175 downwards.
CAGCGTCATATTTCCTGACAGCACAACCCAATTCTGTGATTTTTGACGCCAGGTAGTCACAGTTCCATTTGAGAATGGTCAGAGTGTTCAGGGTGTTTTGGGGGGCTATTTGCAAGCAGGGGGCTGGTAGATTTGGCTGGCTGCCAAGGGAATCCTGGCACGTTTGACAAGCCCAATTGTTCAGTGATCGGAGCCTTTCAAGGGCAGTGCGCGTTTCGCGTGCGAATTTAAGGTGGAAGCCCCTTTTGCAGTGTTTGCAGATTAACGGGTTCTTGATGCAACGAGTCTGCATCGGCACGCTGGGCAGAGCTTGTTTGGCGGAGGTGCTGGTGCAAATGCGGAGGTGTGTCTGAGCAGGTGTCACAGCGCCAGGTCACATTCCTTTCATATCTTGGTAGCTTTGTGCATGCCCTGTGACAGACATTTGTGCAAACTTGGCATTTAATTGGATGACACGTTAGACGAAACTTCGTTTTGCAGACGAAGCACATCCGATTTTTCCCAAACGGTACAGTCTACTTAGCTGGATTGGTGACATTATTTCCTGAATATTGGCTGCAGACGAAGCCTTGTGTGTCCTTTTGGTATCGAGACAGGCCGGCGCAGCTTCTGTGGAAATATTCACCGCACACAGAGCAGATGATGGGGGAGAAATCTCGACGAATTGTCTTAGTGCACCCTGAGCAGGTAGGCCCAGGGTTCACCTCGACATCGCCCGCCCGTAGCAGAAGAGACCGGAGCTGCAGGACGGGGCGAACATCTCCGGTTGCCAGAAAAGGGGGGAGCTCGTCTCCCACTGTGCAGCTCGGGTGGATTGGGCTGGATTCGTAGGCCATCGAGGACGGCCCGACGCAGAAGGTTCCAGTCCTCGTCCTGCGGTGTCGTTGTTGTTGTTCTGCGAGTCGGACTTCCGAGCGAGGCTCTTTCGATGGCACTGCATCCCCGTAAAGACAAGTGGCCCGTTCTCCGTCGAGTCCTCCTCGTTACTGAGAGACGTTCGTCGAGCCGACGAGCGGCCCAAGGACCCGGGAGGTCACCTTGTCGATGCTAGCGTTTTAAAATTCTACCTTCCGGGTCGTGATATATAACAACGACAAAAAGTTATTGTCGAATAACCTGTCGGTGCGCGTGTATGCCGGGCTGAAGATTAGGCAGTTTAATTGATTTATCGGGCAGTAAAACTTTCGAAGTTCAGCTATCATCCAGAAACAAGACCCGAATGAGGACGCACTGCACGCCACGAGTCGTCGCTCTAATAAAACTAATTAGTGTTAACATAAGGCAGTAATATGTTGAGAGAAAAAGAAAAACACAAACAACAAAACACGTAGCCCTGGATAACAGATGAAAGTGATCTGATCTGTGCGGCTGGTATTACTGCTGGAGAGGCTGTCTTACACACTCTTCGTAAAATAAAATAGGCGACGTATAATTCAGTGGGCAGGTTCTGCTTCTGACGTAACGCAACCTTCAGAAACACGTTGGGGGGCTGGGAGAGGCTTTGAAGGGCCGTCACGTGTCTGCGGCAGAGTTATCGGTAATACTGCAGCCTGTCGCGAGATTAAACCAGTCTAAAGAACCGCCCGGTGTCTGAATGTTCCCGGGATCGACGGCGGTGGAGGGGGATCTTTCTAAAAAAGAAAAACCCCTACCTACCCCAGCATAACCATTCTCTTCAGAGGGGAGGGGGTTAAACTTGCTTTATCTTCATGCCAAATCGGAAATGAGATGTACCGTAGTTCTTCACGGGCTCCGCAGAGGAAGGACGTCCAAGAGGACCGTAAATTCTTAAGCCAAAGATGCGTTTGTGTTCTAGGGGATGGGGCTGTTAAAACGTCGTCTTATTCCGCGTACTGGTAAGATTCTAAAGCAAGGGGGAAAAAAGGGGCTGGGTCCCCCCACGTCCCTGTATGTTCGCGCGTGTTCCTTTCGTTGTTGAGCGGCGACGGTTCTTGTTGCTCGCTCGCCCAGCCGCGATTGTCTGTTAGACGTCGACCCCCTGGAGACCGCTCGCTAACTGGGGAGAGAGGGCCAAATCCCGAGACAGAGAAAGGGGCGAACACCGGGTCTGTCCGGCCCGACCCCTCGATTCTATTCCCGAAATGTATTTAGGTTACCGCACGTTGCGAAATAATGTTTAAAAACATTCTGATTACCGAAAAAAACAGAGAGAGAGAGAGAGAGAGGAGCGGAGAGAGAGAGAGAGAGAGAGAGAGAGCGAGAGAGAGAGAGAGCGAGAGAGAGAGAGAGATGACATCATACAGAGAGAGGAGGGAGAGGAGAGAGAGAGAGAGAGAGTATGATGAGAGAGATAATGAGAGAGAGGCGAGAGAGAGAGATATGATGAGAGAGATAATGAGAGAGAGAGATGGAGAGAGAGAGGCGAGAGAGAGATAGAAGAGAGAGAGGAGAGAGAGAGAGAGAGAGAGAGATAATGAGAGAGATGGAGAGAGAGAGAAAGAGATGGAGAGAGGATAATGAAAGAGAGAGAGATATGATGAGAGAGATAATGAGAGAGATGGAGAGAGATAATGAAAGAGAGAGAGATATGATGAGAGAGATAATGAGAGAGAGAGATGGAGAGAGAGAAATGAAGAGAGAGAGAGATGGAGAGAGAGATAATGAGAGAGAGATATGATTAGAGCGATAATGAGAGAGAGATATGATTAGAGAGATAATGAGAGAGAGATATGATGAGAGAGATAATGAGGGAGGATGGAGAGAGAGATATGATTAGAGAGATAATGAGAGAGAGATATGATTAGAGAGATAATGAGAGAGGATATGATCGAGAGATAACTGAGAGAGAGATATGATTAGAGAGATAATGAGAGTGATATATGATTAGAGAGATAATGAGAGAGAGAGATATGATGAGAGAGATAATGAGGAGAGATGGCGAGAGAGAGATATGATGAGAGAGATAATGAGAGAGAGAGATGGAGCGAGAGATGAGAGAGAGATATGTGAGAGAGAGAGAGATATATATGATGAGAGATATAATGAGAGAGAGAAATGGAGAGAGAGATATGAGAGAGAGATAATGAGAGAGAGAGATATATATGATGAGAGAGATAATGAGAGAGAGATGGGAGAGAGAGAGATATGACGAGAGAGATAATGAGAAGAGAGAGATGAAGAGAGAGAGAGAGAGAGAGAGAGAGCAGAGCGAGAGAGAGAGAGAGACGCCCTAAATCGGCTAAACCTAGTGTAAAGTCTCGGCACCAAAATCACAGAGCCAGGGCAGTCACGGAGACGTTTGGACGGAAATTCTTCTTTTTTTTTTGTTAATTTTAAAAAAATGTATCTTATTTTCGAAAAAAAAAATATTTTAATTAGATTTGGAGATAGGGTTAAGTATGAACATCTTTAAAAACCGAAATAATTACGAAGGGCACCGGTCCTGAAGTAGAGAAAATTGCAGATGGTTGCAAAATAATCTAGAATTTTAGAAAATTACTGAAAAGGCTTAACATGTCATTTAACTGGCAGTGCTTCATTGTAATAACTCACATCTGTCGTTAATTCGAGAACGTTTTGGTAAATCTAAAGTTTCAATATTTTCCAGAAATCTATGAGCGACATCAGAACTCCACGGCCAAGAACCCAACGGAGTTCGCCTCAGGCTTGTGCAGCGTGACAGTCATAATGGCGGCGCTTGGATTTTTTTACTTCAAAAAGGGTACCGAAGCTGAAGATGGAATAGATATAAGACAATTTAATTTCTATTTCTTGTGCGTATTTAAAGTTTTGTGAGATATAATTTTAGCCTTTGAAACAAAGCAACAAAGATTATCGGTAGCACGTGTTAAGGCTGCGGACCTCGGTATTACTTCAGTGACGCATTTAAAAAAAAAAAAAGCCAAAAAAAGGATTTAAAAAACACTAAGGGCCAACAAATGAATTAATAGAAATGAATATAAAAATTATATCTTGGTTTCCATAAAATTTAAAATGTGAAATCATTTAAAATGATGTAAATATAGGATAACGTAAAATCACTAAAATCTCCGTTAGTGCGAGTTATCATCTTAAGTTTATTTCTTTCCTTTTCGCTCTTCTTTCAAAATGGTTCTCTACGCTGAGAGCCGAAATCCCCTGATTTTCCCCAATAACAGTAAAATACAAAAACTTGGGTTGTAACTTTATGTTCCCTTTGCACGAAGGCTGGGTGAGTGCAATGAGTGGTGTGTGTGTGTCGGGACAAAAAGGACCCCTAAAGGTCGGGGTTCTAAGATCGAAGTGTAAAGGCCCCTTTCGTGATGGAGAGGGTTCGGCCCCAACGATTTCGCTCGCGGAACTTGCGGATACTTGGGACTCAGCGGCTGACGCCAGGAGCTGGTTTCTCCTGCCACGTCCTAGGGCTAAACTTCCTTGAGGGGTTAGCGGACTTGCGGGGTCCACTGAAAGAAAGCGGTTTCGGGTGTCTTTGGGGGTTCTTGCCCGACAGGGTCCTTTTGGGAAGGAACCTTAGTAACGGATTTTAGCCACCTCGGCGAAGACGTCCCTTCCCAAGGTACGTGGCGGTCGGTCCTTTGCCTGCTAGACGCTTGGCTGGGAACCTGGAGCCCGAGGGACCACGATGTGGACCCGCGGGCCCGAGGCTTTTCCTGTTGGATTTTGCTGCTTGGAAAGTCGATCACCAAACACGGAGGTTTCGATTTTTCGAGCCCTTTTAACGAGTTCTTCGGAACTCCTCACAGTTTGTAACATTTTCTTTTGCGTCAACCAGTTTGTCGAAGCTAGAAAGTGCTAAAGGTTCCAAGTGTGTCCGGTGTAGCTAGATCGGGTCCACGTTCGGCCATCAGAGCTGCATATGGGCGAGGCTTATCTGCGTCGCTATGTCGGAGTAGCCGGCCACCCGCCTCCTCCCCGGGGGAGGGTCAATAATAGGTGCGGTTTATCCAGGTGCTCGCTCCAGATCGGAGTTCACTCTCAGTATGTCTGCATGAGCTGAAAGAGAAAATCCGTTTGGTCCCTGCAGTTAGGCTGGTTACAATCGAAAGGCCCCAGTGTTTACGCTGACCCCCTGGTGCTGGGCTCCCTGTTTTTTTGCTCCACGACTTCGCTGAGAGGAAGAAACGAAAGAAAAAGGGGTTGGGTCTTCGGCCCGGGAATCAATCTGTCCTAAGCCAGGGTGGTTATAACTTAGTCATTCATACGGATATTTTGCTATTTTCTGCCGGTGCAACCCCTCCGCGCGCGCGCGCCTAAACAGGGACTGTTCCGGCGCCCTAACCGGTTATAATAGCTTAAGGCGATACCAAATACGACCACTCTAAACCGCCGCGACGATGCAAGGCGGCCGGATGTGACGTCAGGTCAGGTGGTCTAACTTTACCGTCAGTTTCCATCACGAGGCTTGGCGTGAACTGTGCTCAGAATAGAACTAAATCTACTCCGGTTTTGTTATATATACTTCAATTCAGTTCTTACCGGCGGTTGTGGCTGCTGGAAAAGCCCAAAGTGGAGGAAGAGAAGAAACCAAACGAGAGGTGAATTGTGGCACGTAGACAACCGTGTCTGGATGCGTGCCTGGGTGAAGATGGTCTAGAAATAGCGCGAGCTCCTGGAGGATGATATACCTTCGAAAGGTATGTTACCTTGGAATTATTAATACACGTGCTACCTGAAAGACAATCGCGCGATTCCTGCAACTTTCTACCAACATCATGTCTTTCTTTTTCTTTTTTTTTCTTCCCATTTTCGCCTCTCGAATTCCCGTAGACCGCGGGGCGCACCGAGAGTCGACAGGGAAGTGGGGGGATCTTATCTGGTGTTAACGGGTTGTTCGGTTCATAGTAACAAAAAAGAAACATTCCGGACGGGCCCTGTAGTTCTACCGTAGAAAATACGGCAACTGCAACGCGGCAGCCCTGGGATCGCGCAGCCTAACGCCATCCTTGGTGAAGTCTTCGTGACAGATCTGCAGCGTGACCGGGACTCAACCCGTCCGGATACCTCCACACCTCGCTTGAACGGCTCCAATATTTCTGCAACTGCTGCATTATCGGGGTTAACAGGGCATAAACGGGCTTAAGGGGGTAAAAGACAGAACGACCCTGTTGTTTTCTTGCCGGACGTACATCTCGAAGGGGCAGACTGCGAGTTATTCCCGTCTTTACCCGCACTGAAACGGATTAGACACTGGTGAAGAAAGTCCATTTGGAGCGGTCACGGTGCGATTAGGCATCGTGTTTTAGCCGCTCGCGATTAACCCTCTCCCCTTCCGCGGTGTATTTTCACTAATCGTATAACGTCTCTCTCTCGCGCGCGCCCATGTCCATGCCCATCAATCAAGCTAAATAAGATGTAGGGACGACAGGCAGACAGACAGCCAGCAGGCGCGCTAGTTTTTAGAGGGATAAGTTATTACGGCATCAGAGCTTATCTATAATCCATGTCCTATGCTCCGACTCTGACTCCTGTAACATCTAGTCTCGGTTTACCCCGTATTCTGCTTAAACGAAAACCCTGCTTGCTTCCCGACCAACTACAGAAGCTCCATTGGCACTCACGCAGAACAGTTAAACAAGCGGAAATAGCGAAGATGCCCTTGCGTAATTTAAATGAATCGGGTGCCACAGGATTTCAAGGCACCAGCCCTCACTCCCACACGACGGTTCGTGCGCCAGCCCCTTATTCGCTTGCATGACCGACACGTCTGTTCCTATTAAACGTACCTTTTTTTTTTTTTACAGCAGGGAGTGGAGCGTGAATGTTTACATCTTCAGTAAATAATGGGCGTGGAGTCAGGGAAAACAACAAAGAGATGAGTCGGGCATCGTTTCACGCCCCGACGATTAGCGGATGAGCAAAAGGAAGCTGAGCGCTAATGAAAAGCAGACAGATAAAGGAGAACATCGATGAAACATTAATTTCTGTCGTCTAGATGCGGCTTTGCGCTGGTTGACGAGCTACGTCCTGTTGGTTTTTTATCGGCTCTTTGTGACGACAACCAGAGAGACGGTCGGCTTCCGGAACTCAGTGGGGTGAGGCCGTAACCCCGTGTTGCGCCGGGCAGAGAGCGACGTGGCCGGATGCCCCCGGCGGGCAGAGACTCTGTATCTAGGGGTATCAGAATAATCAGCTATCGTATTGCATTTTTCGGAAACGCTACAAGCGAACGGAAGTACACACAGCCCGGTTTCCCGGTTTTACTTAGATCCATCTCACCCCCTGCGGACTCAGCTTTTTTGGTTTTTTTGGCTTCAATCCTTCGATACACAATCGCAGCTTCAGGGCGTTACCGCCAACCCTCCACTCCAGGGAAATTTTCTGTAGCATTTCCGCAATCTTTGCTTGCCTGGTCAAACTAAAAACAAAATGGTTTTAACCAACAGTTAATACATTCCACAGAAAATTACCCGCCGTTTTAAGATTCTTGGGCGACAGCGTACACCGGTGTAAGTATGCATGATTCTGTGGACATACGAGGTCTGTCGAAAAAGTACCCGACCTTAGTCTAGGAAAAAAAATTACGTACTTGTTGGGGTTCAATTGCTAATCCCCTTCGAAGTTGGCCCCTTGTGCCTCCACACACGTAGCCAAAGGATCCTTCTACTGTTCGAAGCACGTCTGGAATGATTCTTCCGGAATGGCTCTCAGCTCCACCGTCGCATTCCGCATGATGTTCTCTCTGCTCTCAAAGCGGGAGCCTTTCAGTGGCATCTTCATTGTTGGGAACAACCAGAAGTCAGAAAGAGCCATGTCTGGAGAGTAGGGAGCCTGGCGAATGAGTGAAATGCCTTTCTTTGCCAAGAAACCTTGGATCAGCTGCAACGAATGAGCCGGGGCGTTGTCATGATGCAGCTGCCAGTTTTGCGAGGCCCACAGATCCAGTCTCTTGCTCCGAACTGCATCACCAAGATGTCGGAGGACTTCCTGATAGTACTCCTTTGTAACTGTTTGTCCTTCTGGTGCGTATTCGTGATGCACAACACCTCAGTAGTCGAAGAAAACAGTCATCATCACCTTGATTTTTCTCCGGACCTGACGTTGGGTGTTTCCACTGTGATGACTGAGCTTTGGTTTCCGAGTCGTACCCGTACACCCACATCTGATCTCCAGTTATCACGGTATTCTGGAACTCAGGATCCCTGTTGGCAGTATCCTCCCGGAACACTGGTCACTCTCCACCGATGTGCCGCCATCTTTGAACCTGTTGTACCATTCTTTTATTTGGGTAACGCCCATGGCATTGTCACCAAAACCTTGTTGAATTTTGCGAATTGTTTCCACTTGGGTATCTCCAAGCTTTTGGCGAAACTTGATGCAAGATCGTTGCTCCACACGTTCCGTCATCACGGGCAAAATGAAAATGTGACGAGTAAGTGGTACAGCACCTCACCCGCTGGCTGCCTGACAGCGACTGATGCATCCAGCGAGCCCGCCAAAAACCACGCATGCGCACGAAGGCATATGGCTCCACTATGCACACTTTTGCCTCCCTAACGTCATTACTTCCCACGGGAAAAAATAAAGTCGGATTCTTTCTCGACAGACCTCGTATATATAAGGTCAGAAAAAAGAGTGTTATATCAAAGTACCACATTCATGGGAATTCCCGTCCATTCATCACCCGTGGAGTACGGGTAGAGTAAAAGTCTTCTCTCGAGATCTGATCGCCGAAGCTTCATTTTGTTCCGCACAGCAATAACGCATGATATTATCCGACTATCAAGCGACGAAGAAGAATGAGAGCCTTTAAAAAAAGCTTGTAAAAATTGCTACATCCGCCCTTAGGAAATATCATCACTATGCTAATCAGAGGTTTTGTTTTGCACAACTATAAAAATAAATTGATTGCGATCCAAACTGCTGCAACAGCTGTCTTCCTCATCACCTCGATACCCATTGGGGAAACTCATTTCTCTGTTAGGCTGATGAAAACGCAGAACATTTACAAAACCTTTTTAATAATTCAGATTTCGAAGTAAAATGACACCTCTTATAACTATATATTTAATTTGGAAGGGCGCCATTGTTTCCAAACCAAATATAACTCACCTATTAAAAACTAAAGAAACAAAATCATACCCGTGGAGCGTCAGGGACATACATTTAATCACGATGTCACAAATCCTTTTTCTGATTTCCAAAATATAATTTAAATACGTTTCGGTTAGTTGCACTTCTGTTGTATAATGAACAATCGTTTGATACTGAAAAGTCTGCTTTTTCTTAGGAAACTGTCAATTTTCTGAGTAGTCAAACTATACCACGCACCTACTTATTAGGCCCAGCGTTCTGCTCTTCTAATTATTATTTTTTTTAATGTAATATGAATAATAGCCTTATTAAGAGAACAATTCAAAACTTTTTTACTTTATTTTTAATATTTAAGAAATTAAATCCATTAAATACTAAAACAATTTAATTAATTACTATTTCTATACCTAATTTACTATGAAATAGGTTTTTAGAATAATAAAACAGATGCATTTTTTTTAGAGCGTAAAGATCGCAATAGATTATCCCTGGCCATTTTTTGGAGATATTTTCCATCAGAAAAGTCGGGTTTCATCTGTAATGGTATCCTAGAGTTTCTGCAAACAAAAAAAAAAAAGAAAACAGAGGAAAAAAATTGCGACAACAACGATTTTAAGTATTAGAATTTTAATATAACAGTTTCTAAGAGGTCGCTGACTGAAATAATAAGTTAGAAACATCTTTGTTTGTTTAAAAATCTACCTGAAAGCCCAAAAATCAATTAATAATTTAAAAAAAAAAATGAAAATATTCAGCAATTTCCAACATATTTTTTTTTCGGAACAGAAGTATAAATGCGAGTAATCAGAGCTCTTGATCATGACTGAGGAATTTGGTTTGTAAGAAAAGAAATACCTCCATCGATTAAAAGTAGCAGGTAGAGGGTTAACCCGGGAGGCTCTCATTAGCAGTAACTGAACTAATAAGCCCACGTGTTGGCTATCATTCCCTGTCACAGCCAGTCACCAAAGTTCAGTTCTGAGGAAGAGGAGGAGGACTGCAGCTTTGGAGTTAACTAATGCTAAGTTTCGTTAAACAATTATGTTTTTTTTTTCTTTTCTTGGTAAAAACACACAGAGAGACGAGTGAACTTCAATAACAGTAGCAGAACGATCGCCATTTTCACGCGCGCCAACGAGAAGATGACGTCACCACCCTACCCGTCATTCCCGGCGGACTGAAGATAGAATGGCCGTCCCGTCGCCAATGGAATAAAGTCGTATTACCGTTGCAGTCTGAGTGATGACCACATAAATGGAAAGGGCTGCGGCAAGTGTAAATCACGTGAGAGGACTGAACAGTATTTTCTTTGCTCTTGCTCAAAACTAATTTTCGCGCGCAAGCATTCAAGGGAGAGATTATCTTCTGGTTAGTCCGTCTCTTATCGTTATGTTAACTGTCTCACAGCCAGTAACCGTCGGGCACCTGTCTTCCCTACTCCCGTCTTCCTTCCAACGAAGTCGATCTCGAAAATCCCTTTTGCCCAAACCGGCTTTCTTTAAATAGCTTTAATGGGGGGTTCCAGCGGACAGCCCTTTAACGTCGGCTTGGCATTCGACCGAACGTATTATTAATGACAAATACCAGAAGAGAAATAGGAAGTGGGGACTTCAGATTAGCGCAGGGCGGGGGCGGACCCTCTTTCCACGAATATGGCCCCCCCCAACTCGGTTTTAGATAGACTCGGGTTGTGTTTCGTCAAGAATTTCTGTTCCTTTTCCCAACGCACAAGATCCTGTTCCGCGTTAGATGCTTTACAAAATTATGATATATCCTTTTGTAACTCGTAACGCATAATAACGATGTTTTTGACAGTAGCTACAGCGTTTAAAGAGACATCGCTTTTCTGTCGGTTTTCGTTCCTTTCTTGTGTATGACAAGTTATTTTCCCCTTGAAAGCCTAATATTTTCTCTGTTAAATGTTAATGGGAAAGCGATCGGATTAACGTCGACATTTTCTTTCTCTCGTTCTCGATGCTTGCACGAAAGTTTGGAATCAATAGCTAACGTAAGTCTTTATATGGTTATGCAGAAAATCATAATTATAGCTGCTTTCACTCGCATTCTTTAAAAATTATCAACGAATGTTACACCTTTGACATCCTTTTAATCTAATAAAGAAGAAGTAAAAACAATACGGTTAGTGGAGAGGATACTAAGTTAACTAAACAGTCTTGATCGACTCAAGCTCCAAGAGTTTTTCCAAAGTCAGGTCCGCGACTGCCTGCGCCAAGTGAGCAGGGGTATGTCCGCCTGTCGGCACAGACCGTGTTAATGACCATAATAAACGGCTGCGCCAAGTGAGCAGGGGGTATTGTCCGCCTGTCGGCACAGACCGCGTTAATGACCATAATAAACGGCTGCGCCAATTGAGCAGGGGGTATGTCCGCCTGTCGGCACAGACCGCGTTAATGACCATAATAAACGGCTGCGCCAAGTGAGCAGGGGGTATTGTCCGCCTGTCGGCACAGACCGCGTTAATGACCATAATAAACGGCTGCGCCAATTGAGCAGGGGGTATGTCCGCCTGTCGGCACAGACCGTGTTAATGACCATAATAAACGGCTGCGCCAAGTGAGCAGGGTGTATTGTCCGCCTGTCGGCACAGACCGTGTTAATGACCATAATAAACGCCACCCGGTATTTTTTTTGTTTAAAATTTGAGGAATAATGTACACATCTCCAAATTACAAAAAAAATACCAAAAGCATAAATGTCACATAATTATAAATTTGATAAAAACAAACTACGATCAGAATAAAACTTTTAAAAGTACAAGTTTCTATCTTAAAGGCGATACTTAGAAATACTACTCGTCAGCACGTGACAGCCGGGGACCCTAAGGCTGCCACAAGGAGTTCCTTGTGCACGGGGCCTTATCTCGCTCTGGCTTAAGCTCGAGTGGCAGTGTAGGCTGGATGTCGCTACGTTCCGGCGACAGGAAGAACACCAGCACACACACACACGTGGGAAGCGTAAACACGTCGAGGCGATTGGCATTATCGCGGCTCATCTCCAAAAGCGCTTCCACGGCAAGGTTAGCGAAGAAGTGTACAATATCCCCTGCTTCCTGCCCGTGGTGGGTAGGGGAGAGAGCTACCGAAATAATTAATGGTGGGAGGGACAGAATAATTTCAGAATTTATGTTAAAAGTGTTTAGCTTAACCTCTGACGATAAAATGGATGTTTGAGGTTGGAATCAGTCTTACCATAATATTGTTCTTTACTCTAAACTTTCACCTACCCTAATACTACCATAACGATAACTCTATTAGCTTAATACTGGTTTTAAATCCAATCCTACCGTAAACTACCTGACTTTAACCCTAGCTCTACCCTAATCTGAACCTATACCTTACTCTACTCTAACTCTAACTTTACCTAACCTGACCTCACCTTAATAGTAAAACCAACTGACTTAAAATTAACCTACTCTTAGCTTACCGTACCCTAATCTTAACTCTTCTTATGGAGAAAATTCCTTCGAAAAACTGCCGAAGTGTATAAATATGTACAAAAGAAAAAAAAATACAAAAAAATTTATATAATATTTACGTAATAATCGCAATTATAAAAGAACTATCTAAACCCTCATTAAGCTGCCTTAATAAAGAATTAGATATATGGCAAGATCCGGTTTGCAGTTAGGTGGAGTTAAGATTAGTATTAAAGTAGGTTAGGGTTATAGCTAGATACGATTAGTATTAATGTTAGAACAGATTAGAATAGATTGCAATTAAGGTTAAATAGGATTAGTATTAATGTTAGAACAGATTAGGATAGATTGCAATTAAGGTTAAATAGGATTAGTATTAATGTTAGAACAGATTAGGATAGATTGCAATTAAGGTTAAATAGGATTAGTATTAATGTTAGAATAGATTAGGATAGATTGCAATTAAGGTTAAATAGGGTTAGTATTAATGCTAGAATAGATTCGGGTAGGTTATGATTAGAGACAAATAGGATTAATATTAATGTTAAGATACAATATAGTAGGTTACGATTAGGGTTAAATATCGTTATTATTAAGGTTGTGGTAGAATAAATTGGTAAGGATTAGGTTGAAGGATAGGTAGAAAATTAGTATTAATGTTTGGATAAAGTAGATAAACGATATGGTCACGATCAAGAAATAGCAATGGCTAGATTATCGTGTACAAGAGATAATGATTAGTTTTTTTTTTTCTACCTTTAAAAAGTTTGATTAATTTTGCTCTTTAATATTAACGGCATCTGCCGGATATTTGTGGACCGGAAAATTGCGAATGGATATGGAGCGTGAGTGACATTTAATCTCTCTTAGCAACAGTTTCGCCGCTTTGACGGCTCTTAGCTGAGGATTATCCTTTTCACTTAGCTTTTATGCTGTTTTCGCTTTTGAGTTCATTCGGGAAAGGCGCAGGTGTCAGAGGACATGGAACAGTCACTTATACGTCTCAGGCATCCGGATTAAGTCTGTGGTCGGGTAGAACAAAATCTGCCTCGCACGGATAGTGAACCAAAATGGTGGCGGCACCGTAGCTCCAGCAACTTCCCACCCCCCCATCCGGAAGTCAGCCGAGCGTGAAGAATCTAGTCGGCACAGAGAAGTTTCCCAGCGCAGGCTGAGGAGGGCGATGCGCCACCACGGAAGAAAACGGGTTAATGCTGATCGCGGGCTTCGGAACTTGGTCGGAGGGCCGGGGAAGACTCTGTTGGTTGTTGGATGCTGTAATTAGTAACTTTGTACGTGACATTCTATCCGGAATAAAAATAGGAATGTCCGGACGGCATCAGTCCACTCGCTATACCGCGTCACGCGCAGGACCCGTAACGGATGCTTCTTTTCTATTTTCTGGGGGCGTGCGTTTAAATTATTCGAACCGTATTAATTATCCGAAGCACGTGCCCGGAACTGCAGGAAACCACGTACAGTCGGTTTGATGGCCGTGTCTCGTGTAACTTGAAGTGTTTTTTCTCTTCCTTATCTTAAGTTCACACGCACGATCTAATACCGCACATCGCATGGCCCAGCTGAAGATGGCGACAGTATTCAATCTGGCGTCTGCTTCGGATGCATTTTAACGAAGAAGAAGAAGAACAGCAGCAGCAGCAGCTTACTGAACGCGGTTCGTGTTTGACGTCAGTTTTAAGAGAAGGCCGCCATTCGCGACCCGTCGTTCGGGAAAACTGCGTGCGCAGCCATGTAGCTCCAGCATCAACAGAACTGCGAAGGGATGTGAGACGGGTTAGCGAGACTGCCCTCTTCTCGGGAGATTCCGGGTTAAGCTAATCTTGCCCAAACCAGCTGCGAGTGGGATGTGAGATAAAAGCGACGTATTGGGCGTTAACGGAATCGTGTATAATCTTCCTTGTTTTCTCCCAGTCAACTTGACCGAGAGATGGGGCGGCGGCTACAGCTATTTACCACTTCCACAGATCACAAAACGTCTGTCGTTCTTATTATAGACAAAAGTAAGATGTGTAAACGTTTTTCAAGATTAATAATTAAAATATATATAACTTTTAAAAGCTTTTGCACTGGAAACAAATTATGATAAATTACTTTCACTGCAAATAAATATATTTGATGGAAAACTTATTATATACAAGTTATTTACGAGATGATGTTCTATTTTCAGCATAATTTTAAAAACGATATTTAAAGAACCATCGTGTTTGGATTTGTTTCATCTATGCTAAATACCAATTGATCGGACATTTCACATATAAACCCGACTTAACTACAGATGCAAGTTAGTTTGATCGCATGATGTGTCAGGTAGTACTTAGTAGTCAGTCTACCAAATACGGAGAAAGGTGAGGACATTACAGCTTTTTAAAAGAGGAATGATAAGGAATGCTCGTCTAGCAGGTGTCAAAGTGGCCAAGTAAGTTTCATTGGGAGGCTGCTCCAAGACATCGGTCACTCGAGCTCATCAGCAATGACAATAGGCGAAGTAAATATCTGCTGCGATGGAGAATTGTGGACGCACACAGGTTGACAGAAAGAGGAGAAAGGCGGCTAGACAGAAGAGTAAGGTTCAGCTATCGCCAAATGATAGACCAACTGGCAAGGAAATCTAATGCAGCCCTACTTCGTAGAGATCGTTGCAACGAATGTACTGAGGAAGTAAAACACGGTTATCACAGCTACCAACATGAAAAGACACCTGGTGTGGTGTAAAGAGAACAGACATTGGACTGAGGATAACTAGCAAAAGGGATGTGGTCTGATGAGACATGCTTGGCTCCCCCCCCTTTTTAATGCACGGATTGGAGACCAAAGACGACGAGATAACAAGGAAGCATTTGAATCTCTTACGTACCGTTCTTTTTCATGGAAACAAATTAATAGCTTTAATGCAAATCGCATAAAATAGAGATCGTAGACAAGATCTTATACATTACCGCGTTATCATTCACGTATTATTATTATTATTATTATTTTTTTTTTTTTTTAGTGCAACGGATATCGTATCTCAGGTAAGGAAGCAGAAATCTACAGGTGCGTAAAGGGGAACGTACAGTGCCCGGGTCAAGCTGATGCCAAAAGAGTGATTACAAAGACCTCTATTAGCAAGCGTTAAAGCCAGCTGATTAGGCTAAAAGTCCTGGAGAAGCGAACATTTCAATTAGGCTTTTCTTAACATCCCACAAATGCGATCGAGTAAAATCTTTCCCAACACCAAAAAAAACAAACTGATATTTATTTCGCTGATTACAATTTTTAAAAGAACAGGTATTTTTCTGTACCTGCAGAAATGAGCGACCATGTCGTTTATCTACTTTATCCCAACGTTAAGATTATTTTATTAACCCCCCTCCGGCAGCAGTGGCGTCATATATTTTTTTTTTCCCAGTAAACGTAGGTAAAAATTCTAACGAGGAAGTGAGTGCTCAGCACCGACCTAACCCAGTAAAGAACATCAAATTTGATTAGCTGATGAATTCCAGGCCGAGAATTGAAATGTAGACTCGGCGGCCTCTTGAATTATAGATAAAGGGCTGATCGCAAGACGTGACGTAACAGCACCCTCTTATTATGTCGTCATCGAAGTCAAAAGTTGCAGCGAATACCAACAGAAGGGTGTCCACCGGAGCAGTATATCCTTGGTTACCACGCCCGCCGTTCTGTAAAATCTCAGTGGTTGTCAGATCGACGTTAAAAGGGGGCATGTTTAAACAGGCCCGTCTGAGGGTACACTTTTTTAGGAAGCCGGCCTGGATGGTCGACTGAGAGATCTGCCACACGCAGAAGGCAATTTACTATCGAACAAATCGCCAGGGTCCTTCACCTGGCGTGTATCTTACGACTGTAAGCTTGATATCGTTACAGTGCCTGGAATCCTAAAATGCCAACAGATACCGTGAAAAAAGCGTGTCTGTCGTTGCGGGATAATCCATCTACTGAAAGGAGAAAGCTAAGCTTTGGATATTGTGAAATCTAACTGCACCGATTACCAAATAACAATTCAATATCTCAAAAAATACATGTTGCATTTTTAACAAATCGGTAATATTTTGGTTTAATGGTCTCAGACCTCGCACCCATCACTATTATTTATTTTAACAAACTTTAATTTGTATTAAAATAAGTTTATATTTCGTATTGTTCGTGTTTCTCAAAGTAGTCAAATAAGCTTGACAAGCACCGTATATTCATGTGCGTAAAGCATGCATTTGGAAGAAAATATACACTGGCATTTAAAATTACGAGCCCACTATAAGATAAGAGAACACTTTCAAATTCTTAGTCGACACAGTATTGTTGATAAAATCTATTATTCTAGAAAGATAATTAAAAGTCTGATAAACAAACACCAGAACATATAAACCTTTAGTTGTGACCACTGCTATCAGTTTGCGCCCCTTGCATAGTGATGAACTAAGCAAGTTATTTTCATAAATAGTAAATTTAGTTTATACAGACAAGATGATGCTATCGTCTTCATCCGATACGATTTCTTACCAAAAATGTAATGATAAAAATTTAAAAAAAAAAACCGCGGAAATGGGAGATTGGTTGTTGACTCAGAAGTGTAGGACAAAGTCTTTCTCGGCTGCAATGCATTCTAACCGATTCATAGTAGGTTTGGGATGCTTGGATCAAAGTGACGGTGGTTCGTTAGACCGAAGAAAGGTGAGGAGAGCTGTCTCTGCTCTACATCAATAATGGTTGTGGAAATTTGAAAATACGGGGTAATTTTTTTTTTTATTTTCCCTTTTACCGGTATCTTGATGACAACAAATTAGATTTTCGATAAAAGAAAGGTGTCGCAGTATTCCGAAACGCCGTGTAATTCTGTCTGGGTATCGTTAGACAGTTGAGGGGTGTACGAAGCATATGTCACAAAGTGTGATGGATTATACGGCGCTAGAGAGAAATCGAAAGTATTTCTCCAAACCCATGGTTTTGGGCCGTTCACCCGACTATAATCGTCCTGGATAAACTAAATTGAAGGGCCAGAGAAAAGATCTATGGAACGACCTGCGAAAGAAAGTGGGGTTAGTTACAAGATAAAATTTTGAAAAGTTACCGGACACGACACGCAAAAGTAAATGGTCATTTTGCTGAAAAGAACTTGAAATGGTAAGAAGGTCAAGGTCGGTGGTTTATTTGATTTGTTCGTGCCCTTTAGTCGGACTAATGCGTTCTTGTTATAACAGGGTATGAAAGAGCAGATAGGATGCTTTAAACCTCAGTATATATGCATGGAAATTCATTTGGGAGTCTACAACCATGGTCGCTACTGTAGGCAATGTCTCTTCAGGATTCCAGTTTTACACCAAAGTCCTTCTCCGGAAGAGAAAAGCAGCAGCTGTGATGGGTTTGGTCCGTCGTCGAAATCGTCGCCTTTTATTTTCTAAGCTGCATTTTTTAAAGAATTTTTTCCGGTCGCGGAGAGCGCACAAAGATCCGGTTTTACTCGGGTGCGTGGAGCGGGAGAACTCGTAGGCCCACGTGAGCGCTGACGTGTTGATGGACTGACAGGAAGTTCCGGCGAGCAGCTCTCAGCTGGCGTCGGCGATTCTGAAGCGAGGCTTCCTGGTGGTGACCGGAAGAGCAGTTTGGGGGGGGGAGAAGAAGACTGCGACTGAAGAGTAACGCAGGAAGGGCTTGTGTGTGTATAGATGCCGACACCACGGATCCTGTGTTCGGTGGTTGTTCTTAGCGGTGCAAACCCGCTGAAGACCCAGAGCGTCAGCGGGAACGTGAACGAGGGGTCAACAACAGGTTCCGTTTATAATAAGCCAGCGACAGAACCATTAATGATCGATCAAGAAAATAAAAACAACAGCAAATATCGCAACTTGAGACTGGATACAAAAAAATGCTGCTGAAACTGGGACAAAGAGGCGATCCTAGCGATTATAAGCCACCAGTGTCGTAAAAAAAGAGTACCAGAAAACGGCTAGGAAGTCGGCCAGGTCAAGCAGAACGTCAGCTGCAGTCTTCACCCCAGACCGAAGACGCTGAGGAAGATACACACATATATATATAGCAACACAAATATGGAGATACTTATTTCTTCAAAAAATAACATATCCAATTTTTTTCTATTCATAACATAGTAAATGTAAAATTCAGTATACGAATGCAAAAAAATATACATATGTAATAAAGTTTGCTTAAAACCTTTGTATTATCAAATTAACCCATCTTTACTGATAACAGCATTGCAAATTCTTGGGAATCGTTCAAGTAACTTTGCCCAATACTTGGGTGTTGTAACCACGTTCTAAAGGACACCCGGCCCCTTTTTTCACCTATTCACATGCTTAGAGTCATCATCCTGTTAGAGAATGAACCTTAGACCTGTCAGTCGGCTACCCTGGAGAATATCGTAGTAACCCCCTTTTTAAAAATGTTCCATTAATCACACAAAAGTCACCAAATTGATTAGCTCAAAACACTAAACTGTTTAGATGCCTCTTGGAAGCAACAAAAAGAAACCTATTTATGGGTCAATATTTGTGTAATTTTTGCCCATTGCAAACTTTACGATTTATTAGAAGTCCAAAGCAGTGTCTTTGTTGTTGTTTTTGTTTCTTTCAGAACCGCACGAGTATTTAAATCAGCAGTTCCAGGAAGCTTTTTACTGTTGTCAAGAAAACCGGATTTTCTTTGGTGCAATTCAACTTTATTCTAATTTCTGGAACTGTCATCTACTTCCTTTGCTCAACAACGTCATATACTTATCCTCTCCTTTATCTTATCGTTTGTTTCCTAACTATATTGCTCTCAGGTAACCTTGCAGTGCGCAGTTAACCCCTTGCTGAATAGTCGATGTCTTTCTATATTTTCTATTAGTCAGGACTTCCTCTCACAGACAAAAAAAGGAGCAAACAAACGGGATATCGCGTTCCAAGATCGGTTTTTTCTTTCTCTTTCTTCCTACTTAAAAAGAAAGTTCTAAAACGACTCTGACTTCCAACAGTTGTAGAATTTATTATTCTATGTGACGTGACACCCATTGAATTTATGTCACGTAGACAGGAAGGAGTTTGTTCTGAAAACTCGTAGGCTGCTTCTAATATCTCAGGGTTCTGAAACACAGACAAGGGCGTCTTTGATAAAACAAAAGTTTAATTAAAAGTTTATTAGATGTGAGTATTTTTGCATCTATGCATCTTCTCACTGTCATGGCTAGAAATAAATTAGCTATGCAATTCTTTTTTATAATTGCTCTCATGTTTGTGTTTTCTTCCAGACTTATTTGATATCGTGTATATATATACACAAAGTCAAAATGGATGCTATAGTTTTAAAACATTTTTAAAAAATCCTTTCACTTTAAAACTATTAAAACTACTTTAAATATTCGCGCTTCCTCTCCCACTACATCGTATGAAGATTTGTATTGTATAAATGAGAATGTTTTTTTTTTTATAGATATCTTATATTTTTACCCCTGGTGCTACGTGATATGCCACTGATATCAGATAACAGCCTGGCTTTACGTATTTGTTCTTGGAGAACATTTTTTTTAAAAAAGGCTCCAACCATCTCTTCACATAACCGCCAGAGGGCCAAAGTAGGTAACCAATGCCTCGTTAGCCTTTCTTCAAAACAGAGGTCACTTGTACCATTAATCATTCGAGCAAAAGTCTTCTTTGAACCGTTTTAAGATATCCATATCCTTAACATAATATGGGAACCATGTCTCAGCGTATACTCCAAAAGGGACCAAAGTAATGGTTTATGCATAGGAACCTCACCTTTTGATAACACATTAGGAGCATTTCTGCTCAGCTGAGTGAGGGACGACTTGGAATCCAATGGAGACCAACTCGGTTTGATGTTCCTCCCTGCCAGCGTTTCTTCTCTTTCTTCTCCATCAGCGTCTACCATCTGAAAACGGAAAAGTTTTAGTAGAGTCTTCCGACATACCCTGCATTCTTTGATAAGAGCGAAGAAAAGTTCAGCCCAACTGTTTATTTTCTGGCTTGGCGCTGAGCCACGAATCTACCGGTCGGCAGACCGCTGACTACGGCCACGATGATGTCAACCTATCTATGATCTATGGCACGGACACGCGCGAGAGCAGGAAGAGCAGCGAGAGCAGGGAGAGAGAGAGAGAGAGAGAGGAGAGAGAGAGAGAGAGAGAGAGAGAAAAAAGATTTGCTGTGTGCACGGATCGCTACCATATGGGTGCACGGTGCTTTTGTCACCTTGTCTCAGGATCTTGTCTCTACTCTTTCTTCTAATTTTTGTTGTTTTGTTCCTGTTAATCAAAGGGTGTTGTTTTTAATAGTGCTACACGTTCACGTGGCACTGGAGATGACTGTCGGAGCGATCTTTGGCTCATTTCTCTTGCTTGCCGAAGACCGACCAGCGGGTTGTCTGTCTGTCCCTGTTGCGGCTGGCCTCTCCGCCGCAGCTGGCACCTCCGTCCAAGCCGCCTGTATATCTCCATCCTCCATCAGAACGATATCAATATGTGCTACAATCGAGGTGACGAAGATGACTTCGGAGCGATCTTTGGCTCATTTCTCTTGCACGAAGACCGACCAGCGGGTTGTTCCGGTCCCTGTTGGCGGCCTTCCAGCTGGCCTCCTCCGCCGCAGCAATATTCACCTCCGTCAAATCTGTAATAATATCGGCCAACGATCAGCGATAAATGTCGAGGTCATTTCCGTTGATTCTAGTCCCCACTCCGAACTGCCGATAGACCGAAATATCGAGGCACCCGTCTGTCGAACGTCCAGTACACACTAATCACGCCTGGAACATACACGTTACTGTTAGTCGCTTTTATTTGGCAGACTAAAGTTTTGTTTTCATCAGAACATCTAAAACCCTGGAAGTTTAGGGGCACATCACCATATTTCCTTTGAACTCATAAGGTATCAGTGCTTCAAGCATAAGTAAACTAGGTAGAATAGTCAAGTCGGTGCTCTTTATAACTCTTACCAAATCCGGTTTCTAGAATTTTCTTGGCTCTAAGACTTTCTCAGTATTGGTAATATTCCGAAACCATCGATGGACTTTAGCCATCTTTCTCTTCTGCTAAAAAAAGTTTTGGTCGTAAGTCGATGCCAATGTAATTGTTCTTACTGCATTGGTCCGGAAAGAGCTAAAGCGTTTCTAAGATGTGGGGAAATGTTAAAGTAATAATGTATTCCCACTTAATTTTAAGAAGTCATTTATATTTACTGTTTTGTGCATATTTTGACTAATGTGACATTAAATCACAGTAAGGAGTCGGTTAAGACCGAACTAATTATACACCAATAAACACCGCAGAACAGCATGTGGCTTTCTTTGATTTATAGTGGATAGTATGATCGATGGAGTGGACACCTGAGGGTAACGTGTAAAGGTATTTCTCTCTTCTTTTTTTGATTTCACCGATTTGTCAAAGTTTTTAGCCTTGGTTAATATAAAAACAATAGTGGAGAAAGCAAAGCAACAGCTTAAACGCATATGCAGCATAAGTGATGGTAAGAATTTTAATAAGAACAATAAAGTGTAATAACAATCGGCCCACTGCATAAAATGGTTTTCCCCATTATCACCAACAGCAGCTTTAACAATATGTAGCCAAATGTATCAAATCAACCCCAAACATATAGAATGACCAGTGTCCGCTAAGCCAATAAAACTAAACGTTCCATCAAAAAAGAAGTCTTGGAGTATCGATAGACGTATGATGCACATATTAGAGAATGCAGCAATGCAAGCGGTTTCATAAGACGAGTGCCATCGGCATGAAAATCACTGGAAGAAACTAACAGATGGATGGGAAACGGAGATGGCCAGTTTCCTGGGAGCATAGAGATGGATGGCATGGACAAGAAACGAACCTACACTGGCTGTTGAATGGAAATTTCAAAGATAAAACCTAAACAGTGAGATTAGCTGCGCAATATTGGGCTTTGGTTCCATATATTATAGAATAAGACTATCAAGAAATATTTTTTCAGGATTGTAGAATGTCATGAATTTCTAGAAATAATCCCATACAAATATTGTAATTTTGCAGAATGGTGGCTTCAAAAGACCACGTTCGTACTTAAAGACATAATAATACCATGGGCAATCATCGGGCGATCTGTGAACGGCAACAAATCAGTACAGATAATAACTGATGTAAGCATCACCCCTCAAGGTCATCGAGACCAAAACCGTGATACGCGGATGAACTCTGATGGAAAGATAATAGCAAGAGAAATTCTGACATAATTGCAAATAATCACGAACAAGCACGTGCCGTTTAATTGATCTCCCAATGATTACAATGTTAATAGCAAACACAGATGAGTAAAGTTCACTAGTATATAGGCTTGCTATTACAGCATGGCTTAAAGTGGCGCCTACAGACAAGCGTAGTGGCAAAGGTGGTCGGAAACGCTGGCAGTGTGACCGAGACTCTGACGAAATGGGTAAAGAAACGTGGCTCCAAAATCATTCGCAAACATTCAGACAGTTTCAGGGTTGGGTGCCGCCCAGACACCGCGAATAGCGACATCAGTCAAAGACTAGAAAGAAAACCATTTCAACGCTACTGGCATCATTTTCTGGCAATTGAAAACTGGTTGTAAAAGTCGTCTGTCTAAGAGTGAAGCATGGGAACCTCTGGTTCTCCCACGCTGGATACAGAAAAAGCAAAAGTCATAAAGACTTTATGCTACATACCACCAAGAGAATCTCTGATTCTCCCACGAGGGAGGACTAGAATAAAGGTGAAAACGGAGGGAGAACGTGACTCCATCCATCACCCCGCAAAAATAAAAACAGAATTCTCTCCATCCTTCCACTTGGAAACTGAAAAATAAACAGTGGCCCAAACTTCCCTCCTCAGAACAAGGACATACAGAGAGAAAACTCTGTTTTAGAGAGTCCAGCCAGGATAAACCTACCCCTCCTGCGTGCAATACGAAGGAGTTGGATAGCCCGCTGCTCTCGCTAGGCTGAGGTACACTCCAAACAAAACACAGGTCGAAATAAGGCCTCACTTATAAACAGCTGAGGCGGCCGGTCGTGGAACCGATCCAGCTACACCCACATACAAATGCAACCTTACAAACACTCCCCTAAACACCGCACAACACCAAAAAAAGAAGAAGAGTGAAGCAATATCTGAGAAGAACCATAAAATATTATCCAATTTACCTAAACCTAACAGCATTTCCCCTGAAATAGCCCTGATTTGATGCATCATTAATTGGTTTATATATTTAACAAACTTCCTGCCATTTAGCAGAATATATTAATAATACACAAGGTGTTTATAAAGTCTTTGACGGGATACATTATTTAGTAACTGTTTAACTATAAACTAGAATAAAATCATAAATTGTGGTACAAAGCCACAAGGTTTCATTAATGTTTGCTTTGTTGTTTAGACCGTTGTGAGACCAAAATGGCGACGGTAAAAGAGAAGGTTGAGTGCATCTTGGGAGTTGCTGAATCGAAGTCGGTTATCACACTAGGGGGAGGTATTACAAAAAGAATCTGCCATCCAAAAACTCCGCTAGGAATTAGTCAGATAAGGTAGTTTAAAGACACGGGTTTATTTAATGATAGGAAATGGTCTAGTAAACCAGTCAAGAGACCACTAGCGCTGTTGAAGAAGCATTTTCAGGTCCACAGAAATTGTTTTGCTATACTTCACAAGGAATAAACGTCTGGTTCACAACAGTTAATGAAATTTTGAGGGCAAGTTTTCATCATATAAGAGGCTGTCAACCAGAAAATATGTCCAAAGCATTATCGATGTGACGGGCCGAGGTTTACAGATTAATCGCCACAGACGGCTTTGTAATACAGTTTAGCTTCCCCTTTTCTATCTTATATAAGTAAATAGGCATCAAGCATTGAAACCCCTCAAACTCTTTATAAACTCTTTGTGTAGTAATTCCAAAAGTGAGCTAGCGGAATTTGAGGGGGTTACTGTGTTTATTCATTAACCCTTACCCAAGAATACCGGTCCTCCCGGCGATCTGTGGGTGCAGGGTCTAAGCTTGCCTGACCTGAAAATGACAAAACCAATAAATCTTGAGAGAGCTACAAATATCCAGACGCCAGAAGAATGCTCCAGATCGATTTCCAATTTATATATAAAAAAAACTTTATCTGCTGAATAGAGTTCTTATATTCGAATATTATGCCAGCAAGAATAATAAATATACATTTGCAGATTTCTATACATTTCTCATACACACAGACACAGAGACACACACACAGAGAGACACACACACAACACAGACACACACAGACACAGAGACACACACACAGAGCCACACACAGACACAGAGACACACACACACACACAGACACAGAGACACACACAGAGAGACACACAACACAAACACACACAACACACACACAGAGAGACACACACACAGACACAGACACACACACACAGAGACACACACACACAACACACAGACACACACAGACAGACACACACAGACATACACACAACACACAGACACAGAGACACACACACAGACACACACACAGAGACACACACAACACACAGACACACACACCAACACACAGACACACACACACAGCCACACACAACACACAGACACAGAGACACACACAGACACAGAGACACACACACAAAATAGACACAGAGACACACACAGAGACACACACCACACAACACACAGACACACACACAGCCACACACAACACACAGACACAGAGACACACACACAGACACAGAGACACACACAACACACAGACACAGAGAGACACACACAGAGAGACCACACACAACACACAGACACAGAGACACACACACAGAGACACACACACACACAGCCACACACAACACACACAGACACACAGAGGAAATATCTTTCTATCGGCAGAGAATGTTTGTCCAGATGTTGATTAAAACTGATTGTCAGGTGATGATAAAATCATGAAAAGTAGTTTAATACAGAAGTGACGCTACTAATAAGATTCCACAGATATCTTAAATCAAGTCTGTATATCTACCGCAGTTCTCCTTTGATCGAATGTAAATTCTGACACCTCAATAAGAGCTATTCAGATCTAGTAAACGTGCAGAATACACAGCAACGCGTTTGAATTCTTAATGAAGCACAAAATATTACCTTTTTAAAAATTTTGAAAAGTACATTTAGATAATGAATTTATAATGGAGGAACATTCCTTCTGTTTAACTTCTGGCCTAAACGAAATACTTAATAAGTATTGTAGATTTTAAAATAAACATCACCTATTCCAATATATCCAGCAGTTATCCGAATGTATTTATTACCAAAGGATGGCTAGGGCAAGTGGACTGCCTGAAGACGAGTCTTGGCTGCTTCAAAAACACTGGTGTAGCCCAGACTGATAAAACCGCAATGTCGTGAATGGAGATCTAGAAATAGACTTACAAAAGTGTTCCGTCCTCCTGTCACGACAAGATGGAATACTGCTGTCAACTAACTGAAAAGGTAAATTATAATTAACATGGTTTACAGTCTCTGATACCACGAATCTGTAATCTCACGCCAAAAGCCCATCTTTATGAAGGAGAAGAAGGATCGGCACCGACGCCTGAGAATTAGTACAGGAAATATCTCCTTAGTTATACGGTGAATAGATTGGTTTTTTTCCTTATGTAATTAACCGGTCTGAATTAAAATCCGCATTTGCTATGAATGGCGTTATGAACAGGTCGTGTTATGAACAGGTCGCGTTATAAACAGGTCGTGTTATAAACAGGTCGTGTTATGAACAGGTCGTGTTATGAACAGGTCGCGTTATGAACAGGTCGCGTTATGAACAGGTCGTGTTATAAACAGGTCGCGTTATAAACAGGTCGTGTTATGAACAGGTCGTGTTATGAACAGGTCGCGTTATGAACAGGTCGTGTTATAAACAGGTCGCGTTATAAACAGGTCGTGTTATAAACAGGTCGTGTTATGAACAGGTCGCGTTATGAACAGGTCGCGTTATGAACAGGTCGTGTTATGAACAGGTCGCGTTATGAACAGGTCGTGTTATGAACAGGTCGCGTTATGAACAGGTCGTGTTATGAACAGGTCGCGTTATGAACAGGTCGTGTTATGAACAGGTCGTGTTATAAACAGGTCGTGTTATAAACAGGTCGTGTTATGAACAGGTCGTGTTATGAACAGGTCGCGTTATGAACAGGTCGTGTTATAAACAGGTCGCGTTATAAACAGGTCGTGTTATAAACAGGTCGTGTTATGAACAGGTCGCGTTATGAACAGGTCGCGTTATGAACAGGTCGTGTTATGAACAGGTCGCGTTATGAACAGGTCGTGTTATGAACAGGTCGCGTTATGAACAGGTCGTGTTATGAACAGGTCGCGTTATGAACAGGTCGTGTTATGAACAGGTCGTGTTATGAACAGGTCGTGTTATAAACAGGTCGCGTTATAAACAGGTCGTGTTATGAACAGGTCGTGTTATGAACAGGTCGCGTTATGAACAGGTCGTGTTATGAACAGGTCGTGTTATGAACAGGTCGTGTTATGAACAGGTCGCGTTATAAACAGGTCGTGTTATAAACAGGTCGTGTTATGAACAGGTCGCGTTATGAACAGGTCGCGTTATGAACAGGTCGTGTTATGAACAGGTCGCGTTATGAACAGGTCGTGTTATGAACAGGTCGCGTTATGAACAGGTCGTGTTATGAACAGGTCGCGTTATGAACAGGTCGTGTTATGAACAGGTCGTGTTATGAACAGTCGTTTATAAAAGGGTCGCGTTATAAACAGGTCGTGTTATGAAACAGGAGGTCGTTTATGAATGGATCTGTTATGACAGGTCGCGTTATGAACAGGTCGTGTTATGAACAGGTCGTGTTATGAACAGGTCGTGTTATAAACAGGTCGCGTTATGAACAGGTCGTGTTATGAACAGGTCGCGTTATGAACAGGTCGTGTTATAAACAGGTCGTGTTATAAACAGGTCGCGTTATGAACAGGTCGTGTTATGAACAGGTCGCGTTATGAACAGGTCGTGTTATGAACAGGTCGCGTTATGAACAGGTCGTGTTATGAACAGGTCGTGTTATAAACAGGTCGCGTTATAAACAGGTCGCGTTATGAACAGGTCGTGTTATGAACAGGTCGCGTTATGAACAGGTCGCGTTATGAACAGGTCGCGTTATGAACAGGTCGTGTTATAAACAGGTCGTGTTATGAACAGGTCGTGTTATAAACAGGTCGTGTTATGAACAGGTCGTGTTATGAACAGGTGATATTGTATAGAAACGATGTGAGAGAAGGACCATTATAAAGAATGTAATTAACGAATGACCTTATAGATGTATTGCATCACCAAAGACTCCCATCAGAATGGAATCACATCATTTATGAAAGTAAACGGTAGATAAAAAGAAGTTTAAGAGAAAAAATGATATAAAATTGCGTTATAAATTAATCTCGTTGAGCGCCTTTTAAAAAAACAGTGGGACTGTACAGAGATGATGCTATGATAAAATGAAGCTTCTATACAGAATAAAGGATTGACATTATTAAATTTCGCTTTATGCAGAAGAGACACTATGGAGGAATTGCGTTCGAGAGTAATAATAGAGAATCTAGAATGCAAAGAAAGAAACAACAGCTCCGAATGTTTGGCTTAATTTTTAGCAAGAATATAATCGCCGGTAGAAAGAGAAGCATTCTAAGTGCACTGTCAAATGATAAAACTTGTCGTTGCTTTCTAAGACAAGAGTCTAAAGATACCCGATCACGACAAATACTAGCTGCCAGAGTACACGATTACTTTTCCTCTTCTTTTTGATGAGAAACAAATAAATAAACACCTATAGCTCCAGACAGACATAGCTCCAGTTCCTGGAATAGATCGGTGCAATTCTTCCTCCACGTTGTTTAGACTCTCGTTTGTTTGCTCAACAGCCACGACACCGTGAGGTATCTTGTTTGGTCCATTTTCGTCTTGATCATGCAGCCGTCGACAGGAGCAGCAGATGTTTTACTTTTGCCATTAGGGAGTTCCCGTCTTGGAGCCTGAGACGACCAACATAACCAAATCAACCTTTCAGCTCGCGAGAATAAAACGAGAGAGAAAGAAAAAAAATCAGAATTGGCGAAAAGAAGAAAGGAAAATAAAAACAATTAAATAACAAGGAAGTTTTCATTGCTTAAGTTTTAGGGACGTAATTAATGCAACAAAACACTGACTAAGGGATAGATGAATTATATTTCACTTAATATGCATTACGAGACATTTTATAAACAACAAAAAAAAGAAAATTCTGTGACTATGACGATATTATTGCTGTTTGGGGAAGAACTCTGGGGTACATTTGATTAAATTCTTCCTAAACTAAGTTAGTGCACTTTGTTTGAATTTTGTTTAATAGTGGAGATTTTTTTTAAAGAAATTAATTAAATGTATTATTCATTTGAAACAGTTTCTTCAGTGAATAATTATTAATCTTAATCAGATGAACAGAAATACAAAGGATATGCACGGCACGTTCCCCTTTGTAAATGATTCAGAGATTGAATGTAAGACATGCGAATGCTTGTGCTAACAATGAAGCCATTTACAGGAGTAAGAATTCGTAGGAATTGCATATCGTGGAAATCTATCGTCTTTACAGTATTTCGTAAGCTCTGGAAACCCATCTACTACTGTTTGTTAAATCTTTATGGTATTATTTGGCGAACATTTTGCCCAAAAGCTGTCTACCCGTCACAGAATTTTCCAAATCAAAATGAAAGTTTGCAGTTAATCGATTTGTAAGATTTGCCATTACTTTCGTACGAGTCAGATATGAGTCTAATTTAAATAGTTTTATAACAACATCGACAGAAATACATATTTCTTTTTTTAACACTTTTAAATTGAATATTACTATCAATGATGCGCCAGTCATCTTTTCGTTTGCTTGTGTATTTAAAACTAAATCAGTATTAAGTCTTGCCTATCTTTGGAGAGAGAGAGAGAGAGAGAGAGATGCCACTTGTGGCTATTTGAAGCGATTTAGATTTGCTCTCTTTCCGAATTAGTCATCACATCTCGAAACTGTCAGATAAATTAGCTTAATGGTGCATAAAGTGACAACATCATCCATCAGGAATTAGTTTATATTTGATTGATGTGAAAATGTATCCTTGAAAAGTAGCAATATCTCTTGGCAAATGGCAGAACGCTTTTCCAAAGATAATTAGGTTTTCTGTTTACTGTTATGGATCCTTGTAATTGCATAGTCAGGGTCTTGGTTTTTAGATATTTTTCTTTAAAATGAAGCACAAAACCTACTGTAAAATGTACACGGTGGAAAAATATATATAAAGGAAGAAGTGGCTCACATAGCATCAGTGTTTCTCGGTCTTATACAGAACTGCTTCTTATTTCAGCGTGTTAGAGAATAGACTTAGGTAGATCTATAATTTATTGGTCTTGTGTTCACGAATATGGAAAATATGAGGGATAGCAGAACCATTTGTCTAGACATGCTTTTTGGGAAGAGCAATCATAGAAGTAGAACATTTTAGGAAAGGGAAAGGTATAAAAACAATACATTAAATCAAGGAAATAGTTAAACTTTTAGAAATACACAATTTTTAAAATGGGTGTACAAACATCGTGAAGAAGGCGAAACGATTATGAGAGGGCGACAGAAACTGAAAATGACGGGAAATCCTTCAGGGAAGAGGTTCAGTGAAAGACGAAAACTAAGTCAGGTGTTGGTGATTTAGCGAAGAAAGATAGATCACTGACGAGGCAGGAGAAAGAGAAAGTGGGTACGCTGATTTTTTCTAGCGTATTGAATCAGATGGAGGAATTGAGCACCTATGCTAACATCGAGAACGTAACACAGCATCGTTGTGTGGAGAGGGTACCGGGTAATTGAAAGACGGGTGATTGTGCTACCACTTTACTAGAAGGGAGACACAGAAAATCGCTAGAAAACTGTCAGCTAGCTTGTCTCAGGTTCATTCCATGTAGAATTTTAGAACCATTGACGAGGGGTAAACTTATAGACCATACGGGCTGGAATAACCTTCTTTCAAGTAAGCAGTAAAAGTTAGATTAGGCAGACCGTGTGTTTTCAGTTGATAAAGATACTAGAGGAGTGTTCAGAGTAGGCCGATAAAGGAATCCAAGCAGATGCAGTGTACAGTATCTTGATATCAGCAAATTTTTCGACTCAGTACCACAACAGATATTGGATCTCAAGCTAGCATGGTACGGAATAACTTGCAAAGTTTATGATTGGATAATGGATTTCCTTAGTGGTAGGAAATATTGTGTATGGTACAATAACATCAAGTCAGGCTAGAGTGATGGAGTGAAGCGTTCTTGGGAAATATTGTTTCTTACATTAAAATGACCTCTCAGATATGATCAAAGGTCGGTGGAAAAATCTTTGCAGATGACATCAAAATATACGGTATTTGTGACAACGAGAAAGATGCATCAGTGATCCTAAAAGATCCATTTTTCTTAGGTGACTGTTTTCATGTACGGAAACTTAAATTTAATGTTGGAAATTTAAAGATTTACATATGGGATAAACAGGAGTAACTCTGAATATAAGATTTCTGATGACAATAATAAAGAACTGGAAATATCGTCATTTAAAAAGAAGAACCAAGGAGTAACATTATAGAGCAATTAAAGATTCGATAAATATAAAAGTGCCAGTGTTAGTAAAGGGAACAAGGTATTAGGTATTATTCGGTGGATTTTTCTTTAAAAGGCGCTATTTAGACGAAGACTAGCATGTGCAATATATGTAATGGTCACCGTATAGGAAAAAGTATGAGAACATTCTAAAAAGTTTGAAAGAATGCTATTAAGACTAAATTAGTAAAAGATATAGAAGATCCACCTTATACTAAAAGGCTTATACATACCAACATTGGAATACTGTGGGCACAGGAATGGCATAATTCAGGTGTATGAGATAGTTCGCAAAAGACAGATCTCGATAAGACTTTTAACATTTAACAAAAGAGTCACCAGACGCTACGAACGCAAGATCAGGAAGTTGTGCAAAAGAACGCAGAGACAATGATTTCAGTAGACGGGTGGAATGGTCTTCCTGCAAGTACAGTTACTGCGGAAAGTCTGGGCATCTTCGGGATGCTAGCAAATTTCGTCATCTTGTTAAACAAAAGTAAGCCAAAGCAGAAGAGAGGGATGTATGGCAGCTTTGCTTATGTATTATAATTGCTGTTTTTTTAAGGGGCAATCAAGGTATGAGCCAATCATAAGTTACCCGTGGAACCTAAACCACCCCTCCACTAGGGGATCGTTATTTTCAGATGTGGGAGTAAATCGGGGTTTGGAGCGAGGTGCGCGGTGGACTGGTGGAGAAGAGTGAAGATAAATACGACTAGAAAAGTAAGCCAAACCGAGCCGGTTCCCGACTTGGATTCAGACTTCAGCCTTAGATCTATCACCGGCCGCCCCCTATTTTCCCTCGTGTCTCGTTAGTTCGGCCATTTGCTAAACAGAGTGAAAGCACCACGGAGTCGGATTAGAAGCGAAGTCGCCGCTAAGACAAATTCCGCACCACGTGGCAACGGTAATATTTCCGTGTTATTCCGGAAGCCCAGTCTATTTACCTTCCTTAGCCGGTGTATTTGCCATTTCCAATAACTGCGTTCGCTGACTCCGAATTGGAATCTGGGAAAACGCGGCCCAGACAAGACTTATGTTCAGGATTAACAAAATGGTGGAGAGAGAGATGAGAGAGAGAGAGAGAGAGAGAGAGAGAGAGAGAGAGAGAGAGAGAGAGAGAGAGACGTTGTCATTTGTGTGTGTGGACTGGAGAGAGAGAGGGAGAGAGAGAGAGAGAGAGAGAGCTAGAGAGAGAGAGAGAGAGAGAGAGAGAGAGAGAGAGAGAGAGAGAGAGAGACTTGTCATTTGTGTGTGGGACTCTGGAGAGAGAGAGAGAGAGAGAGAGAGAGAGAGAGAGAGAGAGAGAGAGAGACGTTGTCATTTGTGTGTGTGACTGGAGCGAGAGAGAGAGAGAGAGAGAGAGAGAAGAGAGAGAGAGAGAGTTTTCACGCTGGCTGTCATCAGAATTAAACGATGTGAGGGCTTTAAATCGTCGTTGATCTGCTATTCATATAATTTGTGTAGACTCTTGGTACCTGACCTGACCTATTCTTATACATCTTTTTTTTACGTTTTAAAAAAAGGCAATATTGATAATTACCCTGTGAAGAGATTGCCTAGAACAGTAAATGCCAGTCAGGCTTAGTCCGAATGGCTGCAAAATCTAATCTCCTCGAGCGGTGAACGGAAGTCAGGGTCTGCATGTATTTTTACCGTAGTGCGAGCTACTAGCTGTAGGCTGTCTGTCGAAATGGAGTTTCGGGGAGTTCGCAGAGTCCCTGATGGAGGCGAGTGCACGGAGGAGGGGATCGTATTACTCCTGCTACTGCAAGGAAAAACAATCGTAATTCCAGTTGTCATTTCTCTCAGCAGATATCACGATTTTAGGGGTTCATATTTTTTGATCGGAGCCGTGGGCTGGGCAGACGATCTCCTTACGGACCATCAACAATATGGCGACAGGTTCACAACAGGCGCGCCGTCCTTGCCACTGTGAGTCAATCTCGCTTAGTGACGTCATGGGCACCGACCCGTGAAAACCGCTGATCCAAAAACCTCGGTGTTTACTTTACACTGTATTATGTCGGCTACAATTAAATCGGGTAATTATTCTTCGGTTTCTGGTTGATGTTGGCTATAATAAGTTATTTTACTGTTCTTGGAAAAGTCGGATATCATCATTAAACGACAGGTAAATTAGGCAAAGCATCTTTGCTGAAAACAGTGAACTATCCTAAAATATTATGCAAATCTGGCAAGAATATAAAATCTCGTCTTTAAGAACGAAGAGATCGGGTTGGTATTAGAACTGAATAATAATAATAATTAACGTAGGTATGAAAAGAAAAGAAAAGCGAATACAATAAGTTATGGTAATGTTCAATTATTTTAAAGTTAATTTTTATAAAGAACAGATTTTAAGATTTCGTGTTAGTTAATACTCTCCCAAATGAAGTTAGTTTTCATCTGAACTGTAGGAATAAGGGTAAGAGCAGAACTGAGTTACGTCCCTTTATAGCTAAGGATTCCTAATGGTTTTATAAGAGAACCCACCCTAGTACAATGGCAACCACATTCTCTAAAATCGGAAATATAATAAAGTAATAATTATAGATAAGTTAAAATACTCAAAGCAAATGAATCTCCCTGTAAACAAGGTTAAACCTTCAGGCGCGAATTGCTGGGACTCATCGGAGAAGAGTGCTCCACTTTGCTGGACACACCCTCCGGTCTTCTCGCGAGATCTTCTGAAGCGTCTTCTTCCTGTTGGACAGAAGGGATTTCCGGCGTGATACTCGCCGTCTGTAGCTAAGTCGGTGGAGATAACCCTTGACCGACGTAGGGTGGGGTGTGTCGGCCCCTCCAAAAAATGACGGTGATCAATGGTTCGATGTTGTTGTAGCGTCATTTCTGAGAACTTCGCGATAAAATTGGTTACAGTTCTACGAGAAATGTGGCCATCTGTCGTCGGCTCGGGCACCTTCAGATCAGCTGTAACACGACCTTTTGCACGCTGAATATCTGCCTACCCGGACGTCAAGTATGCATATAATCGCACTTAAAGTATGTACATTCATTTATACGGAAGGGTAATATATATATATATATAAGATGGCGGAGTACAGCTTATTAACATCTCAAAATACGAAACTAATTTTTTCTGATGTAAACGATAAGTATTTGTTCCTAAAGCAAGGGAAGGGGAAGTAATCGTGGCTGATATTAACATGGTGGCGTTTAATAATTATCTTCGACTAATGTGAAGTAACGGAGAGCAGTTTAATAATTTTTTTTTTTTGGATTTTTTATAAATGACTAAACAACTGCTATTTTATACATCGCCTCACCACTTCAGAGGTGAAGATTAATATATAAATAACAACAGAGACAGGATAATTTGTGAACAGTTAGGTGGCGTTCTGTTTCTCGGATAGTCACCAGTAAATAAGCCCATCCATTTTCTTGTTCCTTCACCTAAAGCCATTTACCTCTCAGACCGAGACCCGTTGGAGAAAATGGTGATTTAACCTACAGCATAAGAGATTTGTTTTGTCAACAAAAGGCGGTGTCAGCTCGATCTTGTAAGCCTGAAAATGGTCCTGTCACAGAGAAGGCTTTTATTAAGGGAATTAATTTAGTCAACTTCCTGTTCGTAATTTAGTGCTATGATTCTGGCTTTCCTAAAACGGAGGTACTAACCTTGCTAAGAGATGTGGAATCTTGTGGGGAAAAGATTCAGATGAAAAGCAAAAATCAGAACAGACATTCTCTGTCTCCCTGTTCTTCGCTTTAGCTACTTCCCCCCCCATTTTTCTTCTCTTTCTCTTGAGCAAACAAAAAATTTAAATTGATTAAGAAATCATAACATCAGGGACCAGTCTTAGAAAAATTATTATTTGTTTATATTGCCTCTCTAAAGAGTAAGTTTTGCCAAAATGAATAGAAAGGTCATCGACCGAACAGGAACAAAGAAAACACTCGCCAGAATAATACAACGAAGAGAGAACAAAACTGAAAGCATAAAGAAATGCAACGGTACAAATAGAAACTTGTTAGGAGTATAGTAAATAGTAAATTAAAGATGCACTATAACAGTCTGTCACGTACTCCCGGGCGGAAAGACAGCTTTACTTCACCTCTAATAACTGCTGTAAAGAAATCAAAAGATCATTTTTAAGTGATCTTTCTTCTTCGAATCTGCGAGCCGATGTCAACACATAAGGCATTCCCATGCCCCCTGGTGTCAGTGTCCCAAACCGAGTGGAGAAGAACAGGTTGCAGACAGAAAGTCCCTACTGGGATTCCCCATTTTTAAAAATTAGATGTAGAAGTTAACCAGAAAGGATTACACAATAATTGCATAGTTTTAAATATCAAATATAAATGTCATGTAAATGCCACGTGGTCTTTCGGTGATCCATGCCTGTCATTAAAGATGAAGTACAGGTGACTTTCCGTCGTTAGAGCATTGCGTTAACATCATTCAGCCCTTTGAATTCTAAAGGAAAAGAAGAAAGACAAGGATAATTACCTGTAAACTGCTTATCGTTTCAGAATTCTAAATCACAGTAGCTGGCAACTATCCACTAACACGGATACCAAAAGCCAACTCGTTCTGTAGATTTTCCAAAGTCTATCTTTTAAAGGTTTCAGCTCCACAATCATCTTAAGAGTCAGCAAGAATCGGCTCGGGCTGGATACATTTCTCGACGATTCTTTATCACGGCCGACAGCTGATTGAAAAACGCTATTTAATGAAGATGTGGTAAGCGCCCCTCTTTTCAGCGCATCCCGAGGGTCTAGCAGCCGCCGCCAGACGCTCGTAAAATACGGGAGACAAGAGGAGGAGGATGGGAGGGGGACCACAAAAAAAAACCAAACCGTAAAGCAGGAAGGGAGTTCCGGCGTACTCCAGGCGCAATGGCGAGTTTGACATCCGTTTAACTGCTTTCATTTTATTATCTGGTTTTCTTGGTTAGTGCCAATCGGAGATCAACTAACCCCGATCTGGTCTATCTACTGCTGAAGATGTTTACTCGAAAGATTAGGTAAGGTTTCACTCCTTCTTCTGTTGAGGGCGAAGAATTCTATTAATAAAATACTGACAATGAGAATTACCTCTTCTCAAAGCAGCTCCCTCCCAGAGAATCCAGGGAGAAAACTATTGACGGACAGGATATTTCACCAACAATTTTGTAACGACTCCGTGTATTCGGTCAGCAAAGGGACACGGCTAATCTTTCAGCAGATATTTCATTAATGACCCATTCGGTAGCCCGCGTTGTTCCCAATAGCGATGAGGGCAGGGTGCCTCGTCGACTAATCTACCGCGAGGACCCATCCGGAAAGAGGAAGAACAATGCGCAGTTATTTTCAAAGCCAATCACGAACTTTGGAAAGTGAAAGTAGGTCCAGAGACCCATCAGCCTGGCTCATTCACTCATAACGCAGGGAGCCGTTGTTTCGTAAGAAATTGGAGTTTTATTTGAATTCAGTAAATGGTCAGCATTGGAGGCAAATATTCGGTTTTGGTTCACAATACGCTTGGAAAAAAAAAGGATTAATCTTAATTAGTAAATATACTAAACAAAATTACTTTATGATTTAAGAAACACAACAACAAAAACCATTACTTCCCCCACACCTTTTTCATTGGTTAATTACTTGGTCATCTTCCTGTTTTAGATGCCACAGCAAAGAGTTCAATTCAGAATACAACACGTCGCACACAGGCTTTTATTCTGATGTTATATGTCGTCTTAATGATGCATCCATGACGCTGTGATACAAAAATAATAATGTTAAGGGTGAATCCTTAAATATTTTCCATATGTTGACGTAAATACGCCATTATGTCTCTTGACAGTCTCTAATCCCTGTCTTCTTGACAAAGAACGTCTAATCACCTAGCACAGCTTACATTTTAGGAGAGTTTAATAAAACGCAGAAGGACACTTTGACTACAAGCTTAATTCAAGAATTCTATGCTTTAGCTAAACAGTAGACGTATAGACTTAGAAAAGATCGATAAAAAATAGTACGAGAGGCGCATGAATACATTGGAGGTAAATAAACCACGTGTAGTACGAATCCGCGAGAACTTATTTTTTTGGGGGGGTGGTTATGTTAAAACTACAACCATCGTTTTCTCAACCTGAGGATGAGGAACACCCCGTTCTTATAGGCGTTCCAGATTCGTGTCGGTCATGAATATAAAAAGTTAACTCAAAGATATTTTGCAAATTTTTTATTAGAGGATTTTTAGAAAAAACAATAAATTTTCCCTTGTGTCAAACAGAGACTTTTCTTCTTTATGTTTCCTTCCTAAATGTTGTATAATCTGACCAATCTACCGATAACAGCGAGCAAGCAATAAACATAATTTCATGGCAGATTCCATTATTGACATACGTGGCTTGTGGCGACATCTACAGCTTCCAGTCAGCTCGTGTGCGATGCGAGCAAAGCAACTTAGTTCAGAATAAACGAGGAATCATAGATTTCCTGAAACAAACAACATCGGGAAGACGACGGGGATTCCAAGATTTCGGCATGGACTAAGCGTTAGCTTTGCACAGCGGCACCACAAACCTTAGACGCGAAAAATCGGGTGAAAAAGACTGTCAGGTTTGGAACTGCCACTTTCAGATGACTCTCGTCATCTTTCCCCATTCTAAAGAGAAGGATTTACTGCAAGAATAGCGTGCCGAATGTCTGCTGTGGAAAGAGGACTGCTAGGCCATGACTTTGACAAAAAGGATTTCGAGCGTTTTATTCCGTCCAATTTGTAACTAATAATATCAAATCAGCGTTTCGATTAAGCTTTATCGGTCGTCATCAGTGAGGAAGGACTGTCTATTTGTATATAGTATTAATTTTGTTGATGCCAATGAAAGTAACACTTGCAGTAGCAGAGATATAACACTGAAAAAATGGACAGAAAGTTTTTCGCTGGAGACAATACCCCACCCCCCCTTTTTTTTATTTGTTAACCAAAAGCCCCAACTCTCAGCCGGATGTGCATCTCCGTGGATGAACAGTTTGTCTCTATTTCATCTTTGATGATTATCAGATGGTTAGCTCGGTTTTTCCACATCACCTTATTAGTAGTAAAAGAAACCAAATAAACTAGCTAATGAAACTGCTTTCGACTTTTTTTTTCCACGTTGCTAAAGAAAGAGCAGTATTATTCAATACCATTAAATCTAGAAATGGTAAATATGACGTAAATACCATATAAAGACCGTCTTTATATGGTATTTACGTCATATTTACCATTGGAATAAAGGATAATCGTTCTACTTTCTTTTAGGTACATATCGAAAGTTCGGTCATCACAAAAGTCATGGATTGGCCTCGCCGATCTGCAGACCTCAATCCAACTTAGAACTTGTGGAACATATTAAAGTATATTTTTTTTAAAAAAAGAGAAGACATCCGGCAGATCTATGGTTTGGGGGAGAATCGATAAAGAATGTTAGACCAGAAATATTTGCTCCCTCGAAGGCACCAGTACCAAAACGATTTCAGGAAGTCTTGGAAGCAAAAGGAAAATAACCAAAACATGAAATGGTGATAATATCGCAGTTTTATGGAATTTTATTAGCATATCTTTCTTCTGTTAACTATAGAAACCAAGAAGAACAGGATTATATATATAACAAGGCAAATACTACAATAAAATTCTTTGTTGAGCTAAAAAAATATTTTTCTACAAGTCCTACAAATAAATGGCAGAGATTTATATTTCCGTTAACAGTGCGAGTTTCGTATCCAAGGCCGTGATGATAGACTAATGAAATTGTGAAAAGTTTATATATATATATGAGTTTATCAAATATATTTTTTTCCCGAGATTCTAAACGTTTGAATATAGTGAATAAACCTTCAGATCGATTATATCAACGTACCACTTTACTTGCCGTTTACCTCAGCGGCCTTCTCGACTCGAGGCAGAACATGAAAATGACCGGTTGCCACTAATATCTCTCCGGGGAAACACCCTCAACTTTTCCTGAAAATCTCCCTACCGGGCGAGAGAGAGAGAAGGGGTGGGAAGTAAGGCACACCCAACCAGGCTGCCTTTAAATGCTTTTACATTGTATTTTTTTTCCCTCTCAGACAGACGAAGTAAATACACAGCACTGTCGGATCTCTCTCTCTCTCTACATATTATCTACCTGTTTTCTTCTTTGCGGTGAAATATCTAAAAAAAAAAGAGACAAAAAAAATCGTAGAGAAAAGAGCTAAACGGGGGTGAGGATCTATTATCTCCGCTGCACTCGTCCTAAACGAGGAAGACAATGACGGAGTCTTCTTACCAGGTAAAACGTTCTCCTTCCCGTCGGCCATTAGCGCCAGCCAGCCACGTTCTACGTTTCACCGCATCTGGAATCTGGCGATGTTACCCGAACAAGGAAAGAGAGCGGAAATCGGAGGGGAGAACGGCCAAGCTGGAAGTGTTGGTCTCCCTAACCCGCGACTCGAACCGTTGGCGGGCCGCTGTAATGCGATAGTGACAGACACAGATGATCGACTCTGAGCAGGGGCCGGGGTTATTTATCACCGGAGGTGAATGGCGGCGCTGCACGAACTCTGGTTAATTCGTCGCTATTTACTTAATTCATACACACGAGTCCCTTGTTGACGGAGACCCGAAGGGGCAGAAATACAGATCTGATCCTGCTGGAGCTCGTGTGGCTCTCTCGGGTTTAACAGTATTATTATTATTATTATTATTATTATTATTATTATTATTATTATTGTTGTTGTTGTTGTTGTGTTGTTGTTGTTGATTGGTTCGTCCCACTGGGGTAGTAACCGGAGGATGGATGAGCACGGACTCCGGCAGCCGCTATCATTAAATATAACTGGCGCGGTCGTTGCACGGGAACTGCCCCCTCCTCCCAACGGATCGCCCGTTATAAATAGACGATGGATCTCTCGGCTCTGTATACGACGCTGTGGCGGCTGCGAGGAGATCAGGGAGCCAGATGCATCGCTTTTGTTCTGACGCGAAGAGAGATTCTCGTAGAATTTCGTCTAATCTTGGAATGATTCGCCATCGCCTCTGATCCAGCCGCCCCCTTATGTAGCTAATGGTACGACTGAACGCTTATTTCTTATTCAAAATCTGATAATAATAAATAATAATAATAATAATAAAACATCGCAGTGATGGGCTGTAGACACACAAAAGCAAACGGCGATTTGAGCGAAAGAAATGGAAAGAAGAACGGCAGGGGCTTTAACTCGGTGCCCGACGGGGACCCGGTCCGCGGCACGGACCCACGATTACCGCTGAACGCCAGGGATGTTTTCAAGCTGAAGCAGTCGTGGAAAGGGATAAAGAGGAATATCGAGCAGACGGGCGTAGAAATGTTTATCAGGTGAGTAGGTGTTTGTTTTTTGAGATTCGTCTCCATCTCCCCCCCCCAACTCCGGTCCTAAACAGGCGGATTGTGCATGAAATAGAAAGTCCTTCTCCTCTTATATCGAGCGAACTGGCCGGTTATCACTGTCCGAATTTTTGATTGGTGGCCCATCGATTTTTTGATCGATACTGGATGCGTCAGGCTGGATGAGAGGATGTATGAGATGTGTCCAGAGCAGAGCAGAGGTGAATGAAGATGCTGGGCGACGATTGAGAATACTAAACAAAAGAGATAATTGATAAATAGGCGTGGAGTATTGAAGAGGGAACTCGTGCGGTGGGGAAACTTGACCACCAATTAGGTGGGGGAAGTAGGGTCCACAAGGATGGGGCTGGGAAGTTGACGGTGGTAGAATAATGATGACATTATCTTCTACCCGCTTCACCGTGCTCACCCGTGCGTGGTGGATTGGGCGCCCAAGGCCAAAAAGGGAAAGACCGGGAAGAGCGCAGCAATATAGGGAAACACAGTACAAACCGCTGGCAGAGCCGTGCGCGTGCCTTCTGTTATTAATCCCGCGGAGATTCTCTGTTATTCCCTCCTCCCCAACCAACCATGGGAAAATCCTTCTGTCGCCCACACCATTGTAGAAAAATACGTAAAATACAAAATTTATAAAGTATCGCCTTTTTAAAATAGAGAGGGAGAGAGAAGAGAGAGAGAGAGAGAGAGAGAGGAGAGAGAAGAGAGAGAGAGAGAGAGAGAGACGTTTGTCATTCGTGTGTGTGACTTGAGAGAGAGAGAGAGAGAGAGAGGAGAAGAGAGATGTTGTCATTCGTGTGTGTGACTGGAGAGACGAGTGATGGGGAAAGACACCACCACCAGTAGCCTACAAAGGCTAATACACAGCTGAAGCGTAATTAGGCACTATCGATACAAACAAAGTGTTGGTGATTCCGCCAAGGCGACAGACTCTTTTTGGACGGAAGTTCCAAGTTTCTAAATAAAGAAAAGGCGAGAGAATGGAAGAAAAAGGATGAGGATAAAAGTTGCTTTTAAAGGCAAGAGGAAAATACGAATAAATGAAAGTCAGATCAAATGGAATAAATAGATCTTGCTAAAGAGAATGTGTTTAATAATAAACGATGAATGGAATATTTTTAATGGGGAGGGGGAGAGAAAATTTCTGAGAGCGTGAGAAATATGTCAGGAATGGAGAAAAGACAGATGAGTGAAAGACGCCGGTTAGGTCTGTGAATGAGATGCCGTACGATGGTGACAGATGATCCGGTGGGTGTGGCTGTGGGTAAGAAGCTATCAATCTAATAACGTCCAGCGGCGCCGCGTCGAGGGGGTGGCGGGGTGGGGTCTTTGGATGGCTTTGCCATTGGCTTCTTAATCTCATCTTCCCTGAGCCTCTTCACTCGTGCAGCAGTTCACCGACCGCTCATCAGAACCGACGCCGGCTGCGCAGAACGGCTAAGGGGCAGCCCTTATCGTAAAGATCGCGTGTCTGCGAGTTCCTCCTTCCTTTCCGATAGACAGCGCATTTCTTGTAATGAAGTCGCGCGGCACAGGTGGAGTTTGGCATCGGTTGTTGCTTTTAGTGCCGGCCAGCGAGCGCCTCGAATAACCCACGCGGCCGTCGAGTCGCCTCGCTTTGAGAATCGTCCTCTCAGCACCAAATGTCAACGCAAGGTCTGATACGTAGATAATACGGAGAAGGATATTTTTTATTAAAAAAATTTAGGCTAAGCGATAAATTTACGAAATTTCCAATGAATTTAAAAAAAAATTTTTATTTAAAATCCGTAGTCAACGCATAGTTAGTGCGAGCAACTTTGTTAATG
Organism: Nautilus pompilius; assembly: GCA_018389105.1. Taxonomy (NCBI): domain Eukaryota; kingdom Metazoa; phylum Mollusca; class Cephalopoda; order Nautilida; family Nautilidae; genus Nautilus; species Nautilus pompilius. Next base: position 1,342,924 of record JACATO010000084.1, on the reverse strand, counting down.
ACAGGAGAACGTGATTTATACATTGACAATACACCTGAATCCTGTTTATTAGTCAGTATATCTGCCAAGGCTTTTCACTGGTTGTGATGACATTATGTCAAAGCTATTTATTTGTTGAAACGGACGTATCATGGTAGTTTATCAGTAGTGCGGATGGTATTTAATGATTGCGATGAACGCGCGTGAAGTCCTTATATCAGCTGTTGTTGGTATCCACGCATCAAAGGTTCTATATTGGCTGATATAACCTCGTGACCTGGCCTTGTACCCGTCACGACAAATGTGTCCAAGCGTTTTATTGGCCGACACAAACCGTCACCAAAACTTTACCAGTTGAAGTGATAACATCTGCAGTTTCTTCTAACTACAGTCTTTTCATTCACTCATAAATATCAAGAAAATGTTTTAAAATTATAAAAAAAAACCGCATGATTCTGATTAGTTTTTCAGATGTAGATATTTTTTGAAAATATGAATGATTATTGAATAATAAGGCGGTAAAATGATACAGGGTACGATCTGTTCTCAGTGCTATGTGGAAACAGTACCTCAGATGATGGCACAGTGAAGCAATTGAAAGAATTATAAAAATCAGGAATACTCAATTCACTTCTAGTTTTTGATATAATGAAATATCGAAGCAAGTGTATGGTTTTGTGTTATCTTCAAATCAGATTTTGCACTAGCTTTTATTAATATGTTAAATGCACCATTACAGGTTGTTGTTTTTTTGTTTTTTTTTTTTTAAAAAAACGAACGATTTCAAATAATAAAAACCGTAATTTATTGTATTAGGCGGGTGATGATCTGTGGTTAATCATGATTGAAACCTCACGCCATCTTCGTGGTCGTCTTCTCGAATTATTCGAGTACGAGTGAACAAGCAGATGGGAGAAATCCAGATGGTTTCTGGTTTATAGCAGAAAGGGTAAGCCAAAAACAGAAAATATTAAGCCGATAACTTGAAGCAGTAAGATTACTAACGCTAAAATTACTGAAGATTGGACTATTTTAAGTCTGGAATAACCAAACGAACGGGGTCAGCGGAGAGACAGAAATATCTGGTTTGGGTGTAGAGCGATATAAACACGGCGGCTAAAACAATAAAGCCTAAAGAATAAAAGAGAGGGAGCGACAGTGATTTATTTCCCCTGTTCATTTGTCTTAAAGTGTTGCTTTACAGAAATAAAGAAAACCGAAATTATTCACGAATTGCTGTGAATCATAAAACCAGTGGCATTTGTGACGAAATGAGAAAGCAAGAACGCAGCTGATAGGCTGTTTTTTGTTAACATTGCAGCTGATTGGTTGTTGTCACACGACGACTGTTGAAAACCTACAGACTTAATCTATTTCACAGGTAAAAGTATTTTTAAGTAACAAATAATTTATATCATACATTTTTTTTTTAAATTGAATATATTTCTATCTTTTGAGACTTTTCAAGTATCTATGGAGCAGCAGCTCTCTTGCCAAAAATCACAGACAACTCCGAGCGTGTCATGGTTGTGTGAAATAGTGCACTCAACTATTATTCTCTTCTAGGAACCTTAGTAACAGATAATAGTGGTCTCCGAGATATCAATACAAGAATACTTGTGTGTGTGTGTGTGTGTGTGTGTGTGTGTGTGTGTGTGTGTGTGTGACTAAATATTTAGAATTGTTATTGATAGTTGTGTATGTGGTTTTAATTAAAAATTACTATCTTGTTAAACCATATCTATCTAGGCACCTACCACCCAGTAAATGGATTAATTTAACAGAAATTTAAGTAATTCAGGTATGAATGTATATACTGGACGTTAAGGTGGACAGATGGCCAGTGTGCTTTATTTACCATGCCGGAAAAAGACGGATCCTGCCTTCAGAGTGCGGCCAGGGTCAACACCAAATATACCAACATTTCTCGTGGATCTGTGTCGGCCAGTACGAAGGTGAAGTTCTATCTGGGCGAAGGTTTTTGACGCAGAAAATATATCCAGAAGGCCTTCGCTTCAGCAGTGATACCACAGGAACCAGGTTCCGCCATTACTCCACGTCCGCACTTACCATGAAGCCAGAGAACGGTCCAACGTTATCCCTTTCTCCGAAGAGCGGTCCCAGGGTTGACTCTTTCGTATTGTCGGCGTGTACTCTTATCTGACGAGTCGATTAACCTTAATGTCTTCAGCCCATGACTTGGGTATGGGAATGCCAATGGTGAGGGCTGGGAAGAGAGAAACAAATTGAAGGGTCTCGATTTTGCTGCCTTGCCGTTGTGCCAAGAAGGCGCTCTGAAATTCAGTGTCCATATTGAAGGATCGTGCTACATAACAAACTTATCGTACAACCATAGTCGGGAAGAAGGGGGACACCGTAATTCTATCTGCACCGAATCCTCGATATGAATCTGATGGAGAACCTGTGGGAGCACTGTATCATCAGCTGAAAGGATATTTCGTCAATATGACGAATGAAATGATACAGATAAGGCAAAACATGATCTGGACCGTCATAAATATCTTACTGATTCGTTTCTCAGCAGTACAGGTTTTTATGCCGCAAAATGTGGCTCCACCAAGTACGGGAAACATTCCACTTTGCTCGTCCGTATTTGCTACTTTAGCCAACCAACCGGCCCGTCGTGGTAGCGTCAGGTGAGAAGATCCAATTGCTGGGCATGGTTCTGTCAATTACCTTGAACATCCTAATATGTTTTGTGTTTTCAAATCAATTAACGTAAATAGTTTTTATAAAGAGTCACAGATGCTAACATACCGCCTATTGCCATAATTAACTTCGCGAATGAACCTTATTACTATTACGTATGTATCACGGAATGATATAGAGGCTACACTGCATCATTTAATACACGTCACAGAATCCACGGTCTTTATGATCCTCACCAGTAGTCTGCCGATAGGAGCAGAGTCAGCTGAGATGAACAATCGATGTGGTTTCCCGTTGTCTCTGTCAACGAAGCACGGCATAGTATTGCAAAACCCGGACCCACTAACTCTGTAGTTGGCAGCGACGTTAAAGCGCCACCTAGGGGTAATCTTCAGCCGCCAAAGTCAGACTGCCTGGGAACTTTTTCGCTTGACTCGCCTCTCTAAATCCATCAAGCGTTGGACGGGCGTGGCGTGCCTCACCGAGATAACGTAAATAGCTTAATTCTTCAATTGCTCTGGACGATTTGAAAAGCTGCCTAAGACTACGTCAGAAACGATGTATACTTCCCACCCGGATAGTAGAAAGTCATCGGTACTAGATGAGCAAATAATTGTAGGAGAATCCGATGCATGTTCCAAGAGCACCGATCCAACCCTGTCCACTTCACGGAACAGAGATTTATCTTCAGGTACACTATGAACTGACTCTTGATCAGTTATACCTCTTATTTTCTGCTCGATAACAACATACAAACTAAAGCACATTTGCTTACTTAATCTAAGTCGAATTAGGTAATTTTAATACTCTCGCACATGTCATCTCCATTTACATTTTTCATTTGGTCGAGTTTAGCTCACGAATTTGACCCTTTTTTTTTAAAAAAAAAGCATTGTTTGCATATTTGAGAATGGCGCTAACGGGCTTACATTTGAAGGCAAAAGTTGTATAAAAAATCTCTTTAAGATGTGCAAATATTTTGAATTAGTTTTTAAAACCACCTCAGTGGCTAGAATAATTCTTACTCTTATTAGCAGCCAGAATTATTGATTTTTCGTTGTCTAAAACAAAATTCTCTTCTGGATCACTGTATTTGCCATTGATAAACCAAAAATGTATCAGGAACAATTTAGCATCCCAATCTCTCTTGACCTTGCTCTGTATTAGTTTTCTGCCAATTCCAGTTTCAGATCTAACGATTTTTATCTTTCAGCTTTGCCTTATCTCCCACCTCCAGATACTTTAACCGACTCCATTATTATTAAATTACTACTAACCCTGAGAACTTTCTGGAAAATCTATATTTTCACTTCACGGTTTGACTATTACGTTCAGTGAGCCAACACCGGCTCGGCTAAGATGATGGCTGTTCTTCTTCTTCCAGTGGCTAGCTGCACTATTCTCAGAAAGGTTGATAGATGTTATTCTAAGTCGCACCGCTTGAAGCTCTAACTAAGACAAAGGAACAAAATGCTTCTTTACCTGACTGACGTAAAGAACCAAAAAAAGGGGTCTTCATCCGGTATTCACACAAAATTAATTTTCTTAATGTCACGTGAATACCAGATAAAGGTGGAGTTCTAGTTCCTTGTGGCGGCTATTAAAGATAAAGCAAACGTGAATTCTGTTCACGTGGAGTCTTCGCGATCTCCACCTCTAGAGTTTGTTGGCGGCTGTATCTAACAAGCTGATCGATAAGACGTTCGCTTTGATGAAGCAACAGTTAGAAGAATCTGATGTCCTTTAAAAATAGACAAAAAAAAAAAGCCACATACACGAGAGCAGAAGAAAAATCTGAATTCTTTATCTATCAGCGGAAATCAAATTGCCTTATAATCTTTGTTTAAAGCACGAAAAAAAAAATCGCTTTACATTATAGTCAAATGTTTTAAGTCACAATTTAGTGACGCATATAGATTAGTGAATATAGGGACAAAACAAAAATCTGTTAGTGTGCTCCATATGTGAAGACTATTTGCAGTATAATGCATACGGAGGTTGAAAGTACCTTTAAATTCGAAAAGTACCTTTAAATTCGAAAAGTACCTTTAAATTCGGTTTCCCTCTGAAACGCTTTGTTTCTAAACTTTAAACTATCATGCTAAACTACTACAGTGATATAAACGCAGACTCTTGGAAGCAGATACACTGTCTTTTTAAAGGTTGATTTTATAAGTTACATTTGTATTCAGAAATAAATTGGTAAGTTATTACGTTGATGATCTAAGTGCGGAAGAATGTTATTTTGAAATCAGGTGTGTAACGACGAACTTTTCAAAATCCATTTTCCGAGTGACGTCATTATTTGCCTGCCACAGCGGAAACACTTAACTAGGATTATTCGCTGGGAGGATAAGAAAGTGAAAATGTTATGTGGAAAGCAATCTAACAGCCGGTCTATATCGTCTGACTTGCTATGACTCGTGCATTTCCGTCAAAGTCCGCCCTATTGCGATACGGATGACTTCTACAAGTCGGAATTCAATATAAAAAAAAAGAGCGCACACTCCACTTACGTGAGCTTTGCTATAGAAACTACTTTTAAGGATAATCGGTGGTCGGTTTCTTTTTTTCCATATTTTAATTATCTCTAAATGTTTCTTCTTTAGGCAATAAGTCGCCGACGAAAATAATTCCAAGAGAATGTCGGCAAAGTTAATATGCTTTCAGACATGTGTGGACGACGGCAGAGCTCTTCTGCCATTTATACACATGATATCGTAGAACGTTCGCATTTTTTCTGAAGAGCTCGAAAAGGTGATTAAGTTATAAATGAAGCTGATATTTTTGTGGATGATAATTCTAGCGATAAAACCGACTCATCTATAGTAGTGACATATGTTGAAACTCTGCGTTCACAGCGGGCGGGTACGGCTAACTACAGTCGTGTACAGTTGTCCTCCCCCGGTATTCGCGGGGGTTACGTCCCTTGAGCACCCGCGAAGAGTGAAAAACCGCGAATATTGGACGTGGTCCATAAAAATGCCTATAAACGTCAAAATATAATGTAAAATATAAGTAAATATATAATAATAATTTAATTAAAAACACAACACTCAGAGAAACACTCAGAGAAACACTCGAGATAGCTACACGCGGTAAACTGGGATGATGCTGGGCTGCATCTGCCTGAGACAGCGCCTCGTGGGCAGCAGCCAATCAGCAGCGAGGAGAAATGAATAACGCTCTCGGATTGGCTACTTTCAAACCTCCAGCCAATAGCGTTTATTTTATATTGATATTTTGCTGAATTTACGCTAGTATTTATATTACAAAATTAGTAAATTATATTGTTATTAATAATTTAGCGTTAAAAAGCGTGAAAAAAATATATATTGCCACGAAAAAAGCCATAAAAAAATCGCGGAAGATATTTGCGATTCCGCGAATATGCGGGGGTTTCCACGAACAATTATTAGTTAGGTTCTAAGGAAAATTCCGCGAATAACCGGGGCCGCGATTACGGGGGGGGTCGACTGTATTGCTATTACTGGGCGACCATTTTGGCTTAACCAGGAAGTAAAGAGGCTTTCTCTGGTGCCGTATAAGGATATTAGTATATGTTGGCTGTAAAACGTTCTTGAAGAAAGATGTCCATTCTTTTCTGAGCCTGTTGTATAGCACTTGGATTTCAAACGAAGCAAGCCACCAAGGATGCTGTGCATGCGGTTCCTCTTAAAGGCCATTGGTATCTTTAGATTTTTTATTGTTTTAGCAAATCAAGATGGACTGAAACTTGTGATCTGGGAAACCCATATTCTAATATAGAAGGACGAGCTGCTGGTCAGGCAGTAAACGAGCCCATCGAAGTGGTAACGCGCACTGTTGATTTCTTTTAAAGTCTCAGTGGATCTATTGCGGAATCCAACTCTTTGACGTCATTGAAACTCGAGTCTGGCTATCATATAAATTTCGGAAGCTCTGATAATTGTGAAATCATCAGGCTGAGATCTGTACACCTGTGTTATCGTTTGTTTTTACTCCCGCCAACAGCTTGGACATCACCGGTGCTGCAGAGTCGCTATGCCAGTATCCAAAGCTACCGAGAAGAAAACTTAGCCTACTGCCAAGATCTCTTTAAATGCCTCTTCCCTACCTCTGTCTAGTATCAAATATTCTTAATGAAAAGAAAATTTTCTGTCGTTCTATTGTCCTGTCATTTCCCCCTTCTTCTCTCTTTCCTTACCCCCCTTCCTATCATCAAGAATCTTGGCCACTTGACGGCTTTCTGCAGCTCCGCCCATGTCGAGTATTTCCTTATGCAAAAGTGTCTCGTGCTTATAATATCTATTTAGTATAATTGCTAACATCTAATATACATCGCCCCTCTTATCTACATATCTTTATTTCCCTGTATACCTTTAGCATTTTTAACTTTACGACATCGGTCTTATATATGCCATCAGCTTTGCTCGCTCGGCGGTTAGGTTGCTTGAGTGTCCCTATATTACAAACAGCACCGAAATGCGCCCTCGTGTGGTCAGTCATTGAACAAATTAGGCTTGATTCGGACTTTGAGATTTCTTCCCGGATGTCTCCTGGTGACCGGACTTAAAAAAAAAAAAATGCATCCTTTTCCCAAAAGGGTGCGATAGTACAAATCGGATTTTACGAAGAAGCAGATTCTCACTTTAAAGTGTGGCTCAGATCCCGACAAAAAGTAAGGAGATGAAACATTTGGTCCTTCGACTGAAGCCCGTGAGACTCAAACACCGAGTTATTTTGAACAGCAGGCACAGTTTACAACGATTTAACTGTTGAAATTCTTATCTATTTTTTTTTTTTTTAATGAAAACAGTGGGCGAGGAATCATAATACGTGTCTTAAATAATAAATAACATTACTTTCGATTTTTGGAACTCTGGCTTTGTCAAGGATAAGTAAATGGTACAAAGAGAATGTCCGCGGACATGACGTCATTAGTGCATGACGTAGCGGTAAAAACGCGGCTCCTTTCTCGAGCGCGATCTCTGCATACAATTAAAAATGAAACTATTGCAGTTTTGTTTGCTTGTTTTCAATAGATTTTGGTTCCAGCGCGTAACGAAAATCAGGCTGCGCTCGAACTTCTTAGAGACCTTAAGAATTACTCGTCTGTCTAAAGCTTCCGGCTTTATCCTCGTGGGCGGGCTGTTTACAGGTGTTATTTATTTGTGAGGAATAAGCATAACAGGTGATTACTGGGAAGAGAATACGCTTAGACCATACATGGGTCATGCTCAATATTTGGCACAGGGCTCCGTGCTTTCTAGACTCGGAATGACAGCAAGTCTTGTCACTGTTTGCGCTGATTGCAAAATACCCAAATACACGTGCGTACCTCCCCTCTTGATACACTGCTATAAAGGAAGAAAGGCTATTGTCACTCCTCCATTCGTGCAAGCGAATGTTTTACAATATGGTAGCGTTTCAGACGAAGAAGAGTTGTCGCCCGCCGTTCGGCGCAGTTGTCACCAGGAGTCACTTTCAGGGGAACAAACTTGCTACACGAAACATGACATTGCTCGCTGCTGCTCCCAGCTGTTGAAGAAGCAAGTCGAGGTGCAAGACTTCCGATTCCCAGTCTTCTTGGCATCTGAGCGAGTTCCGCTGATTTGCTGTCAGTTACTTTTGCTGATGTTCTTGGGTTGGAGGGGCGCTTCCCCTACGTGGATTAATGAAGGTCGCTTCCGTTGCAGAGAAAAAAAAAACAACAAAGGACCACACACTGAAGTCGGCCATTTTGAGTTTATCTAAACTCTTGCAGAAAATACCGGAAAGAAACTTTGTGGCATCTTTTTGTTTTGTTTTTTTTTCCTAGCGAGGTTCGGTAATGTCGGTTTATAAATAAGCAGCGCGTCCTGGGTGACTGGGTGATCTGGGTTATCTCTCCTTGCCAGAATACAGACTCGACGGGTAAACGGCCACCGGCAGCAAGTTCTGAACAACGGTTCATGTGTGCTGAGTTCTCTTTGAATCTGTATATCTCCTTGCCAGCTTTCAGCGCGCGAAAAGTAACCACCCAATCCCGGGCAGACGTCATTCCTCTCCGCTGCTGATGCGGTAATGATGAATTGGATGCGCGGCATCCATCACTAGCTGCCTAACGACGAAATGTGATATAGCTGGTTTCATACGGTGCAGCAGTTGTGCAAAATCAGCCAGATGTCCTGGATGATGCGGTAGAGCCCGGTACATATAGCAAAACATCGGTCGTATGAAGTAACCTTGGGACTCTATCCACAAGCCGATGCGATTTAATATACATTTGAAAACAAAAATGGAACTGACTGCCAATATCCGGAAGCAGTGCTTCTTGCATGACGCCAACCCGGAGCTAATTATCGTGGATGTGAGACAAGGATCATGGCAGACATGATTTAAAGAGTTATTCTATTTGAGGAGACTATTTAGAATCCCTCTACAAAGATGGGAAGATACCAAGGTACCAGAAAATTTTTCTACAGACGAGAAATTTAGGAATACTTTGCCAAGGGCTGGATGTCAAACTAGCTTAGTCCCCTACTCGCGGTTTATGCGCTACGTTACGATATAGCGGTGTATCCCTGAGAAAATTTTGAATTCTATTCTCTTTGAATGCATGTGAAATGATATCAGCACTTACATATTTGGATATGCCAGGGTTAAATTTATCACAAATTTTTCGTACATTTTCCATTATTTCTAGTTTTTAAAAGCACTTATTTCTGTCTTGTTTCCAGTAATAATTGCATAAGTCTAAAATGTATTCAAAATCCGAACCCTGGAGTGCCCCCGTATAATATTAGCTATACCATTTGGTAAACAGGGTCCGGAACAAAACCTATGGATATCCACCTGTCGGGAAAATTTATCAAACTCTAAACAACAACAAAACTACCCCTAAGTGATAACGTTAGCCTTCTCAGTTGGGTAATTTAAATAGATTTTTAGTATTGGCAATGAAGTAAACAGATGTTTTTAATATAGACCGGTAAATTCATAAAAATGCTTTACTAAAAAAATATATATAAAAAACCAAATAACTGTAGTAAATAACGAACATTTTTTTTAAACTCTGGTTTTGCACGGTTATTTATTTTATCAAGGTCAGAACACTGGAGCCGATCATTAATTAACCCTTGATATTGCCTCCTATAAGCTGCCAACGTATTAACTGGTACCTCCTCCCCTGAATTCATCGTTGCATGAAACAAAAAAGCTATGTTTAATTTTGTTAAATTAATTTATTTTTAAAATCAATATTTATTGCATATTTTAAAATATAAACTTTACTTTGAGGAATATTTTACACACACAACACACACACACACACACACACCACCTCTCCTAGCAAGAAGGTCAAAAAAAAATCAATTACGTCATTGTTGTGCACAATGCTTTATGATGGAATGACAACCCCCCTTTTTTTTCGCTCTTAAGAACGAACCCCAATTAAAATGATCTCGTTGTCTGATTTGTAACGAGTAATTTTAACACTAAAATAGAATTAGAAATAGCGACAAATCGTTTAAAATGTGTGAATTTAGTGTTATTTCAAAGGCCCCAAAAATGCCAACGTGTTACCGTCAGAGGTCGCTTTGTTAAAAATTAGAACACTGAACGGAAGCCATTGGTGACTTGTAAAAACAGACAGGTGGAGTGTGCGCAAGACGGCCCTCTGCAAATTAGCGATTCATAATCTTCGCAGATGAGTCAAATATTTATTAATTCGCATTTTTCTGAACAGATGTGTATCGGAAGAATGGGTGAAAAGCTTCACCAGCCTTTGTGTGTTTATTACAACTTAGTCTCAAAGACAACAGACTTGAAGAGTTTGTGTAGTGGACCATTTGTTATGTGGGTAAAACAGATTTTATATTCATGGATGGGAGAGTAAATTTTGTCGAATACTTATTCATCCTGCAGAAACTGTTACAACTTGCAAAGCGCGGAAAAGATTTCAGCTACTTCCCTAGACTCCACAAGCTGGGATGCGAGCCCAGTTGAGCACCTATGAGACCATCTTGATAGACGCTTAAGAGGAAAGCGACCAGGAGTAACTTCACAGCAACAACTGGAGGAAACTCGAAATTTTGTGTCAATACGTAAATAAGCCCATTGTTAACCAGACAGATTTCATTCTACATAAGAAATACTGAAAATAAACGTTATCTCAAGCTGTTATTGCGCATACATCACAGGATAAATGGAGGCATGCGAATCTTATGATATCCAAACATAATTATGAAAAATCCACAACTATACATTTATCTAAATTAATTATACTTTTCTTCAAAATAAATGATGATTCGTGGCGGTATTTTTCTTTTTGTACCAAGTTATTAAGGTTTGTTTTATTGCAATTAATCGTATTCCATCTTTTTAAATCTGTAATAGAGAGAGATGACGTCAGTACAGAGAGAGAGAGAGAGAGAGAGAGAGAGAGAGAGAGAGAGAGAGACTTTCACTTGATTGTCACACTAAGCAATTCGTCTCCCCCCCCCATGGCATCGCGATAACTTTCCCCTGCCTTTACAGAATCAAAGGAAAGGTAGGCGGTTAATTTATCTACGCACCAGTAACACGACTAGCACCTGGATATCTGATAGTAAGACATGGCGGACTTCGGCGTACTGGCCACGCCCTACTTTCTCTCCGGTCTGTGCCGCAACTGTCACATGGGCGCCGGCTTGGGACAGGGATGATATAAAAGTTTACAAAATTCGATTGCACACGCATTTAATGGGAGAATAAGTGAGAACCCCTACCCGTCTCGGTTATATGACGACTCTGACAGCGAAGTTTGTGACATTCTCTCTCTCTCTCTCTCTCTCTCTCTCTCTTCTCTCTCTCTCTCTCTCTCTCTCTCTCCGCTACGTCGTAACAACATCTGCTTGATGGATGCGTTAGAGAAAAGACGTGGAGTGGCTCGACTTCTCAGTGCAGGAAGAAAAACACAAAAAAACTACTGATGTGGATGATTTGAGGCTAACACCCCGTGGGTGAGTGAAGCTAGTAATTACTGGACTTCTGTACCATTCTTCACAGGAGAAACGACGCTAATGGAAAACGATCTGTGCTAATGTGTACGTCCACTACGTCGGCTGTCCGAAGGCAGGCCCTGGTTCGACACAATCGGTGATAAAACAGCTTTATTATATTATTTATTCTTTAGGTATTCGTTTCAGCCTTTATGAGAGTAAACCGAATTTAAAGAAGGGAAGTCTAAGATTTGCGTTTAATTGGCACGCCACGGCCCGTCCCCATCCCTGTCAGTTCCCTGTGGGGCGTACCGCATCTTTCGTCGATGAAGCAGATGTGTCACGCTGTGGTGTAGCGGTTGAGGAATATACAATACACCCCATTGTTTACTAGCAAGCCAAGCATTCCAAGAGTTACTGCAACATCGTGTGGCGAAACACTGATCGTCGTCATTCCCCGTAAATCTCGAGGATAAAAAGACGTTTGAAATGGTTCATGACCTCCAGGTTTTTGGTGATTCACTGGGCGTGGAGACCTGAACACGTGCGGTGAGTGTTCGCAACGTTAAATCCTACGGCGCAATATACATCCGAGATAGAGCGGATGATGGCTGCCGAGTCACATGATTCTTGTCAGCGAGGAACACGCGCAGGCAGGAAGTAGCAAGCGAGATGGAGCGGATGATGGCTGCCGAGTCACATGATTCTTGTCAGCGAGGAACACGCGCGGGCAGGAAGTAGCAAGCGAGATGGAGCGGATGATGGCTGCCGGGTCACATGATTCTTGTCAGCGAGGAACACGCGCGGACAGGAAGTAGCAAGCGAGATGGAGCGGATGATGGCTGCCGGGTCACATGATTCTTGTCAGCGAGGAACACGCGCGACAGAAGTAGCAAGCGAGATGGAGCGGATGAGGGCTGCCGGGTCACATGATTCTTGTCAGCGAGGAACACGCGCGGACAGAAAGTAGCAAGCGAGATGGAGCGGATGATGGCTGCCGGGTCACATGATTCTTGTCAGCGAGGAACACGCGCGGACAGGAAGTAGCAAGCGAGGTGGAGCGGATGATGGCTGCCGGGTCACATGATTCTTGTCAGCGAGGAACACGCGCGGGCAGGAAGTAGCAAGCGAGGTGGAGTGAAAACACGATGCGTTTCTGTGGCTAATTTCGAACAGTACGATTGGTAACGAGGTGTGTTGTTTTTCAGATGGGTTTGTTGTCGATGAACTCGACACCTGCGATAAGAGTACATCAGAAACTTGCGGGCATTCGCGGGATCAGCGATGGGAACTTACGACGCGATGAGCAAGTTAACTGTAAAAAAGGAAAAAATAAGACTCAAAACCAGCAAAATCGTAGAAGAAGATCGATATCGAGAGAACTACTTCAGATCCTCACACGACTTAGAGTCTGGCTGCTGGGAGAAATAGGTCTCGGCGACTGACCTCCCTTTGAGTTCTGCGCGGGGGGGGGACCTGTCATCCGCGAGCCGGCCAAGCGAGCTGCGAGAAACACAGGAACGGTGAACGAAGCGACCGGGCAACGAGGGGAACATTACATCGTGGGGCCCCTCACGGGGTAACAAGCACGTGAGAGTTTAGGTCTGACATTTTTAACTTGGTCGGATTATCCGACAGGTTGAGGCTCATCTCCGACCGCCGGCGGGGAGACGAGAGGCAAGGCTACCATCACACGGCTCGCGATAATGAAGAGGGGTTGTTTTCCTGTTACCTTTCGCAGGTCGGACCGGCTAACAGAACTACGGAGAGGGTGGATGCAGCAGCCATAGCGTCTGTGAACAGAGAACTACTATCGACAGCAACCCTCCCCTCAGAATTGTTATAGTCAGAAGGAGGAAAATCGTTCCCTAATCTTCGTGCTCAATCCCATTCCTGCTCTGATAACAACAGAACTTAGCCTTTCTCGGATCCCGTTCTGACTCACTAATTTGGACAGGACTAGATGATGCTGTCAGAAGAAGAGAGGATTAAATCCGAAGATTAGGGCATTTTCAGATAACGAAAAGCGGTTATAGACATAAACTATACTCGATTTAACATCCAAACCACTTTTAACTAAAAGCTGTTGACGCTATTTTCAATATTCGAAGGAAAAAAAAACAGAGATGGAGTTGCTTGCATTTAATTTTAGCTTCATAACTAGCATAGTGGGATACAAGTACACAAAGGCATCCGTCGGAGCCTTGGAATGAACATTCTTTTAAAGATTGGCAGTGTAAAAAGGGGGTCCGCCAGTTAATAGAAATTTCCCTTCGCATTTAATAATGAGAGAGGGAGGGAGAGAGTTGACGTCAGTACAGAGTGAGTGAGAGAGGATGATGATGATGATGATCAAATCATAGATGGATAGAGAGGGAAAGGATGGGAAGTAGCTGTCTACAAAAAATATGCACATTTCTATTAAAGTTGCATTCGCTTATAATGATTAATTCTTGTAAAAAAATATTCTTCTGATTTTGAGCGCAGTTATTGCATAAAGACTGTCTTAATTAATTTTATGAACGTTTCCGCAAGTTGCTCTTTGAGTCTGATCCCACGACGGCGTGTCTGCCCGATATATTACGACCAACGAATATTTACGAGGAGGAATTCTTTTCAGCCGAAGAATAAATAAATGAATGGAAATAATACCGCTTTCAGCTCGCCTTCCGTTAACGGCTTCTCTCTCTCTCTCTCTCTCTCTCTCTCATCATCATCTCTCTCTCTCTCTCTCATGATCTCTCTCTCTCCCATGATCTCTCATCAATCAACATCATCTTCTCTCTCTCTCTCTCATCTCTCTCTCTCCCTCTCTCTCTCTCTCTCATCAGCATCTATCTTCATCATCATCTCTCTCTCTCTCCTCTCTCTCTCTCTCTCTCTCTCTCTCTCTCATCTCTCTCTCTCTCTCTCATGATCTCTCTCTCTCTCCCTCATCATCATCTCTCTATCTCTCTCAGTCTCTTACGTAATTTTTTTTGTTTGTTTTGTTTTTCATTAGCTGTAAGCGATGATGGTAATGGCGCCAGACTCCGTCTGAACAACTGCCGTATCAGCTTTAATTGCTTAAGGCGGAAAGAAACTCCCGAAAACGTTGCTCGGTGTCCAGTGTCACTTTACCTCCTATTTCGCTGTTGGCATTTATTAAGTTTCAACGTAATGCTAACGAAAAGCTCCAGTCGGTCGCCCGAGAGATTTATTTGTACCCATTAAGGGAAATGAGAAAATTTCTTGCTTATGAAGCCTTTCTCTTAAATGGAAGTCCTTTCGCTGATGCTACAGAAGCAAATTTTCCAGTCCGTTTATCTTCCTACTATATAACGAACGACCGCTAACCGACACAAAATGACTGTTTCCAACTGGGAGAAATCTCGCTTTTGATGGCTCAGCGAAGGTAACAAAGTTCCATCTTTACGAACAAATCAATTTCAATAAAACCGATGAGTACACGCTGATCTTAAGCAGGTTAGCTAATTCAACTCCCGATGTAAAGCATTAATTTAAACTGAGTCAAAGACATTAGAATATCCAGGAACCCTCTTTGCTTCACAGCCTTCCTACATAGTTACCGATACCAAGATTAATTCTCATATTAAAATTCTCCGTATAGATGAATCGGAACAACTGCCACGTTTTCATGCTAGGCTGCTCTTAGGTGAGAATTTTCCAATAATTGCTGTCTCGCGTAGCTTCGCCATCACGACCATTCTCTCTCAAGGGTTCTCAGATGAACACAACAAATTTTCCCGGCTGATCGAACCAAACTAAGGTTTTTGTTTTTTTTTCTGTGCGGAAGCAAAGCGAGTAAGACTTCGAGATGATGGTTACATACCCAGCCCCAACCTCCCGAAAGTCCGGCCTATAATGACAATATTCCACCTGTTGATTTAGAAGAATTTTTGTTCTCTGATAATTGGCAAAAAAAAAAATGTTCTCGCGGCTAAATATGCTTTTAGAATTAATGAATATTTCACAATTTTATCTTTAAGGGGAAAAAATGTAACATTTATTCATTGCGGAGGAACTTTGGTAGCTATCGTGCAAAAAAAAAGAGAGAGAGAGAAAAAAATTGGCCAGCACAATGGATTTATCTAAACTCCTGCGGAGAATACCATTAAGTCTTTCCGGCAATATATTGGACTTCTGCAACGCACCTGCAAATAAAGTGAAAGCTTTATTTCCTTACTTTTGTTGTAAATTTTTATTTTGTGGCTGCTGTTTATTGAGGGTACTAATTACTGCACGCATCAAAACGTCGCTGGCTATACATTTCTTAAACTAACCTCAGGTTCAGTCTGCATTCTTGCCATGAAATCTGCCAAAATGCCAGACCTCTCGATTAACGAAAGTAACCATCAAATACCTATAATTAAATAGTGCAGGAGGCGAAACGCTCAATAATTTTTTTTCTTTTTTGAAATACCGTTTCTCGTTTAAAGAAAGATCTCGTGCAAAATTAAACTTAGTATTTTATTCCATTTTGTACGCGGACTTCAGGAGTTTACTACTGCGTCCGTATGCATGACATGATCAACATTTCTCCACGGAATCATTGGAATAGCTTACATCGCAAAGACGGCGCGCTTACGTGTTACGTTCACAAAGAAAAGGAAGTGGGAGGAAAGCGGAGTGCCCCCCCCAGAGTAAGCCCACGTGACCAGCTGGTAATGGAGAGTGACGAGGAATCATGCCAAAAAGAGGCGCCACGCCGAACCGTTTCTCATCTACTGCAAGAACCTCGGCTTCGTTATCACTGGTAACCAATTTGTCATTAATCAGACAGGTCTACGGAACAACTTGTAAAGATAGAAGTAGCAATGTTGGCTATAAATCTTCAAATATCAATATTTTTGATGTTTTATGTATATATAAGTTCCCTGTGACTGCGTACAAATTCAGATAAGTAAATTATGCCCAGCGAGATATTCTGATAGACAAAAATAATTTGAATTTTTTGGTTCCTACGCAGCAACATACAACGGAACCAAAAAGAAATAGAAGTGATAGGAACTGTTTGATCTTACCTAAATAAACCACGACACGTAGAGTTTTAATCCGCAGGAATTATTACGGTCAGTTAGTTGAAAGAGTTTGTAAGCAAGATGTACGAAAACCCCTCCCTGCCGTTTCGGATGGTTTGCTTCTCTCTCTCTCGCTCTCCTTCGGTTCCTCTGGCGGTCTGGTCGCCTCCCTTGGACAACTGCCGACGGCTGCGCAAATCTCCATGTGTAAAGGAATTTTAAAAAAATGGCACCACGCAGGTTTCTTTACAAAAAACGGAGCTGCTACTAGGGATCTCTCCTGTCCCGGCTGTAGCTGGCAACTGGGTCCTGCGCTTTCCCGCCCGCGCCATCGTCTTCAACATTGGCGGCCCATTGGTAAATCGGCTCCGGCCATTTCCACTCGAGCAGGTGCGACTTCGACATAACGTGAAATAGCAACCATCGGAAAATACCCGCTCGGCAATCGAATCGGTTAAATCTGAAACGTGTTCCCTGACTGAAAAGAGGTGACAGGGTACCGGTATTTTGGAAAGGAACGAACGAAGGAAGGATCTCTCTTGCAGGTTCGCAACCCGGAGGAAATGTAAACAAAAATTCAAACATCCAGTTTGCTACAAATTCATGCGATTTAACGAAGCCTTGTTTGTGATGTCGTTCTGATAAAGCTCTACCGACGGATGCTGCTGCTGTTCTCCTACAACGAAAATTTTTCACGATTTTCCCCCATTTTCTTACAATAGCCTACATGCAAAAACTCGACGATTCCATGCAATCAGTAATACCGTTTTTTAACCGCGTTGTTTCGGCCATAGAAATGGCGTACTCTCTAACCCATCAGCTGTCTTGAACGAGTAATCTTTCATCTCTAAAACTCTGGTTTATTTCTTTGAGTAATTAAAAATTGATCATCGCGTATTTTTAGGCAAGTAATTGACAATGATAACAAACAAATACAATCTAGGTAATTAGTTTGTTTGGTGGGACCGAGTGGATATATGATCGCGAATTCTCTTAATTTTTTCAATGTTCAGTACAATGCACAATCATTTTTATTCTATTGTCTCCAACGTGCAGAAATGGATACGCTGAGATGGATTAATCTAGACGGAACAGTTTCATGTTTCTGAGCGGCTGGCGTATAACAAATAATCACGTTAAAGTTCCCCTAAACTGTGGTTTCCGCAGATCAGTGAAAAACCAAAACTTAAAAAAAAAAAAAAAGGAAATTCCAAGAAATTATAATGCCGAACAGCCATCGTAGCTTCTGTTATACAATAGGTTACCGAAACTAGGTACTCGGTTAGTGCTGAGCGATGCACGATCTGTCTGTCAAAAGGGATAGGAGCGTGGCGATACGGCACTGGTTGACTGCACCCGACTGTTGCCAGTACGGTCTCAGCTTACTAATTGGGCTGCAGAAACTAACTAGCTTTTATTCTGAGTGTAAGGAAACATAACTCCGACGAGTCTTATTTCACTGGAGAGTCGAGGTCAACGGTGTTGTTGATCGTAGAAATGTCCATGGGGGAGTCCTATCCGGCTGTGCAGCCATGGACGGCCCCTAAACGTTTTGTATTTTAAAATCTTGCTTGACAAAGTCGTTTAAAACCCGCAGAATTCGCATAACGGAGTTATGGACCTCGGTTTACATCCCGGTCAGTTTGGTGTAACTCATCCGGAAGGGCTTTTGCTTCGCTCTTCCTCATCAGCCGGCTGTGTGAGGTTTTCCCGGGTTTTCCGGTTTTCTCTCTCACATATAAAAATGAAAACTTCTAGAAAGAATTCTGGCAGCTTCTCTTCTGTGTATCGTGGAAAGATCGCGGGAGCTCGCTCTCTTCCCGGACTGTCTTGGATATCGGTTGGTGACCCGGATGGCGAATGGCCCCCTGATGGTGATACATGATAAAGTTCGAGCGTCTCTCAGTCCCCCCTCACCTTTCTTGAGGTAAAACATTTAACTTTCTGCAGGCGTACGTACTGATGTTAGACTGGTTTAAGCACTAATGAATTCAACCGGAATATGCCGAAATAAACAAACGAATAATTTTCACAATTTAGCTGTTATTGGCTCGTTACTAGTAGGAATCCTGAGTCAAATGGTTTCATGCTGATAAAACGCCATTTATCTTGATAACTAACAGTGTAATCAGCCATAAACTGCGCTGCACCCTGTACTCAGTTCCCAGAAGGAAAAAAAAAAATTCCTGCAGCTTCTCTGATTCCATACCCCACTTAAGACAGTGTTTTCTTCTGGAGGAGGAGGAGGTTTAGAATAGCACCTCGATAAATCTACCATTGGCTGAGAGTTTAGGAAGACTCTTCATCAGTATTATTCAACTTTTAAAGTCTCTTTCGTCTTCCACGATCGCCATCGTCCACGCGCATCCTCTGGGATGCTTATTGAACCGGTTGCTATCAACAAGAGCTTTTGTTTCTACGTTCCGTAGGGCTTGGATATTCAGTCGTTCACAAGCAGTAAATGCGGTGTTTCTCCCATTCAGTATTTTAATTAACTCTTATCGCATTAAAGTCTCGAAATTGTGAACTTTCAATATCATTTGAATAGTATTAAAATGATTCGGAATGAATTTATATGTTTCTTTCGAGGTATTTCGTCTTCATAATAAAAAGCGTTGAGGATTTATCGTATTGTTTAGACGATTTCAATTGAATTGTGGATTACGAAAGATAACGAATAATACTGGATGCAGGCATTAACAGAATTAAGACTTACGGAGCAGAGATACGTTCACGTACTATTACTGTTGTCAAATGTAGGATAGAAACGCCAGATTTCAAAAATGTTTTTTTTTTTTATATGAAAAGCTGCACTCACACGTAGATATATTTAGCAAATTTGGATCGGATTATATAATGACAAATTAAAGTTGCATTTTTTAAGTACGTTTTTGGAAAATATTAAGTCCTTAATGTATTTGCACGCTAGCATGATAAAAGCCTAATATATTTAAGGTAGGTTTTATTTATTCATTTTTAACTTAAAAGTGTCATATTTTTAAGATCGACTGTTTTTGTGGTGAATCGTACTAATGTTTTCGTGTAAGGTTTACACACATGCCAGAAAAATAAAGGTCAGTTGCTTTAAACGCTGTTTTTCTGTTTTTGGCACTGCAATAATTACACCCAAAAGACGAATAATTTCGCTTCACCAGTCAGCTAAAGAACCAATAATTGTTAGAAGAAAAACGCGAGTGCTTATTAGTTTGTATTCCTCAGAAACAAGGTTGAAAGGTCACTTTCGTGCTACTAATTTATATGTTGGTTGAATGCAGTTGGTCGGTGTTGCGAAAGTCTAGTCAGGATTTCATTCATTTTACAGCGAATTGAGCAGCAGAAACTAGAATTTGGGGGAAAATGAAAAGCGTGAGAAGAGGAAGTGCTAGGAAATTTTCGCGGTTTTTTGTAACCGGTGAAATAATGAAAATTCGACTTCGCAGAGAAATTGGAAGGTTCGCGTAGATTTTCCGGGCTGAATGCGTTTACGACCAAATAATTTGTACGGGAAACTCCAGAAAGGTTCCATCACCTTAGATAGCATGTAGCCAACATTAACTCGCTTAGCAACTTGCAGGTTTTCGCGGGTGTCCATAGTAGGAAAAAGAATTTAAAAAAAATAATAATAAATAAAGAGGTTAAGTTAGCTCGTTACTTTAAAACGTTCTATTTCTGGTTGATGATAAGCACAATTTGTTAACCGTTGTTTCTGTTGCTCGGTTAGCAATGATATTAAAACGATCTGCGCACTTTGAGGAGACTAACTGCCCTAGATTGTACTTTCGCTTTTACTTGTCGAGTCAGACCGGACTGCAAAAAAAGAGTCTTGACATCACAAATAAAACAGCCATTAATGGTTTGTTTTTTTTTAAATTTTTTAATCACATCTTGTGTCAACACGCAATTTATTTACTGCCACTGCTTAAATATCAGGGTTGAATAACAAATATATTTACCAACTCGCATCGCCACAGCTGGAAATGTTGAATTCTCAATGAAGGACCTAAGCCGATCGATCCGTCACCAGAAGGAATAGAAACTGATAGAACTTTAATAATTCATTTCTCACTACTTCAATGTATCACGGTTTTTAAACCCCAGCTTATCTCGCATGCATTTATCGTTTTTGAGCAAGTATAACCGGTGACTTTGGCTTTGGAAGATTAACTTTAAACGAAATTTGGCGTTGGAGCCAAAAAACGTCTAAACTATTAGTTTCTTACAAATGCTTTGTCAGTTTTTTTACCGCAACAATGAGACTTTATTTAGTTGATGAACGTGAAGCTTATTAATCAGAGTATGTTCCATCACGATCAATATAATGAGCTACAACCACATTTACACCATTTGGGAAAAAGTCTGGATTTCTGGAGGAATCGATAAACCGTTGGAAGGCAGTTTCAATACGGAGGAAGCTGTCGTGGAGTTTGAAAAGGTGGTGGTCTGTGGGAGAAAGGTCTGGTGAATAGGCTGGGTGAGGGAGAACTTCGTACCCTATCAGGATGAGCATTGTTGTGGAGCAGGATTGGGCCTCTTCGATTCACCAATATCGGAGAGTTTCTGATGAACAATGTTTAATTCAAGACAGTACCTTTCAGCTGTGATGGTTTCGCCAGGTTGCAACAAGTTGTAGTGGATGACACCAGTCCACCAGACAGTGACCATGACCTTCTTTGGGTGGAGGCTGGGTTTTGGAATGTGGTTAGGTGCCTTGTTTCTGTCGAGCCACTGTGCTGATCGTTTGCTATTGTTGTAAAGGATCCGTTTTTCAACATGTAAAGATTCCGTCAAGAAATGGGTCCTTTTTGTTTCTTATGGCAAGCGAAGAGCAGATCTCCAATCGACTGAGGCGCCCTCTTGTGTCAAGTTTTCCACTTTGCCGATTGCGTCAAGATGTCAAGAAACAGTTGCAGTGGTTACGTCGAGCTCTCCAGCGATTTTTCGCACTGATTTTCCTGGATCGACTTCCACTGAGGCTTTCACACGGTCATCATCACAGCTGGAAGGACGTCCGCTACGTTCGTCATCTTCGAGGCTCACATCTCCTGATTGAAACTTTGCAAACCATCGCTGTACTGTGCGCTCATTGGCTGTGTCCTCGCCCTTTGCTCGCCTAATGTTACGAGTTTCCTCGCTCACTTTGTGGCCTGGTTTGAACTCGTGAAGCAAAATGACACGAAAAACCTAACCCTGAGACAAATGTCCGTTTTATGATTTTTAAAATGGTAGATTCTGTATAATGTGTACCAAAGCACTGGCTACAAAACGATACATAACTTATCTACATGCACTTTCACAAGTATGCAAAAGAATGAACCTCAAATTAGCATAATATAAAATCTGGAAAAACGTTTGTAAGGACCTGATAGTAGATATTTGTGGACCTGTCAGATTTTAGTCAGTGCATTCCAAAGAATAAACATTGGACATGCGAAACCCTGTTACTGCACCACAGCTAAGTTGCTTTTCTCTTCCCGTATCGATAACAGGAAATGGTTACACAAGAACGCTTACCCGTTTTAACATTGGAAAGTGCCCACAGGTTTAGATATCATGAGATAAGTGACTATTTTATAGCGCAGATAGTATTCTAAAAACGGGGGAATGAATCATTATGCCAGTGGTGGGAGGACGGCTGTTCGTGATCTAGATGTCTGGCTGTTGTAGATGTACCACATGATCCCTGTATCAGGCGACACCTGGACGATGCTAAGTGTCTCAGAAATTATTGTTAATCGAACCCTTTGTATCACGTCTTTAACCTTACTTCAGATTCCTCCGATAAAAAACCGAACCTCGTAGGTTTCGCTTATGTAGACTTTCCTTTTAAAATACCGCATGAGGGGGTATATCGTTCGTTTTATTCGCATCTTCCGGATGCGCTTGAGATGGTAGAAAAGTTGGGGAGGCATCTGACCCATCACGTTAACCACCGGTTCTTGGACTCGGCTGGACTGGAGCACAGGTGCAGCTCTGTGTTCAGTGCATGCGAGAAAGTGGACAGATCTGGTGCACGTTTAAATTCCGCCAGTCGGATCTAACGTGCTGAGGTCAAAGAGAGATTCTTGGCCGTTATCGCCATATC
This sequence comes from Nautilus pompilius, assembly GCA_018389105.1. Lineage (NCBI taxonomy): Eukaryota > Metazoa > Mollusca > Cephalopoda > Nautilida > Nautilidae > Nautilus > Nautilus pompilius. The sequence goes on along the minus strand of JACATO010000084.1, from coordinate 1,320,230 downwards.
TTGCAGAAAAATTCATTTATATGCCAGGCATCCGGAACTGCTGCAGCTTGGAGGACTGGGAATGGACTGCAATTGCTTCACTTGGCTCCATAAGTCTGGGATATGAACTCCCCTGAGCACCGACAAGAAGCATTTTGGTAGGCAACTAATGGAAAAGCGACCAAGAGCAATCTCAAGTAGTTAATGGAATTTGATCGATTCCATGCTTAGATGTCTGCAAGTTTTACATTATACTAAATAGTAAATTACCATGACAGAAATCGACATTTATTTTTAAATATGCAGGTTCTTTTTTCGGATTAAAATTGATGCTATTCTCCTAGGTTCGAAATGTACACGTGACACGTGCTTGTTACCTTAACTATTTACCTGACATGAAATGTAGGAATCTGTTGCTCTGGAAATACTCTGAATTTGACCAAAAATGCTAATCTGTTAGGCTCAATTTAAATCGAAGAACATCAGCCAAAATATCTTACAACTATGGCAAAGACCAAGAGACATTTACAAACTAAAGCCGATCTCGTCGGAAGGATGCTAATTTTCTCCCTATTGATGTCGCAAGTTAAATCTTTCCCGTTAGAAATCGAGACAAACACAAGAATTTTTCATTTAACATTTGAATCTAAATAGTACCACATTTTCGAAGAATTCAAAATCCAGCGATGCAAGAAAGGAGACGACCTCCTTTGAGACATAAATTTGAAATTGAAATCATTTTTGTACTTCCCTCCCCCTAACTACACACCAGATTATTGAATGTAGAAATTCTTTTTTAACGCATCATGAATATTTTGACTTCTTATTTGTTTAATCAAAGGAAAGAAACACACACACACACATCTTTAAAATTACATTTGAAACTCATTCTATATCATCAAATATCTCCTTCCTTGCTAATAAAATTCGATAAGTTCTTTCCATCCCTAGAGAAAAAGCTACTTTGGCGCTAGAAGTCAGAAACCTTCGATCCACTGGCTGATTCAATCGGGCGAACAGTAGGAAACCGTAGATGACTCACCAGGGAACTGCAAAGTATCATGGCCAAACATTTGCGCTAGCACACCCCGACATCAACTGACGACAGGCATATCGATTAAGCGCCCAAACGAAAATTTTAAATTGTTTGCCTATTTGAAAGAATCTCTGGTTAGCACTTGATTTAAAGATGATGTAAAGATTCTTTCTCTGATTAAAAATAAAAAAGGATTACAAATTTGTAAAACGTTTTTTAAATAGAAAATGTTTAATCAGAATAAAATCAGGTTTTGCTATATTTTTCAATGACTGGACTTGTGTTATCTAAAATTATTACGTGTTCAACGTTCTCAGGCTGGTTATGCATAACCCGCTAATAATGTGAAAGTAGATACCTTTGAATAAATCCTTTCCACATTGTTACATCAGAATAGCAAGAAAAACTACGCAATTCGATAAGGTAATTCAACCGTCCACGTGTTTTTTTTTTTTAAAAATACACAATACGTTAGGACGCTGTAATCACATGGCAATATTTCGGACGCTATTTCTGGTCGCGAATGCTAGATGAGAATATCTCTTACATTGTTCTAACGTAATCATTATATCGGAAAACGACACATTATTAAGCCATAGACAATGCAATACGTCATTAACTCTATCTAAATCAATTTGGTGATGTATCACGATACGTCATGCAATACATCACACTGCCGTTAACGTATCTGAACTTAGGCCAGACAGAGACAGTTTAGGAAAACTACGTAATCCTCTCGTAGCAGGCATCATAGAAGCAGGGAGGTAATAGCTAGACAATCAGAAACTTCGGAGATGCGAGAAAGCGCAGTGCCATTGCAGATTTCTTTCTACACTGTTTGGAAACCGCCGTTTGTTTCCAGAGGTGCTGGGAAGCAGGTTGCAAATGCTTGCCAAGGACGCCATCAGCAGCCCTCCATATCAAAAGCAAGCAGCGCTTTTGCTGGCCCCATCCGGTGGCAGTAGATTTCCAGTTGTGCAGCTTCACGAAATTAATCCTTCTGACGTCACTTTGCATTTACCCACCTCACTCTCTGGTCATCTGTGTCGCTCCACGCGTCCAAGCCATGAGAGTGTTAATCAGTGCAAACGCTGCAGAGTTTTCATTGTTGACAATAAACTTTACGCATTTAATTATGGGAAAGAAAATACAGCAATGGTTACAGAAAATATATTTCACTTTCCTTTAATGACATCATGGTATATCACATATATCACGACTGATCCCCTAATTCTTGTGGACTTAAGAAATATTTAAAATATTGCCACCGCTGCTCATGCCATGGTGGCCACAGAGACACACGCCACCATCGATTCCCCCCCCACAGTATGCAGCCCATGTAAATCTCATGATATTTATTTTGCTATTTTTGTTTTCACATATTAATTTATATCGAAGTCACCGGTTCCTTCCTTTGCATAATGAATAACCAATAATTATTAATTATGCAAAATGTAAACTATTGTATGTATTCGCGTTACCGTGGGCGATAATCATTATTGATTCGACACATAACTGGCGTATAAATCTGACAAGCAGACATTTGGAACTAGCTCATTAATAGGCTTTAAAATCCAATATAGTTTAGAGTAAGGTTATGTCAGATCAGTTAAGGGATATAATGAATTTGGCTTCATTGAAAAGCCTAAGTAAAATATGAACCCAAATCATTCTTTCTCTACCCCTCCACACACAAATGCTACTCTCCTGAGCTATGTTCAGATACTCAACAAAAAGGTACTTTTTATTTGTCTATGACCTAAAGACCAAAGAGAACGTAGTTTTGGGACATTTTTATTTTCAGTTTCATAAAGAGGCTTTTCGGTTTTGTTTTCTTAGTGGGGCTGTGATTAAAGACGGACTAGAGATAAGTATACTTGTATTAAAAGACAAATTAATGGGTCTTGTTCTGGGTAGAGCTTTTTTTTTTAAAAAAATAATGTACAAACAGTTTTGCGAATATTTCATCTGATGATTTTTGTTTATGTTTTATTGATTTTCATCCTTTTATTGTCTTTCTTTTTTAAAGCCAGTTACTGGTCATTCAGTTCTCTCTATTGTCCGGAGACAAATTTACAAGAAAAGCGAGAAAAACAGACAGAATTAAGCAGGACTAATGTCAGCTTATTCCGAGAGTTCTTAGCACCGAAGTCTTTTCATGGTGGTGAAGTCTATCAATCGGCTGAAACTGAGCGCGCCCCAATAACACGAACTGAAATACAATTATAGTGAAAGAGCGAAGAAAAAAGAAGATTGTTTCTGAACAAAAATTACACAAAACGCCAGAGGATGCTATAACGGTTATCTGGAAAAACGTTGGTCGTTTAACGCCATCGAGAGAAGAAGGAAATACGAGAGATCTGTTCAGATTTTGAACGACCGCTGAAAAAACAAAACAAAAAAATATGTCACACGACTTTATTTTTAATACAACATTGAGGCTGTGGTCTGAAGTATCGATATAACAACTTACTACACACACAGACAGACACGTCTCTCTCTCTCTCTCTGTGTCCCGACGTCATATCTATCTCCCGACGTCATATCTATGTCCCGACGTCATATCTATCTCCCGACGTCATATCTATCTCCCGACGTCATGTCTATCTCCCGACGTCATATCTATCTCCCGACGTCATATCTATGTCCCGACGTCATGTCTATGTCCCGACGTCATATCTATCTCCCGACGTCATGTCTATCTCCCGACGTCATATCTATCTCCCGACGTCATATCTATTTCCCGACGTCATGTCTATGTCCCGACGTCATGTCTATGTCCCGACGTCATATCTATCTTCCGACGTCATGTCTATGTCCCGACGTCATGTCTATGTCCCGACGTCATGTCTATGTCCCGACGTCATGTCTATCTCCCGACGTCATGTCTATGTCCCGACGTCATATCTATGTCCCGACGTCATGTCTATCTCCCGACGTCATGTCTATGTCCCGACGTCATGTCTATGTCCCGACGTCATATCTATGTCCCGACGTCATGTCTATCTCCCGACGTCATATCTATCTCCCGACGTCATATCTATCTCCCGACGTCATGTCTATCTCCCGACGTCATGTCTATCTCCCGACGTCATATCTATCTCCCGACGTCATATCTATGTCCCGACGTCATGTCTATCTCCCGACGTCATCTCTCTCTCTTTGACATACATACACCGCTCTCGATACCCAGGTCTGATCACCCGTAATGAAAAGAATCTACGACGTTCTAATAAACCCTGGTAATAAGGCCAAGAAGACTGGTTTGAATTTCTTCGGGTCACTCACTGGCTACGGAATAGAAGAACGACTGACGAACAGTTTTTTTTAAAACTGAAATTGGCAGTGCCCCATAACTTCCACCAGACGCCGCCACTTGATACTTCGTGCGAACGCCGGTGTCCTGTCCGACATCTTTCTCAGTTGGGTTGGCTCACTGATTGAAAATATGAAGCGCGACCGACAATTTTATTTCGTCTGCACTGCTGGCAGCATTTCGTTTACTGGGGACTGTGGTGCGCCCGTTCCTCGACCTATCCATCTGTTCAAAAACAGGAAACTGTCGGGGGGGACGGGGAATTATGAGTGCACCGACTGATAGAATATTTTCCAGCACCAAGGAGGGGGGCACTTCTGGGTCACAGCTCCCTTTTTGTTACGCTATTTTACAGTTGCGTGTCCTGGAGAGCGATCTTCATGAAGCTGCGTTGGAACGTTTCAGTAAATCAGTTATGAGAAAGGGGTTCGACATCCAAAACGGGATTGGGTCTGAGTTGAAGGGAGTCTGCTACCGCCCACTGCCACATTAAATATAACTCCGCACGATCGTAGAAGAAAGTTAAAGGTATAGAAGTGGACAATTCTCAAAAGATTCCAGCTGTGCAAGTTTCCGAATCAGTTTAAAAACTACCCCGACGATTCGTTTTCCAGTCTGAGATTCTCTCTCCGTGTTTAGACAGGTGCCGATCTTGCCTCTGCTCGAGACCACTGGACGCATCAATGTGGCACCAAGCAAACACTGTACATTAAGGTTTATGAACGAACAGGTGTAAAAGACTCTTGTATACCGCTCCTGGAACAGGAGCAGATCAGCAAGTCTCAAAATGTAGCCTAACAGATGGCTTACCGGCCGAATTCCCACAAAATAGCTACCGTTTACTTTTTTCTAACATATTCGAGGGAGGGGGCATTGACGTTTGATGAATGTTCATTTAATGCATATGGCAATCCAAAAAAAAAACAAAACATAACTGTATTTAAAATCCTTTTTCTATAAGATCCTGAACGATCCAGAGGCGAATCCTTTGGCCGTCATATTCAGCAGTACACCGATTTTCCAATGGCTTTAGTACATTTTCTAGATTTGATGTGATTGACAACTGCCCTGATTTGTGCATTGGGCTCTTCTACAGATTTGGGTATTTTAGAGTAATTATTGTGAGTCAGTGGGCGGAAACAGTTTCCGTGGGCTTTTTGGAAATTCTTCGACAGCTTCACTGTTTTCCTTAGTCTACCAGGACGTTTTCTATCCTTAATTGAACAAATTTTCTATCCAACTCTTAATAGAGGTTCCGTATGATGCATCATCATTATTATTATTATTATTATTATTATTATTATTATTATTATTATTATTATTATTATTATTATTATTATTATTATTATTATTATTATTATTATTATTGTTGTTGTTGTTGTTGTTGTTGTTTTGTTGTTGTTGTTGTTGTTGTTTGTTGTTGTTGTTGTTATTATTATTGTCGTAATGAGCAGTAAATGTTTGCTCCATTGCAGAAACTTATTTCAACCTGGTAAGCTACAAAAGGCAGTCAGCCTTTTCGAATGCCGCCATTTTGGTTTCACAACAGACAGAACAACAAAACTAAAATTACTGAAAGCCCTGAGAACTTGGGTATTTAATAAAATCCACTCTTTATTCCTTATTACGGTTATTAGGCATTCACGCTTATCGAAGACTTTATAAAAAAAAAAACCTTACGTTTGACAATGTATATGTTTATTTACCTGTAAATGAGGATTATCTTGATTATTGTGCAGGCGAACTGTGTATCTAACGAATCGTGGGCTGCAGAACCTCTATAACTACTTGTTGCTTCTAATCACTCTTCAATCTGACTCTTGAGATATTAAATATCTTTTGAAACCTTTTCTATTTCGCTTTAAGTGGAAAAAATCCCATTAGTTGTTAATTTTGACATTTCTGTTAAGACAGGAAAGGCTTTTGTATATCTTAACCAAACTATTTTACAGATTATAAATAATTATTTTTTGTTTTTTAAAGATGCATTTATTGGATTCTTCATGCAAGAGCAATTAATGAGATACCAAGCCGTCAGTGCAGACGCCATCAGAATATACTGAAATTAGTCATTTCTGCAGCCTTGTCATGAAAATGATTAAAAGTTGCTAAAAATGTTGCCACGTAATGGTCAACTCTCCATTCATCGGCGAGACTTCAAGTTTCGTTGCGTATGTATAAAATCGGGGCTTCTAGAGAAGAGCCTTTTATTCTCATCCTTCATTAATCATAAACAAACCGGATACAGATCGTTTGGAACAAATACGATCCATTAAATTACTTTCTCTTCTGTTAAATTTTTTAAAAAAAAGTTATCAGGGTGGTTAAAGAGTTGATGAGAAATCTGGAGATGTTGACTTGGGCGGGGTCTTTCTTGAAGGCTACAAACAGATAGCGCCTCGACAGTATAGGCCTGCGCCCTCTATCTGTCATTCGTTACGGTTGTGGATTCTAGCGGTAAAAGAAGCTGAAGGTCGCCATCTGTCATTGCATCTGCGTTAAGATTTGGCTCTTCAGAGGAACTAGGGCTGTAGCAGCAGCCTCGGCTCTTCAAAGGAACTAGGGCTGTAGCAGCAGCCTCGGCTCTTCAAAGGAACTAGGGCTGTAGCAGCAGCCTCGGCTCTTCAAAGGAACTAGGGCTGTAGCAGCAGCCTCTTGCTGAAGCTACACAGCCGACTCGTATCGATATATGCCTATAAGTTCCAAACCTCGTCGACGCGTAGAGTATTTCAATGCGCACTTTATTATAAACTTTGCTTCTGTAGGTACATTTGGTCACTGTGTTCTCTGCTAAAGCTTTCTAAATGAATTGTTTAAAGATTTGCAGAATCTTTTCATCAACTAATTGGAAAATTAATGGTCCATGATTAGACATATTACTTCTTCGGTCATGATTAATATCGGATGCGAGCTTCTAGGCTCTACCATGCTACACGCTAATAGTGTATATATATATTAAGAGGTACGCCCTTTATAACAGATAGGCAAAATAAATACAAAATAATTTTAAAAAAAAAAAATATATATAAATTATATTCTAATAGTTGTACAAAATTTGGATTTAACAATCCACTATAAAAAGGGTATTTACTTTATTAAAAATAGTTCGGTTTATATTTTATATGCTTATGCTCTTTTGTTTTATTAAGTGCCTAATTTTAAGATGTGGTAGCTTTTTAGAATGTGAAAATAAAATTGTTGGGATATTTTAAGTAATAAATATTACATCCATAAATTTTAATTACGCTGTTAAAACTTGTATCTAGACAGAACCCAAACGTAGCTCTGACAAATATTCTGCTTTACTGCTTGACTTGACGAGATTGATTCCATGGCTATAGTTTAAAATAGAATTACTTGATATTAGGTTTATCTAGTGCATGAAATCTCCGTTCTTAAAAAATCCAGTCTATAAAGTAGACTTAAAGAGTTAGTTTTAAATGTTTTGGGATACACCAAAGATGTTTCGTTTACCCTTAAAATATATAGATAATGAATCAGGTGCGATCCGTTGATTTTATTAAGATTTCTTGTAAAGATTTTGAAGGAGATATCATCAGGTTCTTTCTTCCGATTACTCCGCTTTCTTTTCGTTTTCAATCAGAAATGTTCGATTAGTTTCTTTTTTATTATTAGCGTGGCCGAAGAAGTCCGATTTGGGGGAACTCCATTACTGGGCGATTTTTACTGATGGCAAGCAACACCCTTCTCTAGCCTGTTCCTGAGTCGAAACTAAAACAGGGGCAATAGAACAGGAAGCAATTCTTCGATTAACAAGCCGTGGTTAATTACCGTGAGCACGTTTGAAGCAGTAGATTGTATTGTTTCCATCCTAAAATCGGCATAAGGCATCTGGAGCATCACAAGATTTCCTCCAAGAATAAACCCAAGAAAACCTGCGCACAACGGTTTGGCACGGTAGAGCGGGGGCTGACGACCTCATTGGTTCGAAAACAGGAACCGAATTACAAAGACACAAATAAGAGCTTTAGAGTTATTGTTTTAAAATGCGTATAACGAAGTACTTACCCGACCAGAAGTCTATTAACTTATCTCGAAGTACACAGTGATGCTGTTCTCAGTATTCACCTTGTTTGGGCAGCTACTGAAACTAATATAATTTAATAAATAAATAAATAATATATATATATATATTTTTAAATTAAAAAAAAAATATAATACAAATTGTCAATAAATTCCAGTTTTGTAAACAATTCTCAGAATTCCGAGAAGCTGATAGAATTTTTTCTTGATTTTAAGCTGAACAATCTCGAAATATTTTCTGACTGAATGGATTTTTATTGTATTTTTTTTGCTGAAGAGTAATTTTAGCAAATCTTCTGGCTTAAATTCGCGGCTAGTGCCTTCAAAACTGCTCCTTTTTATGTGCACTCAAGATAACCAGAAATGTTTTTAATTTTCTCGGTGTAAGATTTCCTGTAATATATGATGGGGATTTTCCACTCTATTGAAGGAAGTGGTTATCAAGTTGAAGAAACAGCATTTGTAGGGTTTCGGGACCGATGTGGTAAAGACGAAAAGCCCAAACTAATTAAAGATGATGATGGCTATCAACCCTTGTAAAACTTAAAGATATTCGCTGGCGGCCCGGACTGTAGGCTTGCCAAAGAAATATCCCATTTCTTTTTGTTTTGTTTTTTTTATTAGATAAATCATTTTATTATTGTATATAGTTACATGTATGCATTAAGTTAGAAAATTTATTCGTAAAAAAAAAAAGTTAACACAAGACTTTACATCAAAATATCTTACTTTATTTTTGATGAATCATTATATTGATAAGTCAACATTTATGGCCACTAGTGTAAAAAGTAAGAATAAAAAATTATGGTGCGTGCTAGTTGAAGAATTCTTTGGTATTAACTGAAGAACTCGGAAGTCGGTGGTGTCTATTATGCTCCCATCGTAATTTCGTTAATAGTTTGATATCTTTACCATGGGGCTCCTGTCTCAAGAAAATCAATATCCCTAGGAAACATGGCAGCAGAACATATTATCGACAGAATGCCCCGGAGTTTCTGAAGCCTCCTTATAATAAAACTATTCGCTGCTAACAGACCTGAAGGATATTTACTTTACCGGTGTTTTAACTTAATCTCTGATTCCAGAGGCCGTTTATATTTAAACGAACTAATTAGAGGGGACCAGCGGTACAATAATGGCACAGTGTACTACACATAAAATCTCGAAAGTAATTTCTCGTATAGGTCAGTTAGGAAAAACATATGCATGGAAAATGATCATGTCGTCTGATAACTCAATAAGACAGATGTTTCCACGCAGTTCCAAGTTACACTTTAGTCTGAGGTATCACATACTCTGGGCAATACATCGCAGTTGCGGGTTATTCAAGGCTTCTGAGTTACTCGTGGTTGGTAGCAGTAGTATTCGCTTATTCATCTGTAGCGATGACATATCCATATATAACTTGCTCTCGAGTATAAGACCTCACATTTTAATTAAATAAGACGCACCGATTTATTATGGGGCAAAAATTGGGCAAGTGTGTCTACTTCACAGCTCTTTCCTTTGACCCCTCTTTTTCCTCAGAGATCTTGACGAAATAATTTTTTTTTTTTTATAAGGTCGCGCTCTCCCTAATTTTTGCATTATTATTTCTCCTTTGAAGCGAACGAAGTCACATCATCGCTGCGAGTCAAAAGTATCAAAGTAAAAACAACAAAAGAAGCTTTTGTCGATCCCAGACCAAACTAATTTATTCAGCGAGTTAACAAACTACGCGGGTGTTCTCTCTCTCTCTCCATGTACTGACGTCATCTCTTTCTGTCTCTGTGTGTGTGTGTGTGTGTGTGTGTGTATACTGACGTCATCTCTCTCTCTATCTCTCTGTCTACCGACGCCATTTTCTCTCTCGCTCTCTGTACTGATGTCATCTCTTTCTCTCTCTCTGTTTGTGTGTTGTGTTGTGTGTATACTGACGTCATCTCTCTCTCTATCTCTCTGTCTACCGACGCCATTCTCTCTCTCGCTCTCTGTACTGATGTCATCTCTTTCTCTCTCTGTGGTGTGTGGTATACTGACGTCATGTCTCTCTATGTACTGACGTCATATCTCTCTCTCTCATCTCTCTTTCTCTCTCTCTCGTCTCTCTTTTCTGTCCCTTTTAGTCCTACATTTGGTTTAATCTGAAATCAAAAAGATCTGATAAAGGGGTCGGTTCGAAGTAAAGCTGAAAAAAAAAGAAAATAAATCGTTGTCTTTCAAGAGGCATCGTTTTAGCACTAAAAGAGAGAAAGTTTATTAGTTTTACAAATTAGCTTATGCATTTTCGAGCTACGGCTTTAGCCAGACTTGCTGACATACGAGGCGTATTTAAGATAGTAGATAACCCACCACGCTAAACGTCTGTCAGATTTTATCTGCGCTGAACACTTTTAATTTTGTCTTTTCTCGTCTATTGAACTGCTTGTCTCCGTCCAAGCTTTAATTTTTGGTTTGAGCAGAAATCACTGAACAGCTGATGGAAAGTGCCCGACTTTCGAATCCGTGACTTTGCTTTACAGTCTGTAGTTAATCCCGAACAACTCAGATGCTTTTTGCTTGTATCTGATCTGGAATTTGTAAGGGGCCAGTGATGCGCAAGTATTGTGGTGACAGGGTGAAGGTGGTAGAACCCAAATGGTGAATTGCTCGCGCGAATCACAAATGTCTACGATCAGGTGAGTTTGCCCATTTCTCTTGCGTGCAGATAGTGGTACAAAACCAAGATTCGTTTGAAGTTCTCGTGCTGGAGCTGGCATGGCAGCAGCCTAACTAAGCCAGCAGACACCATGTAGCGACTTGAAACTGCTTACAACCTCAAAGAAGATGGCAAACAAAGAAAGCTCTTATGCAGGTTGTCTCAGCGGTAACCACGCCCGCAGATGACTGCTTCATAATTGGGTAGCATCTGCTGATGGTAGAATACGTCCATCGCCTGAATGTCTATCCCCATTACGAGATAGGTATGCAACAATACTACGAAAACATCTTTATGCCCCATGCGCTTTCCTGATGGCAGAATCTATACTCATCAGGCGCTCTGTCCTCACTCGGTTTTTCTTTTTTTTTTTATACGTCGTAATGGCAAAATCATCCCCTGGCCAGCTTACTTCGCTGACCATCCTTGGGAGGTTAGATTGTCGTTTATCGGCCTGCAACACCGCTCATAACAGTTGACTTATTTAGACCGTATCCGAAGGCGAGTTCACTCCATGCGAAAAAGGCGTTAAGCTGTCAAGAATTCAAAAGGTGGGTCCTGAAAATACCTGTTCTGTGTGCGGATGACTGTTAGCGATGTAACGTCAAACCGAGTTGTGTAGGATATATAATCCATACACCTTTGATTTGGTACTTAAAAAAAAATTTGTTTAGAATCTATGTTAATTTTTCAGCAGATCTGTACATGTCAGAATGTTATTGCCTTTTAGGCCTTATTTATATTACCTCTGTAATTAGGGAAACTCTGACTTCACCGAAGCACCTGCCAAGATAACTGTACCCAAGATGACCAACGAAGCGTCAATGCCGCGATATCTTTCCGCCTGACGGCCCTCCATATTTTTGGTTTATCTCCAGGGTTTTCTTTTACACCGAACATTGGTGAAACCGGACGAGCACTCGCGTTACTTGCTGTGGCTATGTTCGTCAAGCGGCCTAACGGAACTTATTCTCGCTCCACTTTCCTGTTTCTTCTGACCGTCTCCCTCTATTACACGCTACCAGTACCGGCACGAGCCTGCCCGGCCCCAGCTACCAGAGATGGACCTTCCCACTTCATAAACATTCGTGACTTATGTTTTTCTTTTTCAACACAAAAATTTCTGCGATTCTGCAGTTTAAAAAGTACTGGAAAACGTGACGCCATTGGTTGAGAGTCATCCTGAACATCGAAAACGTTGCTACGGCCGGTAAGTTAACTCTTATACCGCCTTCGGCCATACAGCGCCCACCCTCATCACGATTCTGGCGACCGGGTGTACATGTTGACTAGTGCTTTTAGACCGGAGTGCAAATGTCAGCCCAGGCGGTATAAATAAACCTAGGTGGACGTAATTCATTTGATTAGGAAAATTGACTGTTCTGGAAACGTCCAGCCACGACGTGATGCGGTATCACAACATGGTTGTACTACTGTAACTATCTGTAAACACATGGGCGCGCAATTTAAATTTTAATCAGATAAGTCGCTTTTAGGTGTACCTGGCAATGACCTGCGTTACGAAAGTGCGAGAGAGAAAAAAAAACAAACTCGCTTTTGACAGGAAGAGTTGTCTACCTTACTTTTTAAAATGGCTGCGTGCACGTAGCCATTTCGCATTCTAAACTCGCGCGGCTGTCGACATATTTCACTATTTGAAGATGACGTATCGCCTTTATTCTACAACACCGTTTGTTTGGGAGATTTTTACTAGCTGAGAGCAGGGATCCGTCAATGATAAAATGCGCGTTACCCCTTATTTAAATTAAAACATCGTAAGAAGAATTTTAAAGTGGAACAGGCTAGGAGCACCATCAGCAGCCAAGGCCATGTCAAGGCCGGGTTCCGGCCGCCCGTCACCTTCGACCGGTGTCGCTCACGTGTGGTATGATTAATGTATTTCTTTTTAATATTCTGGGGGGGGGGAGCAAAATGAATAAATGAATTATTTTAAAAAAAAAGAATGAATTGAAAAATACATTTAAAGTATCTAACAGTTTCTCAGACTCGTGTGCGACGGCTCATAAATATCCCACCCACCCACCGTACTTTCACGAAAGATTAACTCTACTCCGGCGTGGCCCCAGCTCGTGGAAGTTAGTCGTCATGACCCGCACAGGCATTGGACGTGGGCGGGCTCTTGTCGATTATCTCCCCTGATACGGGCCGACTGCCGGAGAACGAGCTGAACCCACGACCGTTCCGAAATGGACTACTGCCGTATCATGCGAACGTCGACTATTTAATCTTGATAACCCTGACACCCGCCCTCTTTTAGCACCTGGGCCTTTCGGAAAAGTAGACAACAAGCGGAAACACTATAAAAGCTAAGTGAAAAGGGCAATCCGAGCCGACTGGCCGGAATCGCACTCACGCTTCGGCCAGGCGCCCATTGCAATAATTAAAAGTAGTTACACTAAGTGTCCAATCCACCATTTATATGGATTAACTTCATGTTACTTCCGGGTTCAACTAATGGGATTCCCACCCACCGCCCCCGTTACCAGATACTTACATATTGTCTTGTTATCTTCCTGTACAGCATTCATGATGTTGATGTGTGTGCTGTCACGTGGTGTTCTTCCCTGTTGACAGGTAAAGAGCACAAACTCGCCGGGAATGACTTATCCTACGACTTCCAGTCCAGGGCAGTGACGTGTCACCTTACACCAATGCGAAGTATGCCTTCGGTCTGGTGAACAAGCCAGTTGACTTGGCAGCAGAATCCGTGTAAGAAAAGTCTCGAGAATAGCTGCAGCCGACAACACTGCTCGAATCCGTCTCCTGATTGCTTTACACAGATGTAATGTCAGGGTGCCTGTGTGTCTCTGCTGGTGCAGCATACTCGTATACTAAATTTAAAATGATTGGAGAGAATTCGAAAAATTCAAGGCCACACGGGTTTGGCCAACAGATTTCTATGCCGACAGTTAGGAGTACAAGGGGGAGAGAACTCTTTTTAAACTGGGTTTTTGTATCGATGGAGACTACAGGTAATTCTAAAAATAAGATTCATGACGGAGTCGAAACAGGACCGTAGAGACCTTGATTAGCGAGTGTGACACTTGTGGTACAAACAAGAACTACAAAGGGGAGTTAGCATAAAACATTAATTAAAATACAAAAAAGAACTGGACATAGATAAAGGTGCCGGTAAATAATGCCACTGTTGCATGTCTAAAGTGTGTATTTCTGACTGATGATGACGGAAATTTTGGCGACACCGAACGAAGCTCCGTAATCCTCGGAAAGGTCACTAGACGAACACAAGGTGTCAAAATGACACACACACACACAAACACACACCACCGGCCAGGTAAATAATGTAGAAACGAGTATGTTGCACCTAGATTTGCACACAGACGTTTTCGTCACGTGATTCACTACTTTCGCTTTTTATGCGGAGTTTTTCGTATCCGGAAAGCCGTTTCAGACTTCCCCCCCCGACAAGGAATATTTTAAATAATCCTTTCTTAGTTTAACTTTTCCCATCTTTTATCTCACTTGAGAAGATGAGTTTAGCCCGGTAGCGGGTGGTCAGGGTAGATACGCCATTTTGTGGCAACGAGATATAACGTCCGCTTATTTCTTGGGACCATCTGATTCGTAATCGAGATTTTTGGAGAAAATGAATGCGGTTTTGTCAGAATCTTGTTGATGACGAGCACAGCTCCATCAATACCAAACATTTTGGAATAATTCCAAAATTATTTATCCGTACATTTCACGAACCCCGAGAATAGAGAAAGAACTTCTGAAGAGGTCCAGGCTTTCTGAAATTGAGGAGGTGATCGTGAAGACCACATGCTGGTCTGACCAATTGGTCACGATAATAGAAAATCGGTTGCGAACCTGTTTGCAGGAGAACGTGTGCCTGGTGGTCAGTTTGTGAGCTTCGAGAAAGGACTGATGTCCTCTCCTGCAACTTTGCACTATCTCATCCCGAGAGAAGCAACTCATTGCTCAGGATAGAGCTGGTTTGACGACTTCTCTTTCAACAGGGATAAAGAAATCTGATGAGCTGCAAATTCTCTTATTGGTATCAAAGAAAAAGGCACCTCCTTGGTCCAGCCAGGGCTGCAGTCTGTATATCTGACTTTGGACTGTGGGCTCCACCACTGAGATGGTCGTAGCTGACAACCAAGAGTCACAAGGTCTAGACAACGGAGAATCCACTTCACTACACTGGTCTCACATGTGAAAAATAATTTATAAAAGGAAATTGTCTAATAGCTGAAAATAAAAGAATGAAGATATTCATTAGGAAATTGGGAAGAGCATGGAGAATATTATCTGAGAGTAACGTATGCGAACTTTTGCTTATTCGCTTTTACTGTCTTTACGAAGCAAACATCATTAACAGAATACTTTAGATTGCGATATAAAAAGGGCCTAAAGTACTAAATGGAAGGATTTTAAAACATATAGCATTATTGTACATCCGTTGTAGAAAGACTAAGGTCGTCGGGGTTAGCAAAATAAGAAAGACTCCGGAAAACAATTTGTTTATGAATATTTCAGATAGAAGGATTCTTTAGATTCGCTGATAATAACGATAACGGATCGCATGTGCTGATTTTTGGCACACAGTGTAAATGAACTTCGTCCGGTTGTTTAAATTTGTTATTCCTTGCAATGAAAAAATTTGGTTTTCACGAAGAAAGAAAACTCCAACTCGTGGCTTTCGTAGCGAAAAAAAGATTAAAAGAACGTGTAATGCTGTACTTGTGCGGCTGTTTCGCGATCGTTGAATCTCATCATTCGGAAGTCTGGCACAGATGCTCATCAGCAAAATCAAAAATGATGCCACTTGTACAGACTTTTGGTGAACGACAGCGTTGAACAGGAAGTGGTTTGGCATGGAGAGAGTAATTCGGCGGAGCAGTTATTTCATCTTGAAGGTTAGTTCAGTTCGCGGATTCTCGCCACAAACGATCGTGGAATTAGCAGAGTTAGCAGAACGTGGTCAAAAGATAACGGTGTGATGCTGATCTTGTCTCGTCCACAGTAACGGATACAAGTTTAAGAACGTTGACAGAATGAAAACAAACATAAAACGACACGGAATATGCAGAAATTACCCTCCCAGCCCGGCCATTCCACTGACAGAAGAGCGATTTCCTGTCCCCCCCGACTGACTGACGTACAGACAGGTGAACGTGACCGGAAGTAAACACTGCGCACACGCTCGCTTTTCTCACGTGATCGCGGAGTTTCACGTTGGAGGGATGGGGGGACAAAAATCGTCAGAACGCTCCCTGCTGATGTTTGTGTGTGGGAGGTTTTCGGGAAACCAGTAGAATATAATACACTAAAGAATAGAGTTTTCGTCATTCTACGATGGGTGAAGACAATCAATACATCCAACGAGTCGCGGAGTTGCGCGAGGAGGGTCAAGATGGCCGAGTTTGGTGGAGGGGGGGTCGTCGGGTGCTCGTTATCCCATCCGGTCTAAAGTTACACTGGCAAACGGGAGGCTGCTGAACAGCTGATGCTCGGACCGGTCGGGAAATCAAGACCCTGTCCGGACGTCCACTGACGTAGGTGAAGGGTTTGGAGGACCCGCCCATCTTTGCGGGAAAAGTCCAGAGACGGTTCTGTGGTTGCAACTCGACGGAGCATCTCGCCGAGAGGAAACCGTCTCTGCTTCCTCGAAGAGCCGAGGGCCGGGCCAGGGTGCTCTGGTTCGACGGATTACGGTTCCAGATGTTCGGGAATAGTTACGGCGAGGATTCGGCGATGCATTCTATCCGAAAAGTACCGACCCGGCGTCTGTTATGGCGCTCAAAGAAGTGGATCGGTTTGTTTACCCGGACGTATATTCTGACCTCCCTCTCAACTGGATTTCTCACGTGATCACGATCCGAAACCCTCGGCTCCCACCATAATTAGTTATCTGTGACAAGATTTCCGTATACGTTTGATTCGTTCTTAAACTTTTCTCTCGACGAAGTTCCCTCTTAATGTAGGAAAAGCGAGCGTGTGCAGAATATTTACTGCCGATCAAGCTTATGCATAATAAATCACTTTTCTATCAGTGTCATGCTCATTCTAGAATCTTTATTTTTACATATTTTACGCGTCTGTTATGATTCTTAAAAATTCTCTCTGCCATGTATATAAAGACCCCCACGTAGTTCAAGAAGGCAGTGCTCCTTTCAGTATGTTTGGAGGTTGACGCCAGAGATTAATGACCACAAGACATCTCTACACTACTAACGAAAGGTATTCATACATTTTTAAAACCATCAGAGCGATTCCTCTCAGCTGATGCGCAACGAATCTTCATCTTGCCTCTCACTTCTCATCGCGGTCGACTCTCAATGCGCTATTGATTCACCAAAATCGGCGTAAACTGAAGAGTTCATCGGCATTATTGCGCATGTCCACCCATGTACACTAGAAAAACACTTACCAATTCTACGTGTAGAGTCATAACCTTCTTAGCCTCTTGCATCCCTATAGAATGTGATGTTGGTGGACGCTCGCTCTTTTCTTACCGTTGTTGATCTGTGCTAGTATGAAATTCAGTTCTATAACCCAGTTGCTCTTCTTCAATGCCATTCTAGTCGGCCATCTTGTTTACACCTGCTGTCCTTGATACTCCCATTAAATCAAGGACGCAAATTTCTAAGATATAAATATATACATTTTTAGCCTCTACACCAGGTCTTTTTTCTGTTGTAACAGCGAGGCAGATTAAATCAAGCAGTTGCCTTAAGCAAAATGAAATGGTACTTTACGATCGATGGGATGGATGCATGCGGTTGTAACGGTGAAATTATCACTAGCTGTTGTCGCATTACTAATATGAATGCATTCAAAGAATCATAAGTGCTCCTGCATACGCTTAGAAACGCTGGGCATGGAAGACATTAATCACCTCGTCTGGTGTTTGCACATATTGAAAGGTCTCTTGCATATTAGCTGTTCATGGTATTCACAGACGAACCAACCTCACCATTCATTTACATGGGTCCGAAGAATGTTTAATATGGCTTCTGACCCAGTGAATTTACAGATCGTTGCGAATCTGGAGAAATGGCGAAAGTAGATTTTTATTGTACAGGGAGATAAAGACAGACCTTGGATACATTGATTGATGTGAACATTTCTCCGGTGACACATTAATCTTTCGGAATAAACCCGTCTTTATCTGTTCAAGAGATTTTCACCATAATTCCATATAGGCTACGGGAAGATGGAGTAGCCATAGAACCAAAACAATCTTGGCAAATATGTTTTAGTATAAAATGGCTGATGATAAATTGCCAAACTCGTGTCAGAAATAATGAATTAAAAGTTGTAACCCTGATTACATCGGAGATTTGCTGTTTTGATCTCTCTCTCTCGAAGTGAGGGAGAAAAGGTAGTGAGTCTCGTGAAGCCACGTGTTTCCCACCCAGAAACCTGTGCAGCTATGACGCACACATACTTGTTTGTGCTCTTCTTGACAAAAGATGGCTGTTGAGCTCTCCGTGACTGGAAAGAAACCTAGGTTTAAATTTACTGAAAACTGAAGCTGGGAAGTAGGCATCAGGGGAAAAGGGTTTAAAGATGTAGTTTACCGGGAGACTTTTGTGATAGTTTTGAAGAGTGGGTTTACTTACTCTTACAAGTGAAAAGTTTCCGTTTGCCCTTGGTGATAGTCTGCAACTCATTGGCGGTGGACTTCTCGTTCGGGGCTCGCTGTTCTCTGTTTAACGCAGTGTCGACCCGATGATGGCTAGCTGGCTGGTAGAGAGACAGGGTACGTCTGCAGCAGTTAACATTTAGTGTTAAGCCCCCGGATCAGTTTCAGAACATTCAGCACTGTTGGGGATCACACCGCCCGGGATATTCATAAGTTGGAGTCTCTTGCCACCTTTAGGCGCAGTCATAGAGCTGGAGGACAAACAAGAGCGGTCTGCGTCAGCAGCGGACCCACGGTGGCAGCTCCCCATCCCGCAACTTGATCGTATTACTAAAAACCATGTGACCACGCGGATTATCCGCAGTCCGTTATCACTGCCACTACCACATCACGCGCCATCGGGTCGCGAGCTCCACCCGGGGACAAATCCGAGATTGTATGGTTCCTAATAATAATAGTTTTCCTAGCGGGCGACGTCCGCGCTGACTCGTAGACAGCGGCCCCTGGTGCTCAAATTCGGCAGAAGAAAACGAAAATACGTTAACAAGGAGAGCGTGATGCGCATATATATTTAATAAACTGACGGCTGTGCATCGACGCTTTCGCTTCGGGAATATAAATCCGGGTTATTAATTCAGCTGAAAGTAAATAAGCAATGGCTGAGGTGGGGCCGGCGAGAGCTCGCCATTAGGGACGGGTTCGCCAAGGATATTCAGCCGGCCGGGAGAGTTTCCTTTGTGTCGCCCCCCCCCACACATCTCTGTTTAGCGAACTCCCAGTTCAGCGTGACTCTCAGAAAACACTGCAGAATTGCTTATTGACTGCTGATCTCGAGGGTCAACATCATGCGTACGGACGTTAAGGGGGAGTCTTACTAAACCAACAAGACCGGCGTTTGCTGTGCGCGTATGTGGCGAGTTCTCGGAGAAGGGCGACACCGGCTTGTGCCGTGTCACATCCGGCCGCCCGCTGCTATTTACCGACGGTGGAAGACGCGAGTAACTAATCGACCGTAAAATATCGAACCAGTCGGGTACAGCGAATTTTATTATTGTTGTTCCGATTAGATAATTCGGATCCTTTCTACCTGAAAGCTAATTCATCACCCCCCCCCCGTCCACTGACTCGGTGTCCTTATTGTTCAGGGCTCTAAGGGAGCTCGTGTTCCGATCGGCCTCACCTCGCTCTCCAACATTGTTTTCCGAGCTTCGGTTGATCGCCAGCATCAGTATCTTCAGGCGAACTACGCTGAATCACTCTGGTGGCACCTTAGATGTATTTCCACTCCACCCCGCCCACACCACTGTCCTTCAAATCTCTGTATCCAGCACGCGCGACCCATACCATCTTCCCCGTTATCATCATCACTCGTGACGACAAACCAGCGCGCCATGGCCACATGTGCGGCCAGCGCGACGCAAACGCCAACCAGACCGTTTTAGGCCGAGGTTGTATAAGGGAGATAAAAACTGACATGGAATGCGACGGGTTAAGGGGGAAATTTTCCGTGACGGTGACACTTACGCGAGTTTTAGTTCACCGGGAAACGTTTCGACTCTGCAACGGAGTCGCTAACACCACGCGAGATTCTGTGAATAGCGGCTGGACCGACGGTGTAGCGCGCCCGCTCGTCGTGGACGCCTTGCTTATGCGCGCGCGCAAGAAGGCGAATCCTAAAATGTCTCGCACGAAAAAGCGGAACTCTGTCTGATGCCAACTGCAAAGGAAATATTCGAATCTTTCTTTTTACCGTATTCAGCTGAAAACGTATCCCGCCTCCCTAATTACTGCCTCATACGACCCCGACACAAAAGCGGTTGTAACAGTCGGAATTTGCCAGTAGGGTCTACACTGGGTGTACGGTTGGATGTCCGCCCATGGTTCATGCTTCCATCTAACCATCAGCAGGATGTGCGTTCTGCCGAATGTTCATCATTCTTCGTGCCACGGCTGCTTTGTCGGTAGCAAATTTGGAGGCGTTATACCGCGATAGGGCCGGGGCACCTGCCAGCAGGCAATACAAATTTAAAATACACAAAACCGACTAGAAGCTGTTTTCCGCTGCGAATTTGACGTCTTAATTCTTACAAAAATTCAACTCGCAGAGAAAAAAAGAAAACTTTATATTTCACCTTGTTCCCCTTTTAAGATTTTTGTAATTTTATCCGAATAACGATTTCGATCAACAGCCGATGCTTTTGCAATGGAGATAGTTTTGATAAACTTACTCGATGCTTTTCTTTTTAGAAATTAAATATTACTTTTTAAATGGTCAATGTAACACTCCGACAGAAGTGGGGGGGGGAGCTGATGGACCGTCAACCCCTACATCTTTGGCTTGTTATATTTCATCAGACTTGGAATAAATGGGAGAAATAACGGATGTTTTAACTCTTCGAGATCGTGCTTACCTATGTAGCTTGGCCTCATTTTAGGACTTTATATAGCGGTGTGGGACAAGGTAAATACACACACAACAGTTCGCCGATGATCGTTACCGACATTAATAACGTTTCTTGTAAAAATCTCAAGTTCACATCGGGAAGAACCCGAACAAAATTAGCTTTTAATTACTAATAAGAGGTTTGGGACATCTCCCCTAAACTAAGTCAGAACTCGCAAGCCTTATCAAATGTGGAAACTGTTTGGCATCTATTTTTTTTACATTACCCAAGTTTTTGCAGACATTGGAAAGCCTCGGCTTCCTTAGACTCTGACATATTAATTCAGAGACTATTATTCGAGCTAACCCGCCATGTTTTATTACGCTTAGAAGCTTTAACTGCGGTGTGACGCTTGTTTTTAGAACTTTACGATCGGCGGCGGTACTTTAATGTATAAAATGTGAGTGGTGTTATCGCAGTCCAGTTGCGTTCACTGTCGAGAGTTGTTATAACGCCTGGCCGTGATTGGGTGCCTGAAGCAGGGCGGCCATCTTGTTCTCCCATGATCCAGTCCAACCCGACCACCAAGTCCGCTAGCGATCCAAACGTACGGTAGATTGCGTTGCAAAGAAATACTGGATTCTGCGCGATTCCAATGAAATAGACCTCACTCATATGAAAAAAAAAAACAAAACAGAAAAGAACTCTTTACTAAGTAATATCATTGCTGATGGTGCACTCGATGCGACCTTAATCTTTAGCCCTTGTTACAACGATATGTGGCTGTCGGCGTCTCCAGTCGACATGACAAACATATGTGCGACGCCATGCGTCCCCGTTGAAAATCTTGAAGAATTTTCAAACTGCTCGAACCATCTTCTCACAGATGCCAACCCTTGGAACGAGAATTCTGGTGCACTGAACGTGAATTCCACAGTCAAAATAGACTTTATACGCAAATGCTAGCCACTCCGGTCGGAACTAATTGGTCGCTAAATGGGGGATGCTAAATTCTGCTGTGACTTCTATTAAAGCGCCATTTTTCAGCTTCCTTTTCCATCCCACACCAGCGACGTCTTCTCGCCGACTTCGGAATAGAAAGAATCCTCTCTTGTTGACTTGAGTCGAAATCTGGCGTCAATCAGCATTAACTCTGATCGGAGTTATAACTGCCATCCGGCCGATCAGCTTAGGAATGCAGGGTTTGGAAACCGCTAGGCTCTCAGTCGCGCTGCCGTTATCCGGAAGCCAGACTCCACTCGGTTCTGCGAGTGATTTCCTTCAAGAAAAAGGCAGTTTCTTGGTTTGATAAATACTGGGGAAATTCAAACGAAACCCGGGAGCCGGATACCATAGCGGCAATAATCGGCGAATCCCATCCTCACGAGATCTACCGTAGAATGGATTTTACATGACATTTTCGGAAAATATGAACGTCCTTTTTTCTCCCGTCTAGCACTGGTTATGCAGAACTGCCAAACCTACACACGGGTTGCGGTTTTATTGCAGGCACGACAAGATAGTTGCATTTGCTATGGTAACACCATCAGATGGTTCATGTAGGCACCACCATGTTTAGCATGTGCAAATATGCTAACACTCCGTGAATTCTCACATTATTGGTTTCGGTTTGCCGGTATTTTTGTTGTTGCTGTTGTTGCTGAGATTATATTTGGCATTTTATCACGATTTAATAACTTGCTTCAGTTAAAAATAAACTTTTTTTTTTTTAATATTCCAGACGTTATTCAAATAAAGGTTTCCTAACGATAATTGTTTTTCAAAATCTTGATAATTTCCCATTTAGTTTTCCTGTAACCGAAATATCCCTCGCAAGGTGCGAAAGCAAAAGAGAGATTTTAAATACCAGATTCACCCAAAGGTTTTCCTAAGAAACCGTCTCTCTCTCTCTCCCTCTTGTCGCTTGTCCGGTGAATAAGGAGCCAGCAATAAAAAAAAAACTTTAGACAAAACTAAAACTGAAAGTTCTTATCTGCAGTGGGTCTGGTTAAGAACCAATACGGCTTCATATTAAAAAAAAAAACAACATAATACAGAATTCCTGTAATTGTCAGCTTTCCTAGTTTAGCTAGTAAATAAAAACACGACTAAAGTAAAGTATGTATCCAAGATAATTCTCTCTTGAAATAATAAAACGTACGCCAAAAGGCTTCTTTGTGTTCTCAACTTCGGAGAAATTCTGTATAATTCTAATAACAATTGTATTGTGTTACTACCTTAGTAGATTCCTGTACTTATAATTTCTTAATAACGTTAAAGATTATTTTTTACTGTGCTAGACATTTACCTGTAGCCTTTATCTAGATAGTTAATAACTAATACAATCGAATTTGCATACCTTCTGTCATGAATTATCTAAATAATAACCAAAGTATAGCAAAGTTACGACAATATTTTCTATTAGTACGAAAACAGATTATTTTGAATTTTTGTATTCTGCCAGCTTTACACGTAATAGTTTCTTGTTTATCTTTACAAAATATTCTCAACTAGATTTTCATAAAAGAACGGAAAAGTATTTCTGACGTATTATTAATGAAAGTAGTGCTACTTCGGCCATTTATCCATCACCTTATTAGTATGAATGAGCCCATGTTTCGCCGATCCTTCCTGGCTGGCATCACTGTCAGGGTAAAATGGTAAGGAAGACTCTCGGAGCACAATGATCTTATTAACATACCTAACAGCCTTAGATTCTGATGATGACGACAAGGAGACAAGATCGCTGAAAAACGTACATTTATTAGTTTGATTACGCTAAAAAGGTTATGGGAAACGTTCTACTTTCAATATACCCGCGCGCGCGTGTGTGTGTGTGTTGTGTGTGTGTGTGTACTCAGAAGAATACAAGCCGCCAAGATCTAAAACTAATTACAGTTTGCATGTGTAGGATGCAGATGCAGAGCAAAAATAAACAACATATTTTTAGACGTTGTTTCGCATCCTTCCGTGCAATTTTCAATAAGTAGAACTAAAAATGGTTCAGAGAACGCAGTACAAACATGGCACTGTGGCTGGCACATAGCCGGAATACAAATAGGTGTTGTGGTCGGCTTGAAGACTAGCTGAACTTGAGCATTTACTAGTTGTCACTCGGTATAAAGAAATGGGTCCGACATCCGGCTGTTAGCGGGACCACCTTTTGCAGACAACTACTTTGGATTGAGGAATGAAGGACCTAACTTTAATTGCTATTTTCTCTATGGAATACTTTAAAGTGAAACTTAGCATCTTTTTATGGGTATCTTTTAGAACAGGAGGATTCTGTGGCATCCAGTAGAATTGATAGGAAGCGATTTTAAAGGATTTTAGTTTATTTTCGTACCGGAAGGTAATGGGAGGAAAACGTAGTACCAGCGGGGAAGGAGAAACGCGCGGGGAAACGGCCGGTAAAGAAGACCGTGAGAAGTGGACACCGGTCAGACCTACTGTCTAATCAAAGACCGGAAGCGCACTAACTTTCCGCTTCCATTTTCCTTTCAGCGGTCGAGCAGAATTTCGATGAACACACAAGAGTTGTTCTAACTAGCTTCTACGGCCGGTTGGCGAAATTCTATCAGCTGGTTTTTGTTCTTTGCACAAACAGCACTCCGCAACTTCCCTTAGCTTTATTTGGACGGAATTTGCGCTATACAGACCAGCAGCCCGTAGAAGAATCCCCTCAGCGCTCCCTCCCCCCTCTCTCTCTCTGTTCTTGCGTTCAGTGAATCGGGCCATTCACTGGAATCTTCAATAAATGTCATTCTTCGAGAACCGCGAACACTCGTTTGCAAAGACCGCCCGTTGATGTCGAAACGCAACCTCGTAGACAATTTCAGAAGCTGCCAAAGAATATTGGCGAGGCATGGGTTGGTGAAAATGTTATTGGACATGACTTTTATCGAACAAAATACCGTCTTTACTTCATCTTCAATGGCTGGCATTAAGAACCGAATAATTCCACTCGCGTGGCCTCTCACGATCCTTTATGTCAGCGTCAGGTGAGTACGTCGGAAAGCGGCTCTTCTTTGCTTGTGTGGCTGTCAGCAAAGGCGACGTACAGAGGTGTTCGTTGTCCTCGTGCAAGAAAAGAACTCTGTTTGAATATATGCCTTTCATACGCTGGTAACAAAGGGTTATAAGCTAAGGGTTCTTTCTTTGTTGTTGTTGTTTTTAAAGAAGTAAGATTACGAGAGGCGCTCGCAGTAATCATAAAGCGAAGGGTACTGAGAGGAAAGTAGCTGCGGAATCTATCGCGTCTCTCTGGGAGTCTGACTAAAACCGATGATACCTTAATCCGGCTCTGACAGGTAGGATCGTGCGTGCTGGCCCTTCTGGGATCAGGTACGGGTAATTACGGGCGCCGGAAACATTGTCTCGCTGTTGCGGTGAGTATTCAAGAAAGGTGTTAGCCGATCCATCCTTGTATTCGGTAAATTGATGCGCAGATAGCATCCTCCGTGTGTCTGGTGTATAGTTAGGTAGGGGCCTGGGTTTTCTCCCCTTACTCTGTCGAAGAGTTCCAGCACGCGATCTCCCAGCGTTTCCAGAAAGGTTCCTCGTGGTGAGGGCTGGAGCCTAATATGGTATGTCGTTCCTGACGAAGTTCTCGCGCTTTCTCACGCTCCCACACAGAGGAGACCTGGTTCAGCCGGAAGCCCCCAGATGACGGTACCGTGACGTCACGTGTTTACAGGGTGTGGCACGTATGTACGGGTACTTTAAGACGAACCCTTTACTGGGAGGGGACAACGTGGAGTAGTTGGATACCTGCCATGCTGCTCAGATATGTTCTTGTGGGGGGTCTGTTGAGGGACGAGGCGTACGCCACAAAACCAGCTACCTACCATCCACGAACTCCAGCTGCTGCTGTCGGAGGCTGCAACAGCTGTGGGGATGTGGACGGCGGACATTCTGAGGCACCTACTGCAGTGTAACGTCTTTGAGGTGTCTCATGTATCACCAAAGATACTACTTAGCAGTGTATCTGTTTACTAGGCTGAAGAACAATGTGTGTGTGCACTTCCCTTCAGGACTGACTGACTCCCTGTATATATAAACTTTATTTTCTTTCCTTGTTGGAGAACATTTTCCTCAGCTCTGTCAAAATACATTTAAGTAATTAATAAAAGAGTAAAACCTCGATACCTACCAAGGAGATCATGTAATCGGCTTTTATTATTGTAATAAATTAACAATGTAAGGGAGATAACTACAATTATCAAGCACAACTCCAATGGTAGGAAATAATAATAATAATAATAATAATAAATAATAACCAAGTTAGCTTTATTTTAATTTTATATGCGACTGTCTAGACTTATTTCATAAATGCCTTTAAAAAGTTCCTAAGATAAACAGGAAATCAGGAATAAATACATAAATCGTCCGATCCTCTGGGGCTCGCTGGCAGTGGGTAAGTTTCAGCAAACATGAATACAGTCTAAACAATAATAACTACTGACGCGAAGAACCTTCTGCTCGGTTATTATGGGAGAACAGATAACAAACCGGTAATTGTTTGTAACTAACGGCTCCAAGACTCTCAGACCTCTCGGTTCACTCGCCTAATCCCCGACAGCATTCGTAGAGCGGTTTGTGGGCGATGTGTCCACCCCGGATACACCAGACAAGCGTTCTTCCACTGATCGGGGTGGAAGGATTTATATCACGTGATCCGTGAGCCGTCCGAAACCTGCGCACGCGAGTTCCAGTGGTGGTCTCGTTCGTATGGTCCAAGCCGAACTTCTATGATCGGAAACAACTTAACGTACGATTAACAACCACTTCTCAAACTGGTCGGGGTCCAGGTCAGGATCGTGCTAACTCAGTTATCAGATCTTCCTGTGCGTTCTCTTCCACGAGAAATGACAAAAGAGGGAGGAATTATTCTGGCATAATATTCGGGCCGAAGGGGGACGACTACGCCAGAAGAAAGACGGCCCACGAGGTCGACTTCCGGGCACTGACTAACGAAAAGAAAAACAATAAAAGGGGACGTAGTAAAACGTTGTGAGCCTTTGAGCTTTTGAAATTTGGCGGACTATTAAAAACAGTGAATGCACGCTAGTTTCCTATTAGAACATTTAAAGGGAAAGTTTTGCACTAAAAAAAAAAAATAATTATGGGTATTGATCGGGGGAGGTCAGATTCTTTCGGCTATCAACAATTAGAAATACTAAGGGTCATAATTATAAATCGATAAAGCTAGTCTCGCCTTTATGATTAGCTGTAGGGGCTCAGCCGACTTAGAGCGCCAAGAAAGCGAATTTCCTTCACACGGAATAAGAGAAGGAAGACGAATTTTACTGTCTTAAGTATTCTAGGCAGGCACGACTGCTGTGGGTGTCTCATGGCATCTACATTAATGGGAGATCATTATAAGAGAGACCGACCGGGCCCATTTGTTACAGCATCAGTAATTTCGAATTAAATTAGCCTCAGCCTCTCCCATCCAATGTATCTCCTGTATATATTTTGACAAAGAGTACATTAGATTAGCTGAGACTAATTTCTGTTAAGTCTAAATTATTGGGCTCTTTACTGGGGTGGGGGGGGGGAAAGAGAGAAAGAAACTTCGCTGACATGGCATCTAAACTACAATTATCCCGCCAATTATGATTAACTCATTCTACATGCGTTATAGTGCGCAGATGATGCTTGGGGGATCTACTCCAAAATATCTTATGCTCGAAGAATGTTGATTTCCAAACGCGATATCGCACACTCTAAAAGTAGTCTACAGCACGACGATAAACACAAGATTCCTCTGAACATTAATTATATTTTGGTGAATGATTTGGAAATATATCAGCGATTTTACCATAACTGGAATTTGTTCAGTGTGTGGTTTCGGTTGCGATATTCATGGTAAAAAAGAAAGTGAAGTTGTCCGTTAATTGCATGAGATCGCACATCCATAATTTCTAATCACTACAAAAGGGATTCTTCATAGTGTTCCATGTGAATAAGAACTTTTTCGTATTACTTATTTTAAAGAAGTTTTCATTAAATACGTAGCTGTAGATCTATTATAGACATGTCCCCACCAAAGAATGTGACGTTGTCAGACATCTTGGACTACGCTGGAGTTTGCTCGAATATTTAATGAGCAGTTTATAAACCGCAGATGCGATTTTGGATGAACCAAAATGTTTACTGATGGCATCGCTTCCGGGCGGTCCCTATGAGAGCTTGGGATATTGTAGGACGTCAGCCAATTAGTGGCGAAACTGTTCGTACTCTGTAACTATTTTAATTAAGTGTGTGTTTGTGTTCGAAGGTTTGCTACGGTATCAGCAGAATGTCAGGTAGACCTGATTTTGACTAGTAGAGAGTCATTTTATTATTCAATGAGAGGCAGAATCCAGGTTCCCGAGAATCGGTGTTCATATGCGAATACATCGATGCGAAAAACCAACGCTACGCTAATGACTGTACTTAAAAGCGTTGCAAGTTTAGTGGCCGCAGCAACCTCGTGGTGCGGGGAGACATCGTGTTAAACTGAAGAACCGGGATGGTTCTGGTTTGTAAGCTACTTGACAGAGGCGAAGAGCCGTGAAAATCTCCTATCGTCTCTGGTTTGGCCGCAGAAAACAACAGCATTATTTCGAACTTCAGCTCATCCCCCATCAAACAAGTATCGGATGAGATGGTTAGATCCGCTGCCAGACCAACCGCGCGCATTGTTTAGGCCAGAACTTACCCCAAGTGCATCCAGGTGAGGAATGCCATCGGCAGGCCTTCCTATGTCCCATGGTGTCACCGAGCCGTAGACGCTAATCACGTGTAACTGCAAGCGGTGTTCGTCTTAAAAACAACAAAGGGGTGATAACTGGAGGCTAGATTTCGTGCATCGTTTGTACCACGTGTTTTTGTTGTTGTTGTTGTTGTTGAATTGTTTAAAAAACAAAACAAGAAATATCGCTTGGAATACACGTACCCTCTCGGGTGTTGTCTCGTTTAGGTTATTTAAGACGAACCAAAACCTGAAGCAAATGTTTATGGGGTTCAAACACCTGGAAACTGACGACGACCTGCGAGAGAACGAGGCACTGGAGAACCACGCCGTGTTGGTGATGACCACCCTGGACGATGCCATAACCAACCTGGACAGCTTCAGCTACATGCAGGAAGCTTTGCTAAAAGCTGGCGAGTCGCACAAGAGATTTGTCGGGTTTCAGCCTCACTACTTCTGGGTAAGTTAAATTATTATTGTATTGTTTGTTTCGCCCGCGCTTAAAATAATTTGCAGAGTTATCTCCCTGGAAATTCTTAATGTACATACCATAATAATAATTTTAAAAGAAGAGTAAACGTGGAAGACATTAAAAAAAAAAAAAACCGTTACATTTATCTCCCTTGGTATTTGCTTTACGAACAAACAATTAAAAAAAAAATAGAGGTAAGTTTTAAAAATTAGTGTTATTTCCCTTGGAAATTGTCCTAAGGCAAGAAAAATCGTTTCATTGCATTATTACTTGTTCTATTTAAATTATTAAATAAAAATAGAACTGAAGAGTTACTTCTCTTGGTCAGCGCCGGATTTACTATGATGCACATGGTGCGGGCCTCCACAGCCACGGTGAGATTCACCTATAGCCTATTATGGTATGATTAAAGGTAAAGACTTGGACGGAGCCATTTAAGGGATTACGTCCTGTTTGTTACTCTATGCTTTTCTTTTTTGTTTTTTTGTTGTTTTATTCCTGTGCGAGCAAACTGGCCAACTTTAAGCAAAAACCTTTTAAATGTGTGTGTGTGATTGGGGGGGGTCAGCTGTGGTCTACTCTTAATATAAACGCTGCACTACGTAGAAACATTTCGTGTATTGCTATACCCTACAGAGCTTGTTCTAATCCACACACACACAGGCC
The DNA here is from genome assembly GCA_018389105.1 of Nautilus pompilius. Lineage (NCBI taxonomy): Eukaryota > Metazoa > Mollusca > Cephalopoda > Nautilida > Nautilidae > Nautilus > Nautilus pompilius. The sequence continues at coordinate 1,290,285 of JACATO010000084.1, read as the reverse complement.
TCCACAAGGCCCTGCTCTTGGTAACTGCTTCGTGTTTCGTTCTTGGAAGAGCAAGAAATATAGGAATTGAATTATTAAAAACTGTGCAAAGTCTTTAGAAAAAATCATTAATGATGATTGTGTTAATTATTACTTTTAGAACATTCCCTAGTCATTGTTTTTATGCAAATAATATTTATTATGACTTGGCTTTAATTAAATTAACAACCTTTGAGATAAATTGGTTCGTATGGTAAATATCAGAAAAGGAAGGGAAGATAACTTAAAAAATTTTTGTTATTATCTTCCCTTGGTGATTGGTTTCTGTAAGAAATGTCATTAAATAGTTTCTAGATAAGGCACCGAGCTCAATGAAACTAAAATAATCCTGCTGAGTGCAAAAAGGAAAGAGGGGAGGGAAATACTTTGTATCGTTTACCTTTTTTAAAATAAGAATTGCATATGCCAGAAGTACGAGGTCTGTCGAAAAAGTATCCGACTTAATTTTTTTTTTTCATGTTGGGAGTAATGACGTTATGGAGATAAAAGTGAGCATAGTGGAGCCGTATGCCTTCATGCGCATACGTAGTTTTTGGTACCTTTCGCTTTTGGCTGCTGCTTTATCTTTCACCGGCTTCCTTCTGCGTGCAGCAAAGTTTCTTCTACTCCTATATCACTGGGCAAAATCTTCATATTCACCTCATCTACGTTGGCGGCCAAGGAGATGCAAGTCTCCTCTTTATTTTTAATGGATTCTCGGTGTTCTTAAATATGAAGACAGATACCACACAGAAATAGTCTTTTAGATGTCGGTGATTAAAGGACAAATAAAGCCAAATTTTCGTCTAATAGGAACTCCATATAAGACGAATGTATGGTTCTTTGTCAGTCATTGACCCTAAACCGTCGTCGGCTACAGCCAGATATTCGGCGGGAAACGTTCTATTAAAGATGAGCAACAAGTCAGTTTCATTCCTAATTAGAAACTGGTATAGTTTATTTTTTCTGTTCAGAAAAAAAAACGTTTTAGCTAATTGTTATTGTTCTTTTTGTAGTATATCCAGGAACCCTTCTTGGAGGCGGTAAGAATAACATTAGGAGACAGGTACTCGGAAACATGAAGAGAATCTACAGGACAACGTTCATCTTCATCCTGAAGACATTGTATAGAGGCATGACGGACGAGGACCTGACCACTGAGAAAATACAGGCGATCACAAGGGAGCACACGTCGTACTATAACAGTAACCCGTCCAACTCGCCTGGAGTCAGCTAAAATGGTAGCCTGACAGCTCTCTTGCCTCTCTGGGCATCATTAAATACGTCACCGTATGGCCAGCACCGCACGTTCCTCATGGATATGCCTTAAACAAAAACAATCAAATGGTGTTTCATACATTCACCCGCTCGAGCGTTTGCTTTTGACTATATCGTATTTTCTGTTTTGAAATTATAAATCAAACTATTAGCAAAATAAATAAACATGCTACCTTACTGCCACATTTGGGTGCTGCATGGGCGACAACTCGAAAGAGGCTACTGCATATAGATAACCAAAACTGCGCTGTAACATTTTGTTTTCTTTTAATGTATTATACTTTTATTAACATTATACCATAATCACTCCATCATTGCATAAATTATTATAATTAACTACGACAGATGCGTTACAAGTAAAACGTTTTTCGTTATATAATAAGAAACAACTTTGTCATCTCGAAAGACCTTCCACAACTAAATATATATATTTTGTAAACTTACCTGGGTCTCCTGTTAACAACACTACAAAAACAATATGCGTGCGTCTTAATTGTGCATATAGCGCTCAAATGTACGTCATAATTGTGCAAGATGTACTGTATTGTTTCTGAGTTCACTATTTTTCAGCTTCCACATCTAAAGAGCTCAAATATACGAAATGGCAAGTCTCCAAAGTAAAAATAGAGGAATTTTGATGCAATTCTTTCAGATGCGCATCTGATGTTATGTATTAAAGAACTTTATCATTCAATCCAAAGTACAATAATATTTCTCAAAACTGCGAGAATTCACTGATCTTTGAACTATGTTTAGAACTCCTTTTTATAACCAAGAAAACAACATTATATTTGATTAGGCTTTGCCATTTTTCCTCAGTAATTCTTTGCAATGGCTACTTATATACTGTGGCTTTTATAATTTTACTAGTGACAGTTTCCGATCATTACGAAATTGCCAGTTAATTAAAATCTTTAACTTAATCATATCGCTTTTAATAATAACTAGTATTAAGTAACTTCATCTTTAATGATTGCCATAAAGTACCAAAAGCCATTCTCTATATGACATTTGCTTTGCTTCATGTCAATGCCAAGCAAGATTATATTTTGGCTCTTTATGGAAGTCATTAAAGATGAAGTCGACACTAAATGTTTGCTCTCGTGTAAATTTAGAAGCCGACTTTCACAGTTATCAGGAAATAGCTCATCTAATTTAAACTGAGGACTGGAGTCAGCTGCCAATTTAGTGCCAATCCATAAATTTTGTAGATATGTACTTTATTTGAGGGTTTGCTGCTACAGTTATGAAGTTGTCCCTTTAAGGGTATATTAAAGAAATGATCAACAGAATCTACGCTAATTATAATAATAAAATAGTTATAAATCAAAGCTAATTGTTTTCAAAGACTCCACATATGGGGGAGGGGTTGTTATCTGAGTATTGTGGGGTTTAGCTGATGTACTCTCCCCTTCCTCGTACACTTCGAGACGGATACGTGCGGCTGGGACGATGCGCCCATTACGAGGAGGTGGGGTCAGTTTAGTCCTGCGTTACTATCGCCTTTTGCAGTTCCACTCACGATTAAGAGACCAATTGGTGCGCAGCAGTGGCAGCGGACGGTCCCCTGTCAGTGTCGGGGGGGGGGCTGAGAGGGACGGCCCCGTGTTCTCGTTGGCGGCTCGCGTAGCATCCAACGACGCTCGCCTGTGAGGGCCGATCGATACGTCGTCGGTAACACTGGAACTATCAGGGTTAACTGGTCGTGCGTGGCCAAGACGTCTTACCTGTGCATATAGCTTCATCCATACATAAAGATAACGAAAACCTTTGCGGAAAAACGATTAAGTCAGTCGAAGTCTAGTTCCCGTTTCAGTATTAATCCAGAAAATGTAAAGGAATCCAGTTTCTTCCCTTTGGTACCTGTTTTCCTTCCAGAATCGAGTCAGCCGACAGACACGAATACATCTGAGGCCGGATCACAATTTTTAATGTATCGGTTTAAGTAGAATAAAGAAAGAACGAGGGGTCCGGGGGGGTTCTTGCGCATGCGCAATACGGATTCTCATGGCTTGGTAATCGACCTGACGGAACGAAATGAATTCTCCCGGACCGTCGCTGCTTCGAGATGAAATCAGCTGCTACTATGGCTCCCACCGTGAGCTGGCTGACGGAGTAACCTTCCCTGGATACCGACCGACTAAGGTCCTGATCCGCTGCCTCCCACAGAACTGTTGTCTTCCGCCGGGCGGCAGGAAGCCGCAAATGCTGGAGTCGTACGCGCCTCTCCTGGACCAAGTGATGCGTACAATATAAAGACCAGGTCTCATCCATCCGTCCCTCCTATGATCTTTTCCCATGACGTCACGTTTTCGCAAATCCCCGGAGGGAATTTACATAAAATAACCAAAGTGTCCCACAGAAGGAAACAACGTCACGTCGTCTCTGGCAGATGTAATTACTGACCAGCTCCCCCTACCCACTAGGGGCGGCACCAACCAGCCAGCTGCCCACAAAGGGGGGGGGGGGGCGGGCGTGACGTCATTAGAACTTTTCTGCGGAACTGACACCATTTGTCTGCGTTGTTAATTTATGCTGGATCCCTATAGGGATCTGCAAGAAATGATAAATGTTTGATCGGTTTAAATATTAAGATTAAGTATGTCTGGAGGCTGTTAGGTTAAGTATTAATCAAGGGAGGCAATTCTTTGGAATCGATAAACTTGAAACGAAATATTCCTCAAGAAATGCGAATATGATAGGTATTGTAAAAGGGAGGTAAGACAGGTAGGTATTTTAAGACTTTTAGTGAAAATGTTAAGGCTTCGTTTTGCATGTTCAGGTTTTTTTGTTGTTTTTTTTTTAAAGAGTTAGAATATTTTGTAAAGAATGTAATAATGGAATACTATTTTAAAATAAAATAAAATACTAAATATGTTTTAAAATCTATGTATATTTAAATTTAGGGTGAATATTTTACAACATATTACGAGTGATCCGAAGGTAAACTATTACCGGATATTGTCAACTTATAGCTCCAACATCTAACACTTGAAAGCCACGCAGACGGCACATGCCCGTATTTGACGCCAGATGACATTTGATCTAAAACACCGTGTAGTATGTAAAATAGTACATCTGGGAAACTTATAACCATTTATGGACACTATGTAGCCGGAATTAGCTGTGCAACGATCCAGAACGGTAGTCTACCGATATATATCTCACAGACTAAAAATCCTTGCTGTAGGTCAACTGCAAAATGTTACACCCTGGTAGAAACAGAATGGTGCTCGGAGGGATCGTGGCTAGCAGAAAGACTCCACTTGTGTGCCCGACTAGTTGGAATTGGATTCCATTCTTTTCAACAACAAATGAAACTAACGTCTGTGTTCCAGAAATGCAGTGTCATTGCTCACAGCGCAAAGTGTCGGCACAATCTCCTCTAGGGCCATCAAGACGGAACATTCAGCTGCTGACCAGCCACATCCTCAGAACTTTTGATCAAACCATTCAGCACTATCCCTCGATAGAACCTTCTCTATTCAGATGTAATCTTGACTACGGGGGAGAGGGTAAAGGTAAAGTAATTAAATGTCCTATTCCATGTGTGCAAACGACGCTCAAGGCTGACATTTCTTCGCTAACATATGTCGTAATGAAACTCATGAGCTGACCTAGCAAAGGTAAATTGTAATCGCTTATATTACCCTTCATCGCTTAGGGTTTCCAAGTGGATTTACATATATTTAAAATTACAATATTTGTATATATTTTTGCCTGCATAAATCATAAATAAAATGATCAATAAGAGATGATTGGTCTTAAAAATGGTTAGTTAAAGAAAGAAGACTGAACAGAGATTTGGGAAAACAGACTGACTAAAGGAGATTAAAATTACTTTAAAAAAGTAAACAGATTAACAAAAAGCTTCAAATATCGACTAAAAGAATTACAGTGCCCTGCCATATTAATTTGGATACCTCTAAATAAATGTATCTGACCAAATTTACATATTTAAGGTTATAGAAATATATTGGACGCCTAGACGAGCAGATAATCAGTGCGCATTATTACCATGCCCAAAAGAGGCGGGTATAGGTTAACACTTCACTTATCCAAGATCGTGTTATAGGCTGTTCAGAGTTTGGCCAAAATCAACCAATCGTTGACAAGGATCTTGGTATTTCTCTTGGATCTGTGGCCAATTTTGTTGCAGAGCTTACCGAGACAGATGTTACTATCGCGGAAAAGCAAATGGAAGACTTTTACTAGTGATATCACATGAACTTTCTATTACTTGCCACATTTATACGACAGTACCGACTTAGCAGAGGTCTCACGTTGGTTCTGAGAAGATCTAATGAAGACAGTCAATCCCATTATTTTCATTTCATGACTATGTATGCAGGCAGAAGAATCGTGACAAACGATGCATTCTGCCATAATGGAGAGAGAGAAATGGTGTTTGTCGAAGTTGTTTTCAATTTTTCAGGGTACATTGCCATTTTAAAATATAAATCATCCATTGTGCTAACAATGCATGCTAAAATTCGATAACCATTGTCTGGGAGCATGGCGCTACATGCTCCATCTCTCTTGTGACTACAGTCTGAAAGAGGAATAAAAACACTCAACCTTCTCTTAATACTCAAAAGCCCTGATATTAATCTGACCAAGCACTTGTAGGAATATTTAAATCGTCAGCTAATGTTCACGTCAGGTCGATATGTTTAATTAAAGGAAGCTCTCTCACGGATATGGGAAAACCTGGACCAGATCTTGGTAAACATAGTAAAGGATCTTCATGTTACTAAAGATGGTTAGATCAAGTACAAAGAATTTCACTCTGTTACTCGCATTTATTTGCCATTTCCCCACCAAATTAACATACTGTAGTAACAACAGATGTCCAAACTAGTTACCTCATATACAAATATCACCTGTAGAGATGAAGATTAGGCTAGCGACTATAAACCTGCAAATAATAAGTACAATTAATGCTGCTGTATAATAATAGATTGTACAGTGAAAAAAGCTTTTAATAGTAGATAAAGATTAGGCAAGGAAGTTAATACTGTATATTACTAGGTTTGACAAAGGAAGTAATTCTGAAAAAATTAATATTCATGGTAATTATACCAAAAGATTAAGCATGAAAGACACCAATACAAAACTAAATTGACCAAGGCAGGCAATAAAGCAATGGTTCTGAGTAGAGAAAATGTTATTTTCACGTTGGGGAGGGCGGGAAAGCTCCGGAATATATTATTTTTGGAAAAAAGGTAATTTTTTAAAGTTATTCTTTTAACAATAGAATTTTTTTTTTTAAAAAAAAAATAGAACTTAGCAAACTATAGAAACCATTATATTAGTTAGTAATTGCACGTCGCATTGGATACAAAGAGAATAACAGCAGCTAACGGACGTCCAAACTGGGTGATCATTAAAAATCTGAATGGTATAGTTTCGTAAAGGGAAAAAGATGAGAGAAAGATGAACGAATACTGTCAGGCTGAGTCGGACGTTTCTTGAGGTAGAAATATCCTCGAATGTACGTCACTGCCAAAATAATGGAGTTCATTACTGATTCACAATTTTCACACAATAAAAATGACTGGAGCTCGGAAAGATTATGCGAGGATCGTTAATAGACAAAACTTCATCTTTACCGACAGGTGTAACGAACACGGCATTTAAATGGCATTAAATGAAAAATAGTAGGTGACGATACGACGCCATTAGCCATTAGAGATGCAGATATCTCTGTGTGAGCGTGGGAAAATAAGCACAAACACCAACTATCTTCTGCATCACGCAGATCCACGCAGGTAGACGCTGCCTCTCCACCTTGTAGTAGTAAGCATGCTCACTCCAGACGACATCCTAGCAGGACCTTTTGTTTTAAAGTTTCCGACTAAGTCGTCATCTAGAGAAACGCGAATATACGTCATTCATGGCTGCGGTGCCTAGTGGGTATTTTGAAGCGTGACGCTATTCCAAGAAAAGATCTAACCTTTACATTCACCAGAACGAGCTACCGCTTCCAAAGCTTCTGATAATAAAATAATCGGCTTTCCTTCAGAAGATGTCGACCGGCTCACATCGTTCTTTTCTAAGCTGAGCTGTGTTAGATACAAATCTCTTGTGTAAAAATTAGCGTTTTAGATTATGCAAGTATGGAAGGATACTAAGCTCTCGGAAATGATATTATTTCAGAGATGTTTATCCCTACACTCCGACTGTTTCCGAGATATATTTTACTTTTAAGAAAACAATCCTTTGATGACCACGGATAGCTAGACAAGAAGGGTGATCCATACTTCATCTTTAAAAAACGGATACTTGTCTGTTTTGCCCTAGTGCAAGCTTCGTGGAGTTCATTCTCGTCCGCTTATTCGTTTTTAGGCACTCCCCCCCCCGTAATTCTAAGATGAATTCCGAACTTGCGGCTACAAAAACAAAACCTTACAATAGTTAAATGAAAATTAAGATGAAGATGAAAGGAAAACAAATTAACAATGTAAAAATGATTTTTCCTTTCTTTTTTAAGTCGTCGATTAATAAAAAAAAAAAAAAAAGAGGCTGACCTTTTCACCTCATAGTTATCCGCTTGGTTCAGGAAACTAACACCAGGAGGCCTTCTCTGACGGATGTCTAATGTGGTGACGAAGGCAGCACGACGATTCAGAGTAGGAGGAGAAGAAACCAAACAACAAAACAAGCAAAAAATGAAATAATAAATTTTAAACTAAAAAAAAAAAAAATTAGGTTTTTAAAAAGTAAATAAGATGAAGTAAACGTGAATACATTAAACTATCTAAGCAAAAAAAGTACGGCGATAATCTGTTTTTTTTTTAAGAATTAAAATGATCTCTGCTCTAAGCTAAAGCAGTTGGGTGAGGGTTTCGTGTTTTATTTACTACCAGAATTTTTTTACCTTATTGCGTGAGATCCACAACAACAAGAAAAACGAGTGAGAAATCTCCAAATAACAACACTTACATTTCAAGGCAGGTCTGCTTGCTTTCACTGTTTAAATCCCCTGCCTTTAAACCTAGATATCCGAGGCAAGCTTCAGGCGGGCGAGTCTTATTTAAAACAAAAACCTCTCTGCTTCAGACGTTTATTTACCTTTTTTCTTAACAATAACACGAAATGGCAGGGAGACCTGTCCGGAGCACAAGACACTCACTCTCTTCACATGTGATGTACGCGAAACACAGATATTAAATGAAACTTTTGTTACCTTTTCCTCAGACAGATTCATTATTTTTTTTCTATTTTTTTGATTTAAAAAAAAGAGGGGTGGCATATCTATAAAGACCTGTGGGTTTTTAATACGTTTTCTACCTGAAAATACAGGTATAGTTAGTCGTCACGGTACCTGCTATTCTTCTCGTCAGTTCGCTAGAAATATTTGGACTGATAGATAGCACACGTCCTCGAAAGCGCGTTATTAACAGTTATGTAAGCCACGTTCACGAGGTGGCGACTCCTAGCGGGATACGTGTGCAACTAATCACTTCTGCGGCTTTGTTGTACTCTTCTTGCAGGAACGTCACTGTAAAGGAACCTCGCGCTCTATTTCCTCGCAATGCGGATAATCCATATCAGGAGTTACCTGATTGCGTCCCTCGTTCCATGGTCTCCAGAAGAAATTTAATAGTAATCTTATATATCACGTCCATGTTATCGGAATATCTGTCCCCTAATGTCAGCTTGATAGATTCCAGAAAGGGCTTCTCTATCCACTGAAAAAGAAAACAAAAGGAGTCTTTTTAAAAATGGAATTACTGTAAGGAGTACTGCACACATCAGCCGCTTGTGTCTGTGACTGTCCATATAATGTAAATAGTGGTATAAACATCATCTTCCATATGCGGAATCAAAAGAATCCACTTCTTACGTCTGCTCGAGTACGGCGTACACCTCTACAGGAGGCGTAACGATAGTTCCCAGAAATGAAAAACAGAAAAGGTGGTCATGACGTCACTTCCGCCAGAGTTTCAGAGATTATTAGAATAACGTACACCACCAACTCAGATTAAGAAGCAGTTCGTACAGTATGCAGGGAATTAAAATAAATAAAGGAACTTTTATTTTCTCGGCTTTGCGGCTACTAACGGAGTTGAATCCGCTGTAGACGTGCGCGATTCTGTTTTTTTAACTTCCGGACAATTTACAAAAGATGCATCGAAACTGAAGACGAACAGGTAAAAGTGTTAAAGAAGAAACTAAATAAATAAATTTAGGAAGAGTCAGGGAGTAAAGTATACTACTGGTGTTATAAAAAACGAAACTTTTTTTTTTAAATTAGGACTTATCTAACAACTTTATCTTATATTAATTTCTATCCTAAAGAAGCCACAATTAATAATAATATAATATAATAATAAAATAATAATAATAATATAATAATAATAATAATAATAATAATATAGAATAAAATTTTAGAATTAACTATTCGATAAAAATTATCTTAAAGCAAACGAAATGTGTGCAAAATATTTTTTTCTTTATCTAAATGTTTCATTGTTTTTCTCTTTTGCTATTTATATTTATTGTGTATATTTTACGTATTTCTGTTCTGGAAACAAGCGGATGCTGGGAAGCTTTATGATTTCTGCGGGTACTGACTGCAGGCCAGCGATAGATTCTCTGTGAAGAACTTGTTTCTACCTGGAGCTATAAGTTAGTTTATTTAGACGGAACCGTAAAGATATTTCTAGTCGAATCACGAAAATAACAACTGTTATTCAAATACCTTCTTTTCTCATTTACATGTGTCGATTTTAACTGTCAAATTAATCCTTTTCCAAAGGAATTTCTCTCTCTCTCTCTCTCTCTCTCTCTCTCTCTCTCTCTCTCTCTCTCCTCTCTCTCTCTCTCTCTCTCTCTCGTACTCGGCGTCATATCTCTCTCTGTACTGGCGTCATATATATATATATCTCTGTTTTTTGGCGGGATTAGCAGTGTATCTGACACACCCCGGCGACGTGGTGCTATCTGACGAGAATCCACGAGACAAACAGTACGATATTTCTTCACCGTGGTCTGTTGTCATTGTTTCTGCGTCGCGCTGCTTACTCGAACAACCTTAATTTAAATATTAACTCTAATCATGAGCTTACCCCTAAACTAAACCCTAACTAACTTTGCTGTCCGTAGCACTGACCCCAGCATTAAAGCTAGCCCCGGTTCTTAATATCGCCGTTAACCCCTCAAAAACCACCAGTTGTTAATACCTAGGAACTTGAGATTAAAAGAAAACACCGCCAGCCAACTCGGGAAAATCTTCCAAGAAATCATCAGTTTTCCAGCATTAATGAGCATTAAAGTTTAATTCTTGTGTACATGAATATTCCTTTATCTACAAAATCGAAACGATAAATATAAAGTATTGATTTTTAAAATACACAGTTAGGAAACTCATGCATCACCAAAGATTTTTTAAAAAAAGAAAGAAGTTAATTTCAGAGTTTAGAGAGAAACAGCAGTAACAGAATTTGCAGATTGTGCCACTGGGGGGCGCCACTCACGCTATGTGACATCACGTAAAAAGACGAATTAACCAATCAATGTAAAACAACAGCAAAAACGTGTTTCTGAAACAGACATTTAACTGTAACAGAAAACGGTTTATGACAAAAATGTAGAACAGAGTTACCAGATAAAAATCGACTACTTTTGATAGGAAACAAATTAACATCTTTATTTTTTTAGATGTTAGTTTGATTTCATCGCTCGGCACATTCCCCGCAGTTGGTATTATTTTTTCAGTTATCTCCCCCTATCTTCTCCTGCGCACGCCCATGTACCTGCATCTCCACAGCAGTGGTGTCGCCATCTTGTATATCCCGGAGCCGGTAATATGCTGCGTCAGCTAACGTGTCGGTGACGCGCACTAGTGACTCTAGCAGTTCTTCAACGATAACACGTAGGCTCTTCAGCAAAAACGATGAAGCCAAATGGTGACACGGGTCAGGTAATGGAATTGTGGGCTTTCATTTAGCCGTGGGGGGTGAGCGCGAACTTTCTACCCGATGCTGTCCAGGTCGGCTAGCTGGCAACCACGTGACCACCTGACATAAACTTCAAAGTAGCGTCGGGCCGCTTTCCCAGGTGAGGAGGCAGCAGTTCTTGCAGTCGTTACACCTTGCATGGAAAGAGCACTACTAGCATCTAGCAACTCGTATATCCCCTTCCACGAGGGTAACCTAGCAACGTGGCGGATGCTGTATTCTCCATGGGGATTGCCTTGTCTGACTATGATGACGCTTGTTGAATTTCTGCAACAAACACCCAGTGTAGGTGAGAATCCCGATCGTGGTGCATCGGCTCGTCTCATATTTGTAGGCGATATTACGCAGGACCCCTAGGCTACAGGAGCCCCGACAACGCCCCTGTCATGACAGAAGATCACGAAAGGCCGCCCGCGGTCTTGGAGAGAAACCCAGCTCGCAGGATTTTCTGCAGACAAACACTAACACATCTGACAGCTCCGTAAGCTCAAACACAGAGGAAGAGACTCCAGAGGTGTCGTCACGTAGCCTAAGTGGCGCCACCAGTGAGAAACTCACTCACTTCCGTTGACATGTGTTACAGTTTGGCACAGTCAGCTGCAAGATGTTTGTGGTCGGGCCGCAGACGTATAAGACGAACTTTAAGTGTTGTATATAAAGCAAATAATTTAAAAAAAAAAAAACTGGGGGGAGCCCTAGGTGGTAAAATAATTACCAGATTGTCTCAGCTAACTTGGAAACACCCGGACAGGTTTCTTAAATCTAGGTAGAACTACAGGCCAGCCGTTCACTCCTCAACAGACGGAAACTTCTCCCGATAAACTGGATTGGTTTCCTCAGTCGACCGGAAGGAGCTCCGCAATCTCTCAAGGGAGGGAACTCGTTCAAGAGAACAAGTAACGCGGGTGTTCTATCCCGATTTGAAATAAACTCTTTATGAGATCTGTAAAAAAAAAAAAAAATTTAGGTAAAGAGGATAAGATATCAGTAAAAAAAAATAAATAATCTATTGGATCTATGGGTCTTGCTGAATAGTTAAGACATTTTATTTTACACTTATAGTTTGTTTTACGTATAGATGTAATGTCGTACTGAAGATGTTGAAACCACTGTGTAGATCAAGTGGTTTTCAGCTGACAATTTCCAGGTCTTCATTTAGTTTCCGAAATTCAATTCAGCAACAGATTAAATTTCCGTGCCGTACAGAAATTATCCGTCGCTAATAGCGAAATGGCCTTATACAATTTCGCGAAATCACTCGCGTCCGTTCAGAGCCCATTTTCCTTTATCAGCCCTTCCACCCATGCAGACAATGCCTATTTATAGTGTATCGATTTAATCCGCTTGATCAATGCCTATCAGCCGCGCCGGTCTATTTCTGATCTAAAAGGTACTGACATTGATAGAACAGCACGAGCTTGTAAAAACCCATCAAGCGACCTCGACGATCGGCGAGCATGTGCAAGAGATCCCACACGGGAGCTGGCTGTCTTCAGCGGCAAAGGTAGCAGAAACTTACTATCTTCTTGCAGAAACAAAGTTTGCTTAAGAGCGATGGACAGAAGGAATTTGTCATGCGGAGGTAAACTTTACCCATCTTTTGCTGATATATTATTCGGTGGGATCTACCGGAACAGATCGGCCATACCACGTGTTCACCCCACGTGGTCTTGATTTATCCTTTTGCTCCGATCACAATCAGAAAAAAAGAGAAATAGATTAAATTAACACGTGGAAAAACCCCAAAAACTAATAAAAAAAAGGGGGGAGAGCATAAAAAAATTAATAAAATGTATTGGCAATGAATACTTATTAGAGAAATATCAGCTTTTAACAACATCAAAATCAATTATTTTTAGCGTTAAAAAGTCTTAAATAGATTGGGTTGGTCAAAGATTGATTTTGCTCTTTGTCATGTGAGAAATATCTAATAAATAAACAACAACAAAAAACGCACCTAGGCTAATCAAGGCCCTGACCTCTCCGTTCAACCAAGGAATCCATTTAACCCTCTTACTGCGTTGACGATTTAAATAATCTTGTTGTGTTTCGGGTTCCAAACACAAAAAAACGTACCTAAATTCTGATTCGAAATATTTGCATGCATTTTCAGTGCCTAGGGCAAAAAAATGATGGTTGGTGCTCTAACCTGTATTTATAAGAAAAGAAAATTTATTTAATAAAAGATTTTTTACGCATGGTAAAAAAAAATGGTTCCAAACATAAGCTTGGTAGATGTATATAACCAAAATCAGAAAAAAGCTTCTACTCGTCAGTAAAATGAAAAGAATAAATTGCAGTTGTGCCTAGGATTAAGTAAAAAGGGCCCTAGAATATACTACATAGCAGAGGGTTTGCAGAATGTAAAAGCTCTGCTGTTTGAAGATATGATTTTCGCATCTCACACAGGTAATGTTCGCCTTGCTATCATTGCCGGATGCACAGAAGCAGCATGTAGCTCCTTTTCTCTCCATTCCAGTCGGTACATATTCCTTCTCATTTACCTGCACATTCTGCATAGAAATCGCTGCAGGTGCTCTTGGCCTCTCAGATATGTTTTTGATGAGTGGTTCAACCAGGGCATTTCCCGGCATCTCCAAAAAAGAAGAGTCTGCGTGGGGAAACGTTTGTTAGAGTTCCACTCCGAACAGATCTCCGTCCACATGCAATATGTCGTAGAACAACACCGTTGACCAGTCCCTCGCCTGGCAGGTACAGCCGGCCAACAGTTTGTCGGGATGATCCACATCTCCCCGTGCGGCTTGGTAGTCGCCTGTTGCTTCCCCCTCGTTTCCTCCATTCACTTCTGCGTCATCGTGCGAAGTGTTCGCAACCAGAACATTTTTATCCGCCATGATCTTACGGCCTCGCAATCCCCGGTGGGACACATCGAGTATCACGTGCATCGCCTGGCAAGTTCAGCATTCTAAAGGCCAGCAGGTGCGTCTACGTCGAACCTGTAAAAGCCTGCCAACAAGAGTAATCCGAAATAAGCTCGCATCTCCACGTGGTCGACGGCATGGAAATATCGAACCTGTAAGAGTTACGGCGTATCGAATCATTGGGGTAGCATTTCCGTTCGGCAGACTGCGCGGACACCGTCGTGGAGTTGCCTTCCTTTCTAATTTTTAATCTTTAGATCCAAAGATTTTATTTTCGCTCACGGCAGACGGATTATCCAAATCCTCAGTCTCTGAATGGTACGAATCGCGGAAGTCAGAATCGTCGACAGTTCTAAACCATCAGGCGAAAGCCAAGTTATTTTTTTTTTAAAAAAAAAAAGAAAACAGAACAAAAACTGACGGCGGACTTTAGGCGTCAACCAGTTAGTACCAGGTAAGTCAAACACCAAGTTCCTCTTCTGAGCAACAGTAAAAAGAGACTCGTCAAGTTTCGCCGGCGATGTGTGTTACCTCCCCTGCATTGCTTAGTGCGAAGGTAAGGCGAGGGAACGGTTTCGTCTGCTCGTAAGCGACCTCGCAGATCGAAAGGTACTGCCGGGGTAGACTCGAGGAGAAGAAAAGGGGAACCGAACCGAACCGTCTTGACGCGCGCCTGTCGACAAATACATTTCCGACCACCCCGGCGCTGCGTCTCGGCCATTCACCTTTCAGTATTTCACAAAACCCGAACTCCTGCTGCTGATGTCACTGCGCGCATCACCAGTTTCCTGAGTCGACATCTTCTAATCGGCCGACTTTCTTACATCCTCTTTTCCGTTTATATCGGACACTGGCCCGGCCTCGATAGCTCGCCTTGACTGGACAGCACGAAACGCCGATCCGGTACGCGCGAAAACCAGCAGGTGCTTACAGGTAAGCGGGAAAGGAATACCAAGGTGACATTAACAGTTATCGTGGTCGATTTGTTGAATGTTTTCCTCTGAACTTCTTGAAAATTCTAAGCTTAATATCGACGAGCGCCATTTTGAAACTCTCTTCTCGACAATCACTCCATGTCGGCTCGACTCGGTGCACCTCTCTGGCACGGTTTTCCTGCCGGTCGTGTGGATTTCCTCTCACATGTGAGAACCCAAAGCTCTAATACTGGTTTTTATGCGGAAGTCTCAGAAGTGGCGAATTTCGTGGCGCGAGATGCCCTTTTTAGCAGATAACCGTGGTAGTTACTACGTTTTGCGTACCCGTCCCCAGAGTTGTCCCCCTTGTGACACCGAGGTACCAAATACCAGAAATATTCCAATTTTCGTTAAAAAAAAACAACAACAACGCGTCACCAGTGACTTCCCGTTCCTTAATGCTCTATTTAAAGAGTTAATCACGTTAGCTTAATTATCGTTTAACTCTATCGATATTTTCCTGCATTAAAGCTAACGTCCGTACAAGTTTTCTTGTGAGTTTTCTGTTGTCCGTAGAATTTCTCAGCCGGGCTCATCTGAACTCGTTAATGGCGAACAGTTCGCCCTTTTTATTGCTAGAATTTGGGAAAAAATGGACTAAATTTTAGTTCATTTAATATTTTCTATAAACGTAAAATTATGAAAATCGAAAATAAATGCAAAATAATTTTAAAATTCCAAACAATTTCCACTAAGCTTATATAAAAGAACCCTGAAACATTATTTTGAAAATAAATACTACACTAATACAATTTCTACTCATAAATGAATAATTTCTAAAATTATTTTAAAAGTATATAATTATAGAACGAGATTAATTAAACTGTATAAAACTATCAAGATTTTGAACATCATGATATTATAACAACATAATTTATTTTAACAAGTCCGAATGATGTAGATTTGAAAATTTATAGATTTATATTAACTATTATGAGAATAATTAAATTTTAAATTTATTTAAGACTTAAAATCGATGAAAAAAATTGTAAGATTGTCATGAAATGCGCCGTGATATTGATGTTATTTTAAAACCGTTTTGAAAATTTTTTAAAGCTTGATTTCGTTTCTAATTACAATCCAGATTTTTGAATAGAAGGGATTACGGTTCATTTGACAGCTTTAAAGTTTCGACTCTCTACCCGGGTCCGCTGCTGGTAGGTCTGTAACACGACTTTTCGCGTTAAAGATCACTATTGACTTTCGAAAATCTGTCTCACTCCTATCCGGTAATACACCGCTAAGAAGGCCAGCTGCTGTTATTAGATCAGATTTCCATGGATACCAAGCTCTTCCTCTTCTGCCAAATCCCACACGAGCGAGAGAGAGAAAAATTCTTTAAAGCAACAACAAGAAAAAAAAGCCTTTGGCCCTTTTTCTATTTAAAAAAGAAGAGAGAGAGAGGGGAGATTATTCATAACTTGGTTACCGGACAAAATGATGGAATTTTTATAAATCGCTTTAAAAAAAGCTAATAGTTAGTCAATTAGAGGAATGGTAAGAGAGCAGTGCGTTGTGGTTGTCTTCCAATAGACGTTTTCTTGTCAATGAAGTGGTTTAAAAAGACTACTTTTTAAAGGAAAATAATGTGGATGTTTTCAAAAAGGTGTCGTTATGAGTTTGTTAGTTTCTTTGTTTCAAATTTTACTTTTAATAGGCTGATGATAATTTTTTCGAAAATAACCATATTTACTGACAGAGGAAAATTCGTGTCTGATGTAAAACCCGCGTTGTCTAATTCAATGTTGTTTTCTAATATTTAATGTCAGGTAAACACGATGTATAAAAATGGTTCCTTGGTCGATTACGGCAGTAATTAAAGATGAAGTTGAGGCGACTTTGCGTCTGGTACGCCACACCTTTGGATCCACACCAGATATCGTCCACTTCCTAGTGACACAACGATCGACGTCTTGGCATCGCTACGTCACTGGACGACGGATGACGCGGTAGTCCAGTCTCAGCCTATGGAACTGGCAAGACTGAAGAAGTATATCCGCCCCCCACCTTCATGCGAATGCTTGGTGTGGCTTCCGTGGCCCTTTCTCCTGCTGTTTCGGTTTCCTGGCATATATACAACCGAAAAGACCTCGCATAAGTTTCCCCTGCAATGTCGGCACTGCCCGGACCTCACTTGGGCGGCACTCGCCTTGTTAAGGTAGATTTGTTAAAGGCTCTTTTCAGTGGATTACCAACTACATCTCTGGTATGTTTGACAACGTTTCCACTCTCATGTTCTAAAGCACAAAAAACATCTGGACTTTGTAAGATACATTTTTCTCGTTTGACTTTAATTCAGCGGTAGACCTTTCGGAGAATCCTTTTGATGAACTCTCTCTTATTTTCCAGTGTTTGTATTAATATATATTTTTAAAAATTTACTCCCGTCAGCTAAAGGTTTTATCTAACCCAGTAGCTATACCAAAATGGGTACTAAATTACTTTTCGAAAAATTAAAAAAAGGAATTGAAGTTATTTTTTTTATGTTGTCGACTTTAATGCGACTTTTAAGCAATTCATTCAAAATAAATGAAAACCTATTGGTGATGAAAGGCATGTTCAATTACTCCCTCTTTCGTAAATAGTCTCGACAATATTTTAAGTACTTTATGAATAATTACAGCTTAAGAAGTTATATAATATTCAGCTTTAACTTAAGAAGTGCTTTAAAGTGCCAATTTCCTTCAAAATCACTGCTGTAAGGTGATGAAGCGGTTCTTCAAGAAGGTGCTGATTATCTTTCACTGTATTTGACAATCTCATGTTTTCAACTCCAAGTTCGATTGCATTTAATCTTTGTAAATCGTTCGTTTTGTTGTTTTCTCTGTGTCTAAGGCAGTTTATTTTCGCGGAGAGAGATGATAAACATTTCTCCATCAATAACAAGCATCAGGTGCATTTTAGGCCGGATGCAATCAGATCGAAAGAATTCATTTTCTTGTAAAATATCTCGTCCATCCTTTGACTGAAGCCATTCTCTACAGCATCGATCGACGAAAAGACGTTGTCATGGGAATCTAAGTTATGGAGTATTTAAAAAAAAATTACTGGGCATCAGCTTGTGCTTTCAGATCCATTAATGCCATACGTAATTTATGGGGAATCCAAGCTAACTAATGCAAACGAAAGGGGAACAAAATTGAACCTGAAGAATTCAGTACTGTAACAGAAACAGAAACAGATTTTGTCGAAATGCCATTCGAAATATTTTAGGTACCGTTCAATAGATCAATCAATCAATCAATCAATCAATCTACACGAATAATGTCATCTTAGAGAGGGAAAAAAACAAACACATTTAGTAGTTTTTATTACTCACCCTTAATGATTAAATTCAAAATTACAAATTATCAAATAAATAAAATATGCTATTCATTATTTCCATATCGACGTTTCCGGGACCGCCGGCTTGATTTCTGAGTAGGCGAAAGAAAGCCTCAAACGTTTCAAAATCTTCCTTTCACCGAAATTCCCTTTAATAGATAACAGAGGTAAGTTAATACAACGAAAGCATTTACGGTTAGAGTAAACTAAGCGATCTCATTGTTAGTTTTGATGAAGTTCAGCCCATGCTAATAAGTCTAGAATTATGCAGGCTGCCCCGAGCATCCCTGTCTCTCCGTTTCCTTTACGCTGGTATCTAAGTTTCGCCACAGTTCGATTTCCCGTAGAAATGAAAGGGAAATATCGCTGTGTTATAAGACTGACGAGTATTCATGGACTTCGTCCAGCTGATCACTTTCTATTATATTATCCGTTAATTCGTTTGCTTAACTAACAAATAGATTGGACTCTTACGACCCGGTTGTAAGGTAAGGAACTCTGAGGTAGAAGATGGCCGGAGTGGAAATGGCGTAAAGCTAGAGAAGGGGAATTTCTTTTTGAGTCAGCCATATTAACCGCGGAGCGACTCTTCAGACGCCAGTCCGGTGCGGGATGAAACTGTTGCCAAGAGAGACACCTGCGCAGCTACAACAGAATTTTAAATAATATAATAGCGTACTTTTTTTTTTTTTTTAGAATAAAAGAATCCGTGATAAAGAAAAAAGCTGCCACGAAGTTTGTCTCCTCTGAAAGAAAAATAACTAATCGTCTACTGTCCTGAAATATCCGCTTCCTCCATCAGAACCGATTAAAGCCACTAACTGGAGGAGGGATGCGGCGGACTGACTGAATGAAAGAACTCTATCGGCGGGCGAGCGAACTACTCTCAAACTCGCCGTCGATCTAGTTAATCATCAGGCACGCGTGCAGAATTGTGTGTGTGTTTAATAAAAAAAAACCTACGCACAGACCGAAATAGACGGGCTTCTATCGATTTAACATGTTGTAATGTTGAAAAATCAATATTTATAAACCATATTCCGTCGATTTCTGATCGAGATCGTTGAGACAGTTAGCGAACGCTGATGTAGTCTATCATTTCTTTTCTAACCGCCTTCCCCCCAGCCGATTATTCCAGGACTGGCAAACGCAATTATCATCAGTACCGTCGATGGGATGATAGACCCGAGTCGAATCCTATGCGAATATTGTACTTTCTAAGAAAACAGCATACGCAACTTTTAATTTAACCCTATTTTCTTTCTCTCGAGGGTTCTGTTCAAACGGAAGATTCAGGTGCATGCTGAATACATGTTTTTTTTATTAGTCTTCGCTCTGAAAGGCAATTAGTCCATAATTCGTCAAACCTGACTGAGACTTCTCAGGTGCAAAATCAGGTTTCCGTGAATAGAGAGCAGTTAAATAGCGTAAACTTTAAATCTTTTTCTGGCGGAAACTAAACGGATTCCTCCCAAGTCTTAAAGTCGTTGGTCGTTGCTTATTTCGTTAAAAGAAAAAAATGGCAGTCATTTTTATAGGATATCGAGCGTAGTTTCTGTTATTTGTTTCATGTTTTAGGTTGTAAATACGGCATTTATAGATACCGGGATAATACCAACGGTAACCACGTTGAGAAACTACATGTCCGCTCCTATCCGCCTCGAATGTGCGTGATCACATACCACGGGGTGGCTGGATGAGCTAAGGGGATGGAAGAACTGAACTACCGTGTCGTAAGTCAAATACCTTCACGTGCTGTATCTGGAGCTGTCGTCCAATCCATCTATCTGGTGTGCAAAGCCTCTGAAAGCCCTTTGACAGGAAGAGAGAGGAAATGTGAGCTTTCTGCCCCTTTACTCGTTGATAGTTCATTTTTAACTCTCCGTGCACGACTTCAGTCCTTACCTGACTTATACCATTTAGCAGCCACCAGGTGATATTTGTGCCGAACGTAATTCGAAGCGCGAAGGTTGGCTGTTTGCCGTCACACAGAATTCGCAGCCCCCCTACGGCTCAAACTGTGCTGAGTAGAGGGCTGCTCGCGTCATATACAAAGGGTTAATAGGGTTCTAACTTAAACGTCTCATAACGGCTTGCATCCTGCCGACCCGAGAAACTGCTATTAATAAGGAAACTCCTATTTTTTGTTGCAATAATTCTTTTAATGATAGCAGCTCTCTTGAACCTAAAGACAATTTCCAAAAGGTTTGTACTACCAGTAAGGTCTGATCGATTTTTAAAACGCTTCCCTATTAATATTCTCGCGATTTCAGTTAAGAAAATTTAATCCCACCGAGGTGCTTGTGTCCGCCTATCTGCTTTCCGAAGCCCGTCGGGCTAGAGACGAGGTCGCGATCGCAATGAAGGCCAACCTCCCACCATTAACGTAACAGAGAACTCCGATCTCCCGCTATCGTCTTCGGCGGGATCTTTCGACTTGACTTAAAGCTGTATTTGGACTAACCTCTCTGGCGGTGGGGCCCCTCCTCCTACGGCTGTTTGATTCCGTTTTTCGTGTGTAAAGACAGAATTAAATAAAAGAGAGACATCCATCCAAACACCTCGCCATCACTAGGGTCTGCAATTTCAGTAAATATTTTTGTACGTTTAATATAACCATTCTCTCCTAGCAACTGCCGACCCCCCCCTACGCGTTCAAGATAAAATTCTTTTCGGTTTTTAAAATTTTTTAAACAGCTTTATCAGCTGAAGGCTTAATTCGCTTCATAACCAAGAATAAGTTTTCTGATAACTCACTTCTGTCATTAATATTAAGAGAATTTTAGTAAATTTAAACTTGATGTTTTCCATGGGCGTAACACTACAGCTCTCTTGTCGAGAAGACGAATCTATATATGTCAAGGATGTGGATGGAGATGTATGCCATCTTGCTGCTCGTCACTTGTCAAGGATGTGGATGGAGATGTATGCGATCCTGCTGCTCGTCACTTGTCAAGGATGTGGATGGAGATGTATGCGATCCTGCTGCTCGTCACTTGTCAAGGATGTGGATGGAGATGTATGCCATCCTGCTGCTCGTCACTTGTCAAGGATGTGGACCCACGTGACTAGTTTTTATACACTTACCACATAACACTAAATGACGGTCTCCGAAGTATAGATATTAAAATGTTTAATTATTTGTTTTTCATGTTTTTTTTTTGTAATTTACGAACAATAATTTCAACATTGAGACCGATTTTAACTAACAGCAGCCGCCACAGTGTATCTGAAAACTGGAAACATAGTGTTCTCCTAACTTCGTTTATATTGCGAAAGGCTCAAGTCTCGTCGTTTTTGCATCTTATCTTTTTATCGTTCTATTTAACCCTATTTAGGTGAAGAAAGAAATGATCAGATACTTAAAGTACTGGCGAACAATAGCCTGATACTAACATAGGGCCACATAATTAATATATGAGGATTCTTCAGTCAAAACTATACACGGAATATAGAAACCAGTCGAGGCGACTTCGTAAAGGATGCTAAATCGTCTCGCTCTTTGTAGGCCGACCAAACATCGCGTCTAAGACTTTCCGGAGATTTCTCCTTAGAAAAATATAAATCATGACTCCTCTTTGTTTATAACTGGCCCTTTGGAATCGTCGAGTGTAGTCAAGGGTGAGAGAGGAAACAATTCTGCAAAACGTGGTTAAATTTCTATTTTTAAGTAGTTTCTTTCCGATTTTATTTGTAGATCAGACAACGTTCATTTCTACTTTCCCTCAACGAAGGGTGGAGTTAATCAAATTAAGGCGCTGCATGCAGGCAGATACTAGGAGAAATATTACCGTCGTAAAGATTCCCCTTAGAAGTTAGTAGTAACGAAGGGAAACAGGGCTATAGACAAGCAATGGGCTTGATTTTCTCTTCTGACCCCTTTTTTTAAAATTAAATTTCTCTTGAAAGAAAAAGAGAGGTATTATTTTCGGACCCTTTGTCTTGGGGGGTTCTCAGTTCAGTGTTGACAAAGGGGAATCCCATGCGCGTGTTTGTAACTTGGTGGCGCCACTGGTCCGGTTTTTTGGCGTTACTTTCCCGGCACGTTTTCTCCGCGCGAGTTTCTTCCCGGTACTCCGGCTCCCTTTCACATCTACAATTGCTGGGGTTCTAGTAGAATTTTAATGGTTAGGAATCGCGCCCCACCGTAGGCGAGCGACCAGCTCGGTTGCCAAGGATGACTAATACCACCACCCTAGCTTCCTGCTGCCGTAAAGCGGTCCTAGGATGTCGGAAAAGCGATCGCTGAAGAAATGTAGTTTTCCAGACTTTATTTGATCTCAATTCTTTTTATTGCGGATTTAAAAAAAAAAAGTTTCCAGAAGAAATCAGTTAACAAATTGCAACCGAGCCCAGTTGGCTGTTTCTGGATCGTTAGTCTTATTTGTGTCAGTAGTTGTTTGTAACGAAAAGATGTAAGATAAAATAACAGGAACCGATCATATATATGGCCTGAATCAATTTATTATTTCAAATCTGTAATCCGTAACAATTTATTTTCCATCCTTTAATATAAATCTGTAAATGTATTAAACCGCAGACGCTTCACGAGCAAATCGAATCGCCAAGTTTCAGGAACTTGACAGAAAGTTACAGAAACAGTTCAACAAGTTAATCTGCTGATCGCCCGTTCACGAAATCATTTACCTGTCTACTCTTATTTAATTTCCTGCAAGATAAACAAATCCACGTGGAGTAATTGACGTGATGCTGACTTGAAGTTGAATTCTCTCAGGATATGAGGAGTCTGAGAATATGAAGCCTCTATTGTCCAAACAGTAGTAATTTGTGTCTGATGGCAGTTGTAAGAAAGTTGACAAATGATCCCCAAGTTTTTTAAGGAACTGTCAGTCTGGTAATGTTTAAATAAATAGATTTAAATGGCCAAAAACAAAAACAACATGATATAGGACTAAAAAAGTGAATAAATTTAAAATAAAAGAAACGCGAGGTAAAAAGAAAGAAAGAAAGGAGAGCGGGAGAACATTGTTGGTACGAAGGGTAGATCCAACGATTTGGGCATCAATAGTGCGCAGAAACCAATGCATTGTGGGATATCATCGATAAATAAAACAGATTAATCGTCTATAATTAGTAACCATATTCAAAAACACGTTGCGTGGCGCCAGGTTGATTGTCAAACTCCTCAAAGACATGAAAAGTCTCAACAGCGTATAAGTCACTTAGATTTAATTCTATTTATATCCATTACTATGAAGTTCCTTTACGGACGAAGGAACTTCAATTTAGTTGACTGCGAACAGTATACGTAGTTGGAATATTTAATTCCGGTGTAATACGTGATTACTTTTAACAATTTGCGTTCTAATTTCAGTTTCAGATGATTAATGATGGGTTTGCTCTGAGGGTGACCTCTCGCAGTAACTGACGAAGAGGCTTCGCATCTGTCTTAAAAGTCCTTGCCGGGGAAAGACTGAACGAAGAGACACGAATGGGCTGGCTTGGTAATCAGCACAGCAGCAGAAACTTGCCGTTTAATGCACGTGTAGGCAGATCCGAAGCCGTAGTGGATCGTGCGCTGCCTCGTGAGTTAAAGGACCCGGATGCCGTTCTCGGTCAGGGCGAAACCTTAAGCAGATTTCCCTACTTCAGATGCTACTGTTTGCGTAACGTTAAATAGGTCTCCGGCTGGCGGGTCGACTTCCAGGGCAGCGGCTGTGCCAGAGCGGGTGGCGAGTTGTCTGGCCTTGTTGCCATTCCTTGACACCAGATGACAAGATGTAACGGCCATTTTAGTTTACTAAGAGCAACTATTGCGTGTGTGTTTGATGCTTAATAGACGGGTGCAGGTTCTAGGGTGCTACTTATAAGAATGTTTTTAATCGTATAACGCAAAAAAGCGCAAATAAAAGTAGAAATAAATCAGAGCTCCAGTGCTATGGAGGGGGGAGCTGTAAACGACAAATAGCAAATACCTCACGGGTGAGCTGCTGGTAAATTGGTAGATTCCGTGATCTCATTCATTAAGAAAAGAATTTATATCCTCGCATACTTCTTATCTTCCGAAATCTCTTGTTTGCAGATGGTTACAAAGACCAGTGTGTTCTCTCATTGGACAGAGTTGATCGTTGTTGTTTCGGTTACCCTGGTGCGCTGTCTATTTACACCAGTAAATCGCATTTAAAAGTGAAATTTACTTATCCTGAATGAGTTTGTCAAATATGAGACTCTCCGGGGTCGAATGGAGAAAAGAAGAGGAAATTTTAACATAAATTAAGCTGTACCAAGTTTTTTTTTGTTTGTTTTCTTTTCATGGAATTAAAAAAATAAAGAAAATAAGGCGATATATTTCTAAAGCAGCATAAGTAACGAAAGCGTAGGAACACTCAGTAACGCTGGAAGCTCATCAAGTACTTAGTATATACATCAATGTATTATTGTACTTCAAATTTTAAAATTTGATTTGCATGTATTTGTATTTTCTTTCAAATTCAATGACATTCAAACAGTCAAATAATATTGACAGAAACCGTCAACACATATATCAACCAACTATAGTTAAAAATTATTAAAAATCAATAAAAGTGAGGAAAACGAAGAATATTTCTATCTGAAACACTCGCACTAAACCATGAAGGTTATTGGACGAACTGGGTTTTATGTGGTTATTTATCGATTTTGTCGATAGCAAGATTTCTGACAACCTAGAGATATTTTTTAATGAGGATGAACAACAACCAACTATGAAAAATCAGTGTTTAAAAAACTATAAAAGCAATAATTACATAGCAGTATTAGCATATTCTACATCGAGTATTTTTTGGCATGTTTAAATGGATGACTACAATTGATTCTGCCTAGCAAGAATGACAAACAGAGTTGTATTTCTTCCATTATATTGTAATTATTTAAACATACCACTCAATATGTACTACAGCTACAGTAAAATTGTCTTGATCAGCAAACAGATTTTAAGTGTCCAAACGGCTTATTATGTTTACTTAATGGCGATGCGAAAACGTCGATAATATGTAATTATACATTTTTCTAGCCTTTGTTTTCCAGTGAATGGCGGCAAGTGTCGACGGCTTTTTCTAAAGTAAGTCCTAGCCGACCCTGTTCGTCGGCTAACTCTAAGGCGCCAGCTCAGTCCTCGTTCATCGGGTCTTTGGAAACGGGGGCTCTTCTGACATCACATGAATGACGAGGCTGGCCAGAAATTCCCCCGGACTAGAATGTTAGTCCACAGCACCAACTGTCGAATGGCTTTGTAACTATTAAAAAGGGGGACAAATGTTTACTAAGTTGATGGGGTTGGTGGCTAAAGATTGCCATTTTCACTGACTAGTTACCAGACGAGCGAGCGAAGGTTTTTGCTAGTCTGTTAAATATATAGAGGTTAGTCAAACCGTTTTCACGTGATCAACCACTTAACGGCTTCCGTTGGAAAGGTGGAAATATCTCATCGACGGTTTCACGAGGGGGAAGTACCGGAGTGAACAGAAGCACGTGCAGCCATCTTAACCTCTGGTGATATTAGCCCGCAAGTCGCCATTAGATCTTATTACGGACTCTTCGTTTTACATCTGAAGGTCAAGCTGCACGAAGATGCAGAAACCATCATCCCAGTTTGATGAATACCTGAAAGACGCTGTATATATCTATTAGGTTTCCCAGCTGAGATCTTTGCTCCAATAATTGGGGCGCCGAATCTTCCGGTGAGCTCTCCTTTTTTGAATCTGACGAGACACAGTCAGATTGAACTGCTCTTATCTTCTAAACAATACGGCCGCCATGTTTGTGTTAAGACCCCCTATTTCACGGGACCGTATAGGAACTTATCTCGAGTGCAGATTGTATCCATTAGAGAAAAAATAAAGAAAAGAGGATAAAAAAACAGGTACCCGCAAACATTTGAAAATTAATTTTTTTTCCTGTTCTTTAATGTTTGCTTAAAAATAACACGCTACATAGAAAACATTTAATTCCGTATAGCTGATCGTTTAAAGTCTCTTGTATAAATTTTGATTTACTCGAAAGTAGCCTCGCAGCTCGCCACGAATTTGATCAGCCGCGAGGGGTTAATCCGTCAACATAAATACGTTAGCAGAAGCCTCTTTTTGAAATTTTCCTAAATCGCTTTTTTTTGCAAGTCATTACGTCATAGTTTAGGAAAGCTAAGACACGTAATGAGCATCAATAACGGAAGATTTCAGATAACATTAAATAAAATGAACGGTTAATATTACATTCACTTTAGCTATTTACTTAAAAAGCAAAGAAAGATTCTTAGGGTACTTGTTAATAAAATAATAAAAAAATATAACAAGTTTGTTTAATTTGCTTTTTAAGTAAATAGCTAAAGTGAATGTAATATTAACCGTTCATTTCTCATCAAATAAATATGGATTCCATCCCTTAAAGTTCATGTGTATATTTTACCTCTGTAGATTAAGACCGTCGCTTCTCGGCCTTCTCTTTCGCCCCATGGGTTGGGGCGTCCATAGATTGGTATCGCCAATTCGACGGAACCCAACTGTCTTGGGGGTGGGAGGGGCGATCACTAGCATGGTTCTTGAAATGAAATCGGAAATCATAATACTGCTGGAAGGCACTCGCTCGGACCGCGTGCGGTTATGTCACATATATATATTCATGATACAAAAAAAGAAAAAACAAACTGGAAGATTCCTTAAAGGGCGGGGATACACAAGCTGAAGAATGGAGCCGAGACACCGCCACTACAGTGATGGGAGTGGCGAAGATTTTAATAGCTGTTTGGTTATTCTCTACTACCAGTCGTGTTAAGCCACTGTACAAGAACTAATAACGATATTCCCAAATCAAGCTGGAGACAGACTAGAAACATGGCTTTACTTTGTGATGGCTGCATTAGATATGTCCCACATTATGACCCAAACAAGACTCCCAGTTTTCCGCTCACGGCAGGGTTTGAGGCGAGTCCGGATAGTGCGGACACCGATTATTGGATCTTTCCGACTTTTAAGCACCTGAGCGACCTTTTGTCTACCTGGACAAAGTCAGTAAATATCACTAAAAAGAAGAAGAAGAAATCCCCCCCAAAAAAACCGCTATCATCAAATATCAGCAAATGTAGAGTAAAGATAGAAATTATTTGTCCGTTTGTGTTTTTTTTTTTTTTTCGTGGCGGTAAGCGGCGCTGCCTTTATCGCCATACCGCGGTATACTGAATAAACGGAAGCCCGTAATCTACTTACCCAGAATAAGCTTCCAGAAAAGCCCTCGAATTTTGTGTGCGACCTCCCTATGCGGTGTAACAAACTAAAGAGATAGTCCACGTTATCAATGTTTGATATAGCTTCGTCTAGTACGTTCATGACGAGGACGCCGTGCTTCTCCAGAGCCTCGTTCTCACGCATCTCGTCGTCTGTCTTTAAGTCTCGGAATTCTTTGAATAGTTTCTTCAGGCTGGAATTCGCCTTGAACATTCTGAAAATGCAAACAAAACACACACACACACACACACAAAAAGAAAATCAGACATATTAATGTTTTCTTTGTCGAACAAAATCCGAAACTAACTAATGGCGTAGAAATTTATGGTGGACTTTCGCTTTACCGCATTAAAGCTGGCAGTTGTAGCTCTCGATAGTGTGCTCGAGCGGGGATGGATCTGTTACACAGCAAAATGAAAAAAAGGTAGCAGAAGTCTATTGATAACAAGGAGCCAGAAGTCCGCAATTAAGTGAAAAGAATTCATAAATTTTCAGCTAAATTAAACAACATTTTTAAACGTTTGAAGATTTTCGAATCGCATTTCGTATGCTTTTCTCATTAAATCTTTTGAACAATTTTTTCCCTGTTCTTTAAAAGAGTCCTTGACTACTGCGAGTCTTCATAATAATTCACATATACCTGAAGTATTTCTGGGGTTGTGAGGTCTTTGACAAGAGGAAAATCCACCAGACAAAATCGCCCTTATTTCTTTAATATTTACCATGACGATTTTACGTGATATTTATGATGATATACATAAAAAAGTATTAGATTCCGTGTAAAGATCGTCTTGTAGCTTCATTACGGCGATCATTACAGGTGGAGTGGAAATAAATTTTCTTTCAATAAGCAGTCAAAAAAGAAAAATGTTATCCGATCACTTCAAAAACAGGAAGACGAATGTTTCTGAAACTGGAAACTGCATAAGTTGTGATGGCTTAGATTCTTCCTTATTATCTGTAATCTCTGTACTTTAAAACCGAATAAATAAACCTACTTCTCAAATCTTGGGGTACAGTTAGATGGGCTTCCGCTCCCTTCTGACTGCTATGCTAATTATATTAGTTTATAATAAAACAGAAATACACTCGATAATACAGTAATTGCGGATCAAAGAGTGCGAAAGACCAATAACAGCGGTATCTTGAGTTACTCGGAGAAATTATTGCGTCTATCTAGAGTAATTCGGTTTATATTTAACGTATTTCCTACGGACTGGTTTTGAAATATCAACGAAGTGAAACTTCTAAATATGCGTGATGTTTAAGAGTTTTTTTTCAAAGCAGTTGTTGTATCGCAACAGGTAAAGAAACGTGGATTTGTCCTTACACAGCTGAATTCAAACGAATGCTTAAGGATGAAACAGCGACAGTTCGGGTTTGAAGAAACTTGAGACCCACATCTCACCTGGTAAAGGTGTACGGTTTCAGGGACATGGAGGAGACTTCGTTCTGAAAGGTATTACTGCGAGATCGAGTTGTTTTAAGTTTTTTTCCTCTCCGAAAGAAATCATCTGGATTGACTGCTTCAGGTTTTATGTCCCTGACTCACTACAACCCTGTTCAAGTCGACCGGGCAACAAAGGGTCGGACTGCAGACAGCTTTTCCTCCGTCTCCAATGATTATTATCGCTACGGATACAGAGTTGTAATGAATCTTTATGGAAACTGTCTTGTACCGAGAAAACATTGCAAAAAAAAGGAACCCACTTTTCCTGATTTCCGCAGCATCTTTACTTATACTGTCGAAATGTACACATCTCCTGTGAACAGTGTTTGCGAGGCAAATGGGCGAGTACAGAGAAGAGTAGACAATGGGGCATAGGGCAAGACATTAAGGAACGGTGTTTCATCTATTTACACTTAAAAAAAACAAACTACCAGAATGCGAATAAAAGGGTTAAGAGGGGCCCCCAAAGGCAGTGATCGTCATTAATTATTACGTAGTTGGACCTGTTTCTTATCCACCTTTCTGTCTTTTCCGAGCAGTAGTATCACTACTCGTTGTGTAATAAATTTTAATCAAGTCGTTTTGTTAATATACTTACAGAAGAAATCTACACCGTGTGTGTGTGTTGTGTGTGTGTGTGTGTGTGTGTGTGTTTAAACAAGGCAGATATAAGAGCCCATCAACAAAAGGCGTTTGGATGGTGCCAAATACCAAGCGTAAAGTCTACTGTTATCCTATTTCCAGCCACCCTCGTTAGATTTGCTGTCTACAATCGATCACGTCCAACGGAGTCAACCAACATGGCGTTGTTTTACGACTCGGTTCTGTTTATCGCACCGGGATTTATTTTCGTCGTGCCAGCTTCCTTTATGCCCCTACTCATCATCCGTGGGCGCCGTGTGAAATGTCGAAACCTGGGCACGTGCCAAGCAAGAAGGCATAGATCGGAGGAACAGCGGACGGAAAGATTCGGGATGGTTTCGATTCTGTCTGTTCAAAGAAGCAGGTCAGTAAACTGGAAACTTTTCGATTAAAGATTACGGCAAGAAAGCAACAACAACAAGAAGAAAGAATACAAATCCAACCCTAATCTCGCTCTCTGCCAACTGGAAAGAGACGTAGAGTACATAGTAGAGAGATATGTGTATGTTAACAATGAAACAGCGTAGCGTTGGTTGGCAGCCCTGACCTGGTTACAGACGTAAGTATGGCCTTATTAGGCGGACACAGCGCACCAGGAATCCGTTCCCTTAATATACGTCATCATGCTGCGCGATCAAACCTACGCCTCTGTATATATAACGAGAGAATCACCCAGAAACCCCATTTTGCTCATTTCCGATAAAATTTAAAGTTTCACCCCCTTTGAACCGAATGTAAAGACGTAGAGACTCCCAACTACGCGCTCGTACACCGAGTTGTACAGACACCAGGTGGAGCTGTATGCTAAACATTTTGTTCTGCGAGTTAGAATTTGCATTAAATGGAATAGAGGTTCAAGTCACTGCCACCATTTAAACCGGTGGAATGAAAGGAAAAGTCGGATATGTGTTAGTCGACACGAAAGATTCGAGAATGTGTGTCAAACCCAACGAGATCCTCCTAGCCTTGCTACGTAAGTCTTCGCTTTGCAAAAAAATCTCCGCCTTTGCATGAAGGTAAAACGGAACATGTTAAGGGGAGCAGGTATCTTGGAAAAGACTCCACGGTTTACCGCGATGGTTACTAATGGGTGTAAACTGACTTATATAGAAAGAGACTAAGGCGGCCTACGGTTGCCCATAGAGATTATCTTTCAGGGGATTTTTTTGTTTGTTTGTTTTATGAATTGTGGAGGGCGTGGTCAGCATGAAAACCGACCGGTTTAGTGCCATCTGCCACCTGTAATTGACAATAATGTCACGTTTGAACTAAAAGGGTTTACCGGTTGAAAGGGCGAGAAGCTGGCGACCTCTTGGTGGCATCCGGGCAATATTGAACAGACGGTGCCAGGCAGTATCCAAAAAGCTTTAGGGAAGTATTTAACAAAACAACAACAACAACAACAACAAAACAAGAAAATCTGGCGGAGCTGTCCAGAGAACACTGGGGCGTGTCAGAAGATATCTCCGGTCTGTGAGCAGTTAGCAGGGTCAGAAGAAGCCCCTAAACAGTGTCGAAAGTGGGTCTCCGGGAAATCTTACGCAGAGACCGGCAGGAAGCCTCCGGACAACTACATTATGGAAGATTTTCCCGAAAATTTAAGCCGTTGCTTTCGAAATCTAATTTAAAAAATAATGAATGAAGTTTCGAAAAATTATAAGAAAAACAAACAAACAGGAACGAGTGAAACTGAACGAAGGAATTCTGGAGAATTCGCCTTTTAAAGGAAAACGTCATAATTAAACTAATTTTACTTTCTATTTTTGCAAAGGAAGTAGTAGTTTGTAATACACGAACAATATTATAATTAAATTTTTTCTTATGTATAACGTGTTAAATAATAACATGAGAATATCCTAATTACCCCGAAGTGTGCGTGTACGACAGGAAATATATTAAACCCTCTCACTATCGCATCTGATTTGACTCAGACGCCAGGAATGCAAACTTGTCTGCTAGCAGCAGCTGATGCGTCCAGATTCTCCCAACGCATCGCATTTTAACTGTACACAACAGAAATCTGTTTACATTGAAAGAATCAACGAATTATTTTCCCTCCTCCGCGATTGGACGCCCGCCAAAACCTTTGTGTTGATTTATCTGCGTCGTCCTGGAGATTATGTTCCTCAACGTTTCTTCCCCCCCTTTGTTTTCATATTTTTAATCTTAAAAAAAAGGGGGGGCTAAACCTAAATTATTCAGGTCGTCTACAGGTCTTTAAATTTCAATCCGCTCAAAGTTCTAAAGTAATTTCTAATCTTCGCTTAAAGAAATGATCTGAATAAAAGGATAAACTGATGATATTTTAGGTACAAACTAACCCCAACTTACGGTTGTTATAAACACGTGTAGACAACACTACAGTTCTTTTATCAAGGTCACAAACAACTTCAAATGCTTCATAGTTGCACATCGCTACTGTGTATAGCTTTCGTTACGTGTCACAGTTATAGGGGGCGCGGTGTGTCGTGCCTCAAAGTTGTATGGTATGGTGAACTGCTAAAAGTGTTCTGGTGTTTGTAGCTTTCTAACTTTTACTTCAGAAGAGCTCGACACCGTAATACGTCGTCATGAAACATCGATATAAAATACTTATACTTTTATATCAAGTAATCTTAAACCATATCATAAATAGCAGTGATACAAGTAGTTTTAGCTTTTCTTTTACAATGAGGCAGGAAGCTTACACGAATTTTAGAAAACCCCAGGGAAGACAGTTGTAAAACGATGGACGTTTTCAGTACCGAGAACTAACGCCTATAGTTAAAAAAAAGAAGTTCCCCACTCTTGATATTTACCCTCGATAAATGTTAAAACTGCGTAGACCTCGATTTCCCTTTTAGCTTCGTTTCGAGTTGCATCTTGCTACAGATGACCACCAGTACGCATCACGTAAACTTCCGTCGAGATGCGTGTCTTGTCAAAAGCCGACCTGTAGCGTTTAACAGTTCCTCTTCTTTCCGAAAAGATTGATATTCAAAACAAGGCTATAATGACACCACGGTGTATTCTGCAATGATGTCGATGAAGAAGAAGAGACACCTTAGTCCAAGCCAAGAAAAGACAACATGAACGCTTTTAAAGTTTTCTATTTTGATTAATGCAGCGTAGCAATTGAACTTTCTGGGACCATTATCGGCGAAAGACGTTGTTTCTGCTCATTCTTGCCTTGATCGCATAACGGAAGCTGGAAGCCTCAGGTTTAGACCCATGGAGTCGATACATCCTTATTTATAAAGAAAGAGCCTTTCTGGTCTCATTGTACGTCTTGAAGAATCCTTTCCGTATATAATACATGCGACCTGACTTACGCATACCCCCTGATGTATTAATATTGAAAACTTCATAGAAATTTCACATTAATTTAGGAAAAAATATGACGATAAGTTCTTCGCTTAATCTGACTGGCCAATAGTACGACGATTCCACTGATAGGCGATATCAACGATGCGGTGAGATAACTTGGCGCCAATATAGCTTTCATTGGCCGCTATATATGTATCGCTATCTCGCGATCGACGGCCGCAGCACCACTTCCTGTCTTTCTTTTAAAGACAATTAAGATTAAATCTTCTTTCAATCGAATTAAATGGATTTTAGATGTATGCTGTTTGTGACTTTATTTACAACGCCAACTTCATTTTTCAATGTCTTCTCTCCTCTGTCATCAATTAAGATACAGTTTTTGTAATGATACCAATGAACGAGAGATATCCTCATTACTGTAGTATTACTGTTGATAAATATCGCGTTAAACCTAATTATACAGGAAGGGGACAGTAACGTGCCAGTTATAGAGACGATTTTATTGCATCACCATGTGCTATTAAAGAAAACATCTAGTGTTCAGTGTTGCCTCGACTAAAGAATATTATAAAAACCAAAGAAATAAGTAAATGATCTACCTAAACAAAACTGATTAATCACGTATTAATCACGATATAATTACTCCGTTAAAAATACTGTTTTTCAGTGTAATGCACCATTTTAGGCGCCACTTTAACGCAGATAATCTGAGGACTTCTTTAGTCAGGTGACCGATTAGTAAAACGATGTTATCACATATGCACATCTCTTCTAATGTTACACCGAATTTGTCTCGAGCTGTCAGCGCCATCTATTGCTGCGAAATACCGAGTTAACCAATTAAATGTGAGCGATCGAAATGGTTGAAGAACTAGAAAGATCCGGGCTGTACAATCTCGGGGTCCTGTAATGACGTTTTTCCGACTTTCCACAGAGAAAATTTAAGAAGAAAGCAAAATGTTATGGGTGTATAAGCCGCGGGTTTAATGAGCTCCTGTATAAAACTTCCTGCCAAGCCAGATGTGCCAGTCTTCGGGGTTTTTTTATTGGTACCAAACATTTGACCACAACCACCAATTTTCCCTTTACTTTCATCAGTATCATTAAAAAAAACAAAAAATCAAATAAAAACACTGCCAACAAAATAGTATGGAACCAGCCACTGATCTATGAATAGCCAGCGAAACATTCTTTAATTATTTATCAGCTGAAAGATAAATTAAAGAAGTAATGAGATAGGCTAGTGGTCTATAAATACGATCGTCCTTTTAAATCTGAGACGCACAGAGAAATAGAATTGGATGTACGCATATCTTTTCAATGCTTGGGCACGGCTCCCCCCCTCTCTCTCGTTAAATAATTCCTACTGGTTGCAGAAATTAACACCAAATCGTTTCTTAAATAAAGCACGGTAAAATATTGGCGACAATATGATGTATTTCGAAAAGGATCGATCAATCTTTGGCGAATAGTAAAGCTGTGTTGTTGTGTTTTTTTTCTTCAAATAGCTGCATCAATGCATCCTTGGATGTCTCATCGCGAATAGAGTGACTCCTGCTGACTTTAATTTTAAATATTAAATACATGAAAAATACGCAGTGGGTGGCCTCACACTGAAACAAACCACGAAGACATTTTGATTATAGAAAATCTTGTCCGAGCAAAGTTCAAACATAAACTGTTTTGTTGAGTTATGTTACTACACATATAACTATGTGCGTTAATAAACTGATTATCTATGATATAAGGCACGTTACCAGTAAGTATATTACCTCAGACCAAAGCCTAGTAAGCAACGTGTTTATAACTGATGTTATGCTGACTCAGCTTCTACATTAATTAACGTTTAGTTTTAAAGATTGAGAGTGAGCTTACAATCGCAGATGTCTGCGTAGGGTAAGACAATTCCTACACCTTCCATCTAGATACACACTTTTGATAAAAATAAGTGCCCTGTTGAAAAATGCACACTTTTGCCTGTCTTTATTTTGGTAAAATGTCGACAAATGTAAACAGTAAATGAAAAAGAATCCAACTGTTTTTTGTGAGGAAAATACCAGTAGAATGAGGTATGCCAGCAGGTATTCAGTTATTCGGCTTAAACAAGTGCGACTTAATTTTAGGAATTCGGTTATTCGTAGATGCGACCTATTTATAGATTCAGTTTACATCCAGATGCGACATATGAAGAGATAATGCAATTTATTCCCTAGATGCGACCTATTTATAGATTCAGTTTACATCCAGATGCGACATATGAAGAGATAATGCAATTTATTCCCTAGATGCGACCTATTTATAGATTCAGTTTACATCCAGATGCGACATATGAAGAGATAATGCAATTTATTCCCTAGATGCGACTTATTTAGGGATTCTGTTTATATCCCGGTACAACTTATGTATAAACGATTCAGTAGATGTGACTTAGTTACGGATTCGGTTTATAATGAAATGTGATTTGTGTAAAAATGACGCAGTTTATTCGTAGATGCGCGGTATGCATGATCTTCATTTTATATGCTCTAAATACAGTTCCACTTAAAATTTTGACACGAGGATGCAAAGCAAAGATGGTTAAACCAAAGTAAAATTAATTTTACTTTTTTACTGCAATATATATAAAAAAATAATTAACTAGCAAACAATAATTTAATTAGCTAAAATAAGTAAAATCTTAAGTTTTGTGAATTATAAAACAATTACAAAAACAATTACCTTAGTACACGATGAATAAATGAACTTTAAAAAATTTATTATTTTTTCAAAAAAAAAGAGAGGCTTTTGGAATCAATATCTTTTTCTGCCATTACGTTCTAAGAACATTAACAACTTTTATTTTTGCAACGATCCGATAAAGACAGTTTAAATTATTATCACCTTTGCCATTTTCTCTCAAAATGACAGCTTGTTTATTTTCATTCAAGATTTAGAGATAATTAAAAAAAAAAATCATTACGAAGGAATGTTTTGGTATTTGGCATTAAAAGCAGAGAGAGAGAGAGAGAGAGAGAGAGAGAGAGAGAGAGAGAGAGAGAGAGAGAGATCATAAATGAATAAAATGTTAGTAGTAATCATGTTACTTAGTAGGTAGCGATGTCAAATAAAATCATTAATACTATTAATTAGTAATGTTTCATATATAATCTCTATATTAGTAGCCGTATATAGTGACATGTATGTATTAGCACATGGACTTTACACTATGTATGCTCAGCAAAGCTGGTTGCAATGTTAAAACTTTGATCAAAATTTTTTAAGCAAGGTACTAAGGTGGATGATATGATGTGGATAAAAAGCAAAAACAAACTTTATATTCAACAAAAATAAATGGAGCCCCTCAGAAATATAATGCAGTTGCCCAGCCTTCACGATGCTTTATCCGAGTTTCTTATAACTTTTTTTAAAAATCAAACAATTGATATATTATATACAATTTCCAATAATAATAAATAAAAAATTCAAAATCGTTCTAGATTTCTTTCTAGCCACCAGCAGTACTGACTTATATAAAGAAATAAGAAAGGTCTTTGCTTCTATGGTTGTTATGGTTACTGACTTATATAAACAAATAAGAAAGATCTTTGCTTCTATGGTTGTTATGGTTACTGACTTATATAAAGAAATAAGAAAAGGTCTTTGCTTCTATGGTTGTTATGGTTACTGACTTATATAAAGAAATAAGAAAGGTCTTTGCTTCTATGGTTGTTATGGTTACTGACTTATATAAAGAAATAAGAAAGGTCTTTGCTTCTATGGTTGTTATGGTTACTGACTTATATAAAGAAATAAGAAAGGTCTTTGCTTCTATGGTTGTTATGGTTACTGACTTATATAAAGAAATAAGAAAGGTCTTTGTTTCTATGGTTGTTATGGTTACTGACTTATATAAAGAAATAAGAAAGATCTTTGCTTCTATGGTTGTTATGGTACTGACTTATATAAAGAAATAAGAAAGGTCTTTGCTTCTATGGTTGTTATGGTTTACTGACTTATATAAAGAAATAAGAAAGGTCTTTGCTTCTATGGTTGTTATGGTTACTGACTTATATAAAGAAATAAGAAAGGTCTTTGCTTCTATGGTTGTTATGGTTACTGACTTATATAAAGAAATAAGAAAGGTCTTTGCTTCTATGGTTGTTATGGTTACTGACTTATATAAAGAAATAAGAAAGGTCTTTGCTTCTATGGTTGTTATGGTTACTGACTTATATAAAGAAATAAGAAAGGTCTTTGCTTCTATGGTTGTTATGTTACTGACTTATATAAAGAAATAAGAAAGGTCTTTGCTTCTATGGTTGTTATGGTTACTGACTTATATAAAGAAATAAGAAAGGTCTTTGCTTCTATGGTTTGTTATGGTTACTGACTTATATAGAGAATAAGAAAGGTCTTTGTTTCTATGGTTGTTATGGTACTGACTTCTATAAAGAAATAAGAAAGATCTTTGCTTCTATGTTGTTATGGTTACTGACTTATATAAAGAAATAAGAAAGGTCTTTGCTTCTATGGTTGTTATGGTTACTGACTTATATAAAGAAATAAGAAAGGTCTTTGCTTCTATGGTTTGTTATGGTTACTGACTTATATAAAGAAATAAGAAAGGTCTTTTGCTTCTATGGTTGTTATGGTTACTGACTTATATAAAGAAAATAAGAAAGGTCTTTGCTCTATGGTTGTTATGGTTACTGACTTATATAAAGAAATAAGAAAGGTCTTTGTTTCTATGGTTGTTATGGTTACTGACTTATATAAAGAAATAAGAAGGTCTTTGTTTCTATGGTTGTTATGGTAGTTAAATAATCCTAACATTATATTTACTTCGTATCCAATTGGGAAACTTTGTTTTTCACATTTAAGGTTTTGGTTGATAATAGCTGACGCATCCTTTTCTATAAAGTTTCTTCTGTTCAGTATTCCCCATATAATAAAGATTATAATTTTCCCGCGTGTTTCTATAAATAGCGGTCGCATGTATTTCTAAATTATGTTTAAATCGAAATAATGAAATAGGAATCATAATTCAATAATGTGAATTTTAACACTAATATGCTGAACAATTTTTTTTTCTTCTGTTAACAGATTAATGATATGAAGTTAAAAAGAAGCGTCAAACTTATAACAAAAAAAGATGGAATAAAACCCTGAACTCTTGGTACATCCTGTGAGAAATATAAAAAAAGTACTGTATTCTAGAGCTGGGCCTCTAGTTTGTTGTCTTGACGCAGCAGTGTCTGTCAGTTCCTTATCTTTAAATACAAAGGCTGCCTCTCACTGGTCTCATTTTGTTTATTCTAGTAAATCTGAGCTGTGCGACTGTTTATATATATATATATAACCAATTACTGTTAACATTATCTTATTCTTCAAATCCACGAGAAGTCATATACACTCTCGGTCTATAAATAATAGCATGATACAACCCCCCCTAAAAGATTCTTTAAAAGGGGGGGGCATCTTAGATACACAAGCTTAAGATTGGAGCCGTGACACCGATCTGAGGGAAACATGACACCGGAATCGATAGCTGGTACGCGAACATACCCGATGCAGTTCGACTTTGCTTGATTTAACAGCAGGACTAAAGAGGTGCTAATAAATACCACTCTCTCAGCTAAAGCAGTCTCATCCGACTTTGCTATGATAAACGTAATCCGCTTACCACTGCGCTTCCGGAAGACCACAGACTTCAGATAGCCTGCTTTCATTAAGCCAGTTATTTAATATAAACCTCTCTTTAATGGATGACGCCATGGTGTATCGTCGTCTCTGTGAACCCAGAACCAGGCACGAACTGAAAACAAATTCAATAATTATCAAAAAAATCCACGAACTCTAGTCCCCTAATACGCTCTTTTAACGCCATTGCTGTGGCTAGAGGCCTATCGATTAAGTATTAGATTCAGCGGGTCAGGGATCAACGTGAGCGACTTTTGTCTCATCAGGATCTGATCCGAAAAAGTTCCGATTTCTTTTTGTCTCCATGAGATGGACATGGGCCAATGAGGCAGGCGCTGAGGACTCCGCGAGTTAAGGTGAGCCGGAGCGGATCGTTATATCGATCGATCACCCCGACTAAATCTGATTAAAAGGAAAATACGACGGCCAACCCTTTGTTTCATTTAGCTGCAATCACTCAGCTAAAATCCCGACTTTACGGACGAAAGCAGAGGAACCGGAGAGAAATTTAGCTCTGAATTCTGCGTAATAAGCCTGACGTCCGATCTGAAATCTAATTATTTTGCGGAGTATAGCAGCAAACGAATTAATCCCCAGATTTCTTACTAACGGAACATCCTCAGGAATGGTACGAGCGCAATCCTCCTTTTAAAAGAAAAAGGTAATTATGTTTATTTACAGGCTGCAGCCTGTGCATGAGAAAGACAGTATCCGAAACGCGCTGTTGGAAACACCCAAACTGTGGCAGAGATGGCAATGACTGCTTCTTGCAAAGGTATTGACAACTGGAAAATAACAAACAGCCCGATGGAGGCAAACAGCTGTATGTTTACCTGGCGCTCAATCAATAAAGAATTAACGGGACAGTAAATATTTAATTTCTCCAGATCCTTATCTAAAAAACGTGTCGCTAATGGAGCTGGATGTTGTCAAGATAGGTTTGTCGGGGGTCGATGTGTACTGAAACCACGCCAACCATTTTTTTGTTAGTTTGTGGGTCAAAAGCCGGTGACTAAGGGTATTGTAAATCCCCACGGGAAAAATAGTTTAGATCGATACTCTCTCACTAGAGAGCGCCCGAAATCTGTGGGCCAGGATGGAAATGGCGCTTCATAAATTTCGGATTTCTGCAGATATTACAAGAGAAACCCGAAACCTACCTAATAACATTTGGCAAAACTTGCAATAATTTATTGTTATTATTATTATTAAATAAATTCTCATAAATTATCATATCAATAAAATACGTAGATTAATTTGTTTTTCTAACTTCAAAAGCAGAAAAATACTGTGAAATTTTAACTAAGGGGAAGTCACCTTGACTTCATCTTTAACGACTGATATCAAAAAAACAAGATATTATCTCTACATGATATTCACGTTGCAACGAATGAGAAGGATAGTAAATCGTAAAGACGGACTGGTTCTTCCCCGAAAGTTATTAAAGATGGCGTACAGACGACGACCATCTCTGCATGATGTGTACATGACATCAGCTGTACTTAATCTTTAATGACACCACAAGAGAAACAGAACACCGTTTTTATAAGGCATTTAAATGGTGTAAAAAAAAACTACTGGCTGGGATGATATCGTCAAAAGGCTTTTGTGGGCAACCAGCAAGTGCCAAAAATAAAGAAAGTCAATTAAAATTGGCGGTGATAGAGTTAATATGCAGTAATTCTCCACATTACCACGTCCCTTTAAAATGAACTTTCAGAAAAGATGGAACCCCGGTTGATGTTTCATAGAGATGTATAGTTGTCATTAATGGAAATGGAATGACGCCGCGAGGGTGTCAATAAATGTGAATAGCAGACTGAGGACAGTGACGGCGTTCACTTTCATTACTTCGGCGAGACAGAGATGGATCCAGCTGCTGTTTTGAAGCCGATGATATCGCGGAGCGTGGGTTTTATGGATTTTAGCAGGTTAATGACAGGCGATTAAAATCGATCTATCAGGGCACCAACGATCAAGGGAGAGCGAATCGGTCGCGAAGTGATAAAGGAAAACGAACAGCGACACAATCTCACATGAAGGTATTTGTGAGCAATAGAAATTAAAATGCAGTTTATTTTTCCATAGACGATTTGGTCTATGGCCTAAAAGGACGAAAGACTTCCTATACAAAGGTACACATGGGAACGATGTGGTTGGTTTTCGGAATTCCTGGAACCTTTAACTGTTTTCAAATCCAATTTTTAATTGGTAAGAAAGAGACTTAGCTTGGATGTAGTCCTATGTGCTGACAAAAAGGTTAATAATAATAATAATAATATAATAATAATAATAATATAATAATATAATAATAATAATAATAATAAGAAGAGAAGAAGAAGAAGAAAGAGAAGAAGGAAGAAGAAGAAAGACTAAAGCAATATTTCTTAGCGAAGCAGGTCGCCTTTGCTAACTAATTGCAAACAGGACGTAATTATGAAAATGTCTTAGCCTTGGGATATGGATTCTGTCACAGACCAATTTACTTTTGTTTGTTTCCTGCCACATTCTTCAATACGGCTTAATTAAAGAAAATTTTAATGCAGAAATGATTGTAGAAATCATATGTAATTTTTAAAATGTCTTATATCAGTAAAACAGAATATAAAACGCGTATACGAAATAGCTTCCTGTTCTTACGTTGGAGCAAAAAATGTCTCTGTGGTTCCTTCGTTGATGCCAATCTGGAGATTCATTTAGTTTAGTAAAGTCAGAATAAGCGGGTATTAATTTAACAAGGATCTCGAAAACCTTATCCGTCTGTTAACACAGAGCTGTAATCCCCTTCATTTCACACCGTAAACACGATTCGCTATATTAAGTCGTGGTTCTGAAAATTCCCCCCGTTTCTCAGCCCCTGTCGCAGAATCCGATAGCTACGAGTTATCTCGTTTTAACTCATCACGATTTTGGTTTGGAGACAACTTTTGTATTTATATCTTTGCTTAAATTTGAATAATGAAGCTGTTATATGAAAACGTCAAAAGGACCGTTTATTGCCTGATTTGAGAGGGTTAAAAATCGGATACAGCCCGTTTACGCATAATTAATCCAACTCGCTGCTAAGAGTATTGTAAAAGTATACATTTATATTTTTTATATTTATAAACAAAACGATCGTTAGATTAAAATACAACAACAACAAAAAAAAAACAGTTTTAAATCCGTCTCTGCTCTGTCGTTAGGTTGTTCGGGCTGAAAGATTTAATTTTGGAATGTGACAGATACTGCGCTTCGCATTTCGTATTAATCGACCAAGACGAAACTCTAAGCCTGCTAGCAACTGAACGATCTACGGTTGACTTTTATGGCTGCATAACTTTCGTTTTTCGTTAGCTTATAATTTTTTTTTTTACCATCGAACTAAACTTAAATCGTGTACTTATTTATATTCATTATGCAATTAATGCTCCAGCAGCCTCAATGGCGAGTTTCTGCCGACCAGAACGACGGACCGAAGCCAAGCGTTTGCACTAATGGCTTCAAATTTAGAATTTTAAAGAAGAATCGCGCCCACGCAGCCAGCAAAGAATGATTACAAATTGAAACTAACCTGAGCCAGTTTACAGAAGTCAAAACTATACTTTAGCCACATTTTACATTGAGCAAAAATTTCCTTTAGATTAAGGAATGCAGTGTAAAGATGCCCTTTAGGATCTTAATGTACCTATTCAAGATAAATATGAATTGTTGTTCGGTTATACTATGTAAGCTATTTAAGTTGTGTCTTTGTAAAATTTCCATAAATTCACTTATTCTGTTTCTGGTTCAGTATATATATTTTTTTCAAGTTTTGTGATTTTTATATAATATATTGAGAGAAAATAATGGAGCCTAAATCTCCAAAATCAAGAAAAGGAGCTGAAACCATTGATGTCGGTCAGGGACGGACTTATGGGCTCGTGCAATCCATCATCTTGGCTAACTAGGATTTCTATGAGGAGCCCGGCGTTGAGCAGTGGCCAGGGTGCTGCTGTCTGGGCTGTTCCGGTGTCAGGCTTCTGCTTCAAATCTGAAGCGATGGTTACATGCATAATTTAAACAGCTTTATACATTGTAAGGCGAACGGACGGGTCGCCATGTCAGTGCCACACTCTGTCGCATCATCCGCTCCAGTCCTGTGACGCGGCGTAACGAATGAAGCTGTACAGGGGGTCCACTCGGTCCCAACCGATTCTAGAACTCGGAATCCTGGAGAATGCGAGAACTTCCGAGAATCAATAATAATTAATGAGGCGCAAACAACGTGGGGATTCTTTTCTTTTTTAGCAGAATGGTTTCGGTAATGTGTAGAATAGCGGTGAAGATAAAAACAATTTCCAAATGCGCAGTTTGTTCTGCTACAGCGGACCAAACGTCGTCTCTTTGTTTCATCTTTAATCATTTGCAAAAAGAACAACGAAAA
Organism: Nautilus pompilius; assembly: GCA_018389105.1. Lineage (NCBI taxonomy): Eukaryota > Metazoa > Mollusca > Cephalopoda > Nautilida > Nautilidae > Nautilus > Nautilus pompilius. Next base: position 1,247,144 of record JACATO010000084.1, on the reverse strand, counting down.
AGAGTAGAATCGCCATCTTTACATGATATTTGCATGGCAATAAATTGTAGCAGGGCGGCTCTGTACGGAGATAAATGGGGACAAAATACGCAAAAAAAAACCACGTGTCTTTTCTCACTGACGTCAGAGGACCGAGCTTGTCGTAAAAGGGTCCAGGTGGCGCCACACCGTAACCCTCTCAGCTCAAAATTACCAACTAGAAAACTGCGAAGCTAGGGCTGTTACTACTACATCAATGGATAATTCCATATTTCTCTTCCTCGAATTTCCGGGATGTGCTTAATCATTTCCATCGCGAACTATTCACCGAAGAAAAACTAAACCTAAACAGATGTGTATCTTTATTTCGTAGGCTTAGAATGAATAATGAAATTCATTACCAATGCAGGAATTATTCTGCATCCATCGCTTTGAAATATTTAGGAATTTCATTACCCATTGACGCCGAAAGAAACAAAAAAAATGTCGGTAAATATTAAAATAAAAGCCTATCTTCATTAGTAAATCACGGTAAATGTCGTGTAAAGATGGAAACTTTATGGAAATTTAAAAAACTTGTAATTATTATTATTAGGTGAATATCTTATTATGATTATTAGTTATTATATTAATTGTTGTTGTTATTAATTATTATTATTATTTTTATTATTATTATTATTATTATTATTATTATTATTATTATTATTATTTATTATTATTATTATTTTTTTTTTTTTTTATTTTTTAATACAAACTTCCAAAACATAAAAGACATCTAAAACTTTCCAAAAAATGAAATGTGAAATTTCATTTATTTGTAAACAGTATTTAAAAAGCAGCTACATATATTTTTTTTTTCATAAAATTAAAAAACAAAAGAAGAGGAAAATATTTGTTAAAAATTTTAAAACTTGTATAATCACACGGAATCTTTGAGATTTTAGTACATTGTACATTGACTAAGGCACTATCCACCTAGCGACAGGTGAAGCAGACGCAGTAAAAATGAAGGAAATTCCCGAGGCCATAAAACCAATGGTTCAGGATCGAAATTATATAATACACTCTCCAATTTCACATCAAAATATTTATATTTTGGCTGCCTCAACTCAGCTACAGCTACTCTATAAAGTTTAAGAGATCAGCCTTTAATTTCCTTCTGTTCGCTCGAGACTTAAAAACCGATCTCTTTAAAACTGAAGAGTGACTTTTCATAAATTCTGCATATAAGGCAAAGATTTAAAGATGGCTAAAATCGGTAGATTTAAAATGCACAATAAAGAGACTGGCAGACATCATTGCGGAATCACCGATAAAGCATCTTATTTATAATCAATTTATTATTTCACATTATGTGAATGTGTCCATTAGGGGATCCATACAACACTTTGACTACACGACTTCATGCCCGCCTTTGATGAATTATTTTACTGTCAAGTAGCCCCAGTCTGTGTGTGGGTACACAAATCAGAATAACCACGTGTCAGGGTATATAAATTGTTAATTGAACATTTATTATCACTTCAAGATTTTTTCATCAAAATAGCTACCTTTCATGCGAATACCTTCAGTGTCTTACTCAGGAACTTAAAAAAAAACAACAACAACATTGCCTGGTAAGTACCTCGTATTTCTCTGGCAATTAGTGGCGTAGCTGAAATACCTTGAGTAGACTTATACTCGAGCAAATCAGCCATGTTTCGTCTCACACAGTCACAAGTTCAGCAGGGTTTAGCTCTGGAACCTGAAAGAGGCCAAGCCATGATTTTAAGTCCTTCACATTATTTTTATTTTATTATTGTTTTTGTGAGGTACTGCGTATTGAGCTACGCGGGGTGCGTTGGATGTGCTTCCAATCATCTTCGTGTTGAACATAAATCATATGTCCCTCTGATGGAATTGCACAGCGTTAAAGAATGCTTCTCTCTCTCTCTCTCCATCTCTCTCAGTACTGACGTCATATATCGCTCTGTACTGATAAAATCTCTCTCTATGACGTCAGTACTGAAAGAGATATGACGTCATATATCGCTCTGAACTGACAAATCTCTATCGCTCTATGACGTAATATCTTTCTAAACACTGACGTCATATATCGCTCTGTACTGATAAAATCTCTCTCTATCTCTCTCTATGACGTCATATCTCTCTCAGTACTGACGTCATATATCGCTCTGTACTGATACAATCTCTATCTCTCTATGACGTAATATCTTTCTAAACACTGACGTCATATATCGCTCTGAACTGACAGATCTCTATCGCTCTATGACGTAATATCTTTCTAAACACTGACGTCATATATCGCTCTGTACTGATAAAATCTCTCTCTATCTCTCTCTATGACGTCATATCTCTCTCAGTACTGACGTCATATATCGCTCTGTACTGATACAATCTCTGTCTCTCACGAGAATTCCCATTTTTATCAAGTTACCAGCCAATTCTCTAGAATGCGAAGCTGCGTGTGATTCAGTTTTGTCGCGATTTCGCGCTTCGTTCCGTCGACTGCCGATATCTTCAGTACAGCCAGCTTCGACTGCCCTCTGGAGCCTGCGATCGGAGACCAGTGGCTCCACTGGACCGAGCACTCGCGATGGAAGCCGGCGGGCGGATATGCAGCGAGTTTGATAAACAAACTCTGGACTCGATTAAAGCGGAAATGAAAGAAGCCGAACCTGTACGTCGATGCAGTAAAACATTTCCATTGTTTCGACTCTGCGAATAAAGGTCTGGAAAACAAAAACAAAAAAAAACGAGATAAGGACCCGGTTTCTAGATGTTCTGAAAACCCGAGCAGTGCCCGCAGAAGTCGCCCGATCTTTACATCGTCTCAGACCTGAGAAGGGGTCAGTTTTTACTCCCCCAAAAAACGGGAGAGAATCAAACGATGGGGTCAGCACCATTTTTCATGAATTTTAATAAAACCGAAACCTTCCTCGCGACCGGGGACCCTTTTGTAACTAATCCGTAATCTGTACGGTAAATCTCTGAGTGCCATTTTTATATCTAATGTACTGCACAGATCCTGTTTACTCTGACCCGTGAGAACAACGGCGCGGTTGATTTATTGGTTCGACAGCTGCTTCCTCACACGAAGCGAACTTTCAGACTTTTACCAACAACACCAGACAGGATGCGTATAAACGAATAATATTTCATAATCTGCAGTACATCTGATGTTTTCCGCTGAAAGTAGATTAGTTTTAGTGTAGCTAGCGATGATCCGCGTATTATACACTTTTTGTAAAGCTTTATCCCGAGTGAAACAGGACGAGAAAATCGAATTCCAGTTATTCAGTCGAGTTTAACTAGTTACAAGGATCCGAGGCTGAAATATCTGTTCAGCCGCCTTCTCTGGGATCCCATTTGAAGCTAGAAGGTGTTGTATTTTGTTTAAACATTTCATCCCCTCCCCAGTGAAGGTCATTTGATGATAAGGAAGATGGTAGTTCTACTCGACAGTGAACAGTACAGCAGCTGTCGGGTGGTTACCGGACACGGCCGCGTTAGGCTGGGTCTCGTCGGCCATTTTACGATGGGAAAATACAGGTCCGGCTACAAATAACTTCTGTCGTACACGTGACCTGTGACGTCAGGAAGCAAGACGGGGAAAACGACTTCAGCGCCTCTTTCGGTCAGATTTTTTTCTCAGCATTGAACGTCTTGTTTGGAAGCCGCAAAAGATGGAATCGCACGCTCAAAAAACCTAAAATGCCGAAGTATTTTAGGAAACGCGACGTAATCGTCCTCCTGCGGGACCTGGGACACTCGAACGGCCAGCCAGCCACGTGTTTCAGGTCAGCACGACCCGTCCGGCCGACCAGGAACGGCTCAAAGCCGCTTTCTCGAGAATCGGATAAAGGGGCTCCGAAGTGGCGAACCTACACTGTACAAGCTACGCGACGATCAGGGAGGGAGGTAGAGGGGTCTTGGAAGAGACCTATAAAATCGATCGAGACTTAAGGCAACGACGTAGCGGCCGAGGCGGCGCAGTAGCTAGCGAGACTAGAAACTGTACTCGTCCAAATGAAATTAAACTTTGCCGAGCAAATAGCTCACGTGGAAGCTCACGAAATGAGCTCCATGAGACAATCAGTCGGTCGCACGGAGTGGGGAATGTTTTCCATTCTTTGAAGTAACCTGAGCGGCAGCCAAGAACACAATTTTTTTTTATTTTTCGGTTAATTTCCCTAAACCACTGCTTGCCGGACCCGTCGGTCAGAACACGTACGTCGTCGATTCTTGTGAAAAGTAACCTTTACAGTTTCAAACATTTTTTTTTTCTTGGAAATCAGCGCAAAATGGAACTGTACAAGTATTTTAAAAACCACCCAACTTCACTTAACGCAGACAGCTGGAAAGTTGCCTGTTTATTCGGTGGCACCTGAACGTTTGCATCGGAAGAAGTAAAACTGACGAGTTGGAAAACTGTTATATTTTGGCCGTTTACGACTTGACTTTGGATTTATCCGATGAGGAGCAATCGCAACTGGGCCGAGCAAGTAGATCTAAGAACTGGCATCACATTTCGCTTATCCCTTACCGATCACCGTCAGTTATATCGATTACGCCGAATTCGATAACATCATCTAAATCGACAAACATCGGAACGTGCTTTTCGATTAAATCGCTCAAAATACATGAATAGTCGGTCGACAAACCGACGAAGTTTCACAGGGAATTTCCGGGAGAAGTTCTCAGGCCGAGGAACGCCATAGACCGATTACCGAGACGACGTCTTTCGGACAAAAACCCCGGAAGCCTGGGTCTGCAACACGCGCCTTCACCACCGACTTGGAAGACACTATGTCGTTTTGTACTTCCACCGTCAGGGACGTAGAGAATAGTTCGTCTAGTACAGGAAATTACCGTTTTTATCGAAAATTACCGAACATTTCAAGCAAGAACGCGACCACTTGGACTTTTAGTAACCGCATTAGGCATTAGTGCCTATATTACTTATTGCTTCAATCGCAAGAACTGAACATGAACTCGATCATTAATCGATTCGGGTTCTACTTCGGGATAATGGCATTTAGGTTCAGGAGTTTATTAGACATTATTTCAATGTGGACACTTTGGCCCCTTTCCTTTTCTCTTAAATCCAAATATTTACGCTTAATATAGCAGTAAGAAATTGTTAAAAAACACAAATAAATAGGTGTATAAACGATAATTTCCTTTGTTTATGGAGGACTTAAGTTTTGAAAGAATATAAAGTCGTTGCATTTTTTAACGAAAGGTTAGATGTACCGTTTACTTTCCGCCGAGGCCACTTTCGATGGTATTCCAATGCAGTGCTGCTTTCCGCTCGGTAAACGGACCGTTTTATCAAATGCCATATTCTGAATCGGCGGTTTATAGGCCAGTAACCGGTCTAGTCTCACTGCAGGAAAACCTCGATTTAACGGGCTAATTAGGGGGGGTGTCCGTTAAATCGAGGTTTTTACTGTATTTCCATAAGGCGGAACGGATACGACGTTACGATCGTCATGGTTCGTCGGGTCTTCGATAATAATTTCCTCTCTTTTTTGCTAGGGTGAAGAATTTTCATTAACAAGCACTCTTTCCCTACCGCCTCCGCCTGCAGTTGCGGACTTGTCGGGCTGAGTTTGCGCCGCCACCGCTTCGATGCGAATGCCGTGAAATAGTGGAGCGGACGAATATGGCGGAGACGGTAAGCCAAAGGAAAGATGTACGGGCTCAGTGATGTAAGGAATTAATTGATTTGAAAATAGTGGCGATTATACAGACGCTTGATTATAAAACAGTGCGATTGTGTTGACTGTAAATGACGTTCATTGTTATGTGTACCGAGCTGGAGTAAAGTGTGCCATTAGTAACACACACACAAGCAGTAACTTAAAGCCACCAATGTCTAATACTCCGATTGACTTTTGTCTAAAACAAATATTGCAGTAAATATCACCATGATGGTTCTTGAGGTGTTCGAACATGGCTAGGATTCGTTAAACTGCTGAAATAACAAAGTAAGGATTCGTCAAGTCACTTTCTGCATCGCGCGTTTCGATTCTCAGCTTCAAGTCACGCGCGACTATGCCCCCCCCCTGCCTTTTCGCGTTCCCTGGGCTCTCTGGTGTCCAGTGCCCCGATGGCTACCAAGGCGTCTCCGCCGAATTTTTAGAAGAAAGTCATTAACGATTCTCTGTACTGTAGACGCGACGCTTCACGAAATTCCAGCGTGACGTCTGTGAACGAACTCAGCCGTGTAAGAGACTGATCCTACACCAAGATATCCCTCGAAATAACGCTAACCACGTGGTATCATTAACATCTTCCATTTGTAAGTTCGCATTTTTAAAGATGAATATTTTTGCTACTTTAAAACTTAATGAATACGGTATTTAAATCTTCCAAACTTTAGAATATATACAGGAAACGACCTTTCTCCTTTCTCTTGTCAATACAAACATGATATGTTCATTTCTTGTATATAACTATGAATAATTCGAAAAATTACCTTAAAAAATATCTACCCAATCTTGCTCCTTGCTAAACATGCTAATTCTTCGCGTATGTAAACTATACTGTTCAGGGGGTCAGTATCGTTCAGATCTAGTGCTTCTCGATGGGTTTTCAGGTCGCTTCGGAGCCTGAAACTACTGGTGATATCTACGTAGTCAAGTTAGAAATAAAACACACGCAGTTCGTCCTATATTGTAGCAGAAAACGGGCCGAGATTACTGTAAGTCTGGTGAGTGAGTTCTGCTGGGCTCTGACTTCGATATATTTTGCTAGACGCAAATCGGAATTGCTATCGATTAAATGACTGGACAAATCTCACCAAACTCTGAAACCTTGTCGCTGCTTTTACATTACTTAATTTATGTTCCTTTTCGGTCAGGGTTAGGGCTTCAAATGGATTTTATAATATGATTTCCCTTTTTATTATTATTTATTTTCTCTTCGCTTTGTTCCTTATCAATATTTGTATTAAAGTTGAAACTATCATTTAAATTATATATACAATTCACCGTGAGAAGTCATTGAAAAATCTCCTCCCCAACTTCGCAGGTAGAAACTCTAGTGAAGCGTCAATGACGTCTAGCAAAACGAAAGAAGTACCTCGAATTGCCCGCAAATACAAGAGACCGAGACGTCCAATCGGTTTCAGCTGCTCACGTCGTGGTTGTGGTGGCTTGGATACAGGAAGCAAACTTTCTCGAAAAGCGGGTGGAGTTCAGCCTGTGAAATCAAGTTGTGCGGGAAAGCGATCGTGTCGGTCCACTCTTTCTCATTTGGATTCCGATGATGGTATCCTCGAGGAAGTAACTTTGTTGTCGGATGGGGCACACAGTGAATCATCGCCTAGCGAAGATAATAATACAACTGATACTTCCGGGGCCTCATCAGGGCTCATCCCAGGAGAATTTAATTTACGGAATATTCGAGTCTTTTCCGTGATTAATGGCGACGCCACCTGGAATTTCGAGAGCGAAGAACGACGACGACAAGACAAATTGTTCTTGGAGCTTCTGGATGGCGATCGTATTGTACTCTTTGTGTTACGATTCTTCGCTTAGTGTGTTCCGTGTTGGTTCCGAATGACTTTGAAGGTCTAATGAAGGCAGTTGCGGAAAAATTGAGCGGAGAATCAAGGAAAGCAAGTTGTGGAGATCTGTTGACTACGATGGTCAATATTAACGTACATTGCCACTGAAAAGTATCCAGAGAAAAGTTGCTACTAGCGCCTTTGTGTTCATCTATGAGTCTAAAATCGTTGAAGACATCGTTCAGCCCGTTTGGTTAGGTAGAATTTCGAACGGGCATCGCGAATTATCGAAGGTTGATCGCTGGACAAGAGAGAGGAGCATATCTCGTCACCGAGAATCGAATGTCAAGAAAGCTGTCGGATTCATCTTGTAGCCGAGGAATATAAGAACTGTATGATGGGGATCGAATACTTTTCTGCTCGATGGTTAAGAATTGGTCCTACCACGATTTACGCGAATGAAAATCAAAGAGTTTGTCTACCACGACTACTTGGAATGTGAAAGTGCTAGTGAGGACCGAATTTCGTACGGATCATTTAGGAAGCTTCTTTCGTCATTAACATCTTTCGATCAGAAAGCTCGAAAATCGGTCGACTCTGCTGGTGGAATTCCACTCTGTGGCAATCTGGATATGACTCAGCAGAATGGCTAGCCCCTTGGCGGATGCAGCGCGCGAGCTCTACACTGAAAGGCATCGAGCGTGATTGAATTGTTCATGGAATATGAATTTGATGATATCACCTTGGATAAGACCATTCTCCGTCTCACGACTTGGTCTTTCCACCGTCAAAACGTTCAGTGTAAAGCCTGGGGAGGTGTACAGTGCAGCAGGTGTCGGATTCCGTTTTGTATTATGCATTTCCCAAGAAAAACAATTGAGGAAAAGCATCAGAGTTTGTTACGTGATTGCAAGGATAAGTTGGAGCGTATGATGGGCCACAGCTCGCGCGCACAATCGGAGAAGCCGAATTGCCTCAAGACATGAAAATCTTGTGACAAACGAAGTGATCCTTGTCATGGACCACGAGCCAGTATATTTCCGTGCAAAAATGGTGGAGCACCACGGAAAAAAGGGCATGCCCTGTCTTGGATGTCCACGTCCGATAATGGATACGACATCTCGTGTTACGGTCATACGTCCTCAGGTGATTCCGAATAGGGCTGCGTTGCCGTCCTTTCCATTTACGAAGGAATTGTGATCCGTTTGAAGGAGGATTTTCCAGATGTAAGAAAAATTAACGGGCAGCCGGACAACGCCAAATGCTACCAGAACGGTGTCTTGCTGTTTTTTGTATGCTGTTAGTGAATGGGGAACATGGTTTGAGGCTCAAAAGTTACGCTCACACTGAAACGCAAGATGGTACAGGACTGATTGGCGCTCATTTCGCCATCACCATGATGTTGGTAATGACTTTCGTGAATATGGGATTTAATGTCATTTCTCCGATGCAGTTGATCGAAGTAACAGTGGATTTCAGAAGAGGGCCGGCGGTTTTCCTGTTTACTCTGTACCGTGATACAGTCGATCAATTGTTTGGCCAGCAACACAGCCGCGCTCTCCGATTCTTGGCGTTTAAGGTGGCCAGATCGGGGCGGGTGTGGGGATGTCGAGTGATTGTGGGTGGTGGTGATCGGCTGCATTTGTACGAGTACTCGTCCATTGATCCCGTGGTTATCGATATCGAAAACATTGAAGATCCAAAGTTTTCAAGCGCTCACCCTGGTGCATTTGATGACGAACTCGAGCGTGAAGAGGATGAGCAAGGCGATGAAGTGGTAGACGACGGAGTAATTGATGAAAAAACAAGGCATTAGCCATGGAAGAACAAGGAACAAGAGCATCACTGACGGGATGTATTTCCGTAACCAGCTCGACGAATGGCGATGCACCTCGAATTTGTAGACAAAAGAAGCGAGAGGAAGAAAAGATGTGGTGACGTTTTTCGGGTTCATAATGGATTTAGAAAGAGACAGCGATGGAAGGAGGAAACTTGCACATTGGATGATTAGGGCCGCGATGCATTGCAGCGTGAAGATGACAGTGAGACTGAAACGAATGCTATTGTCTGTACGTTCCAACAAGAAGACGATGGCGAGGACGAGGACTCCAGATGCAGGGTGTGTAAGAAGATTTTTGCTTCCGCAGTCATGAAAACAAGACGTGCGCAAAAGCGCTAGGTGTAGCAACGATCTTTTTTCGTTCGGCTTGAGATATGCTGGCCCAACGAGACAGTGATGGTGATACAGATGCTATTAGCATGAGTGGTGAAGTGAGAACGAGGTGGAACCAACCCTTGGAGACTATACGACGGAAACCTTGTTGTCTGGATGGGCGAGTCGACCCATTTATGGTAAAATTTATGGCACCAGGCACATTGAAGGATTCAAAGAGGATATAGAATAAATGTTTATGAAGGGGGTGGAAAACAGTAGAAACAAAATGGGTCCAGGTCGAATGCTCGAAACTTTGCGAAAGAAGTACCTTGATTGATTCGACCTTCCTTCGGATACTGAAATTCGACAGTACATCACAAGTTTGACAGTAGAATTCAAGAAGTATAGGTCGTTGCATATCGCAGTGCGGGGACTTCTGGAGCCATTTTGGTCAGCAATAATGAGAATTGTTGCAGACAGCAATTACGTGATTAGTCCCACCGAAGCGCTGGTGACATTCAAGGAAGAGCACGAGGAAGATGAGCATCTTTCCTACCGATGATAAAGTTAAAGGTTTTATCAGTTCGTTGAAGCAGAGGCGCAGCAGTAAGTCAGAATTAATCACGTGTGCTGCCTGCTTCCCATGTTGTATTGCCTCGGGACTATATCTGCATGCTTTAGTATACATTTGTACTATGTAGTACTGGAAACTCTGATACCTTTAACCGTTTCATTTTTCGTTCCGAAAGATGCTTTGAAATCTGTGTGATGCGATACGTTCAAATATCACCGTTTCGGTTGCTTCTGCAATGACGACCTAGGGAACGTCAACAGCCCCATAGTAAAGAGTGACCATCTGGCTCATGGGGAGCGGGGGTTAAAAACGAAACATATGCTGATATGCTACACAATGGATGACGTTTACTCTGCTGCTGCTACTGTTTTATAGTACTTTTTAAATGTTATTTTTAAAAAAATTCCTACCATATAACTATCCCTTGTTACTGGATCACAGACGGATACAGCCTCTCGCTGTTAAATTGATAGAATCCTCTATACCCGAGTTCGTCCCCAGTAGCGTTTGTGTCTGGTGCTATCGGCACAAAAGTATGGCCTCTAGCCTTTCATCCTTCCTGCTGAAAGAACCGGTAGGTGGCGTCACTTTCAGGTCTTCTACCAACCGATCTATCAATATACCGCGTTCTTGTTGTTTTTCGACACGTGGTGAGAAGAAAACATTTCTGTTTTTCGCAGGATACAATGAGATCGATCGATTAATCGAGCTCGGCAGCATGCCTTGGATTAAAGATCAAATGGAAACCGCGTGGGACAGAAAACTCGTAATACAATAGGATAATGTACGGTGGAAGAAGCCCAGATTGATTGAACGTGAAAGGACACGGGCCTAAGACATCGATACAATTCTGGATCGTTAGTTGTATTTCCATCAAGCGGACACATTCCCGTCTCAAGTGCTACTTTAGAAGAATAAACGTGTACCGATGTTCAGCTTCTTTTTTTTTGTTGTTTTGTTTTCCAAACCAGCTCAGAGTGTGTAATAAAAGGGCTAATTAACCCAAGTATCGGGGACTTATTTCCCTGTCACAATCGCTAGAGTTTAGTTCTAACCAGGACTGTTCTTGCGTGCAATGATGCTTTTCTTGCAATCGCGTTGGCTCCGCATCCGAACTCCTAGCAGGCAAAAGAACGCGGCTTCTAGACTAGCTCCAGCCACCTGAACACTATGAATACAAACGCAAACCACCAACATAATATTACTGCCATGAAGATGACTGGAAAGACCCAAGCTAACGCACAACCGTCTGTCAATGATATTACTTACCAACACCCTTCCGCTCTTAAAAACAAGTAGTTAGCGGTTGACATCACTAAAATATTTTCGTGTTTTATCAGTATTCCGTACAGCTTCCGACCACTGTAACCGAAATTGCTGAAAAGTGAACCAAACGCGTGTCTTCTATGTCTTGAAGCGGTTCCTTGTACAAATGAGGTAAATAACAGCTTTAATTTGTCTCTCTTTTCACTAATCACTTCAGGCAAGCTGCTTCCTTATTAATCCTTGTTTATAACCATCTAAATTTCGGAAACTGCAAAAATTTAATGGAATCAAATAGAAATTTTCATTAATGATAACTTAAAATACCACTTTATCTTTTACATTATTTTATCGGTGCTGATACGAAGTAGTCAAAGAAAATTAGTGAAGGTCGCATACGTTCTAAAAATTACTGTACGTACGTTATTTTACCGAATTTTATCTAATTCTTCATGAAGATCGTTCAATATCAATACGCTAGTGATGGAAAACTCCGCAATATTCTGGGTACAGAAGGGGCCTCATTTCAATGAAATAGAATTATAAATCATTATTATAAACGAGTACAATGCTATTTTTTTTTCTCTTAACAAAATCTGAATAATTTTATCAGTTTTGATTTCTGATTAACTGGAATATTTTTATAATAACCGCATAATATTATTTCCTTAATGAGCGATCCTTCCCTGCCGGAGGCGCACGTGCTTTCCAACCTGATTAGACAGGGACATTGTGATAGCTCCATTCTCGAACAATGGCATTGATGAGCCCGAAGATTGTCAGTCATGTCGCCACGACCACCTCGTAGTCAGTAGATGTGGCGGGCTGCCAGAATTACTACATCGGTCTTTACTAAAACATCTATAGATCGGCAAGGAAACCGGAGTATCTGGATTCGGCTTCAGTGGCCAGTTGCCACTATAAAGTCTGGTCTGCAACATTTTAAACTTTGTTTCAGAGGAAACTCGCGACATCCAACCCCTGTCCACTTGGAGTCGACGGCGATAACAGGTGTGTTTCTATCTGGGCCCAAATAATCAGCCTGAAGCCAAACAACACACAACTGCACAAAGTCAGGAAATTATCCTGACTTAAAATACAAATTTACAATACGAATAAAAATACATTTCTTAAAAAAATTCTTTTAACAAAAAGTGCGCATATTTCCCATCTCAGACCGGTCAGCTGATGAATCACTCGCGTTTACAATATCGTTTTAAAATATTTAGTGATTTTTAAATACGTAAAAATAAACAACAAAAATGTATTTCAAGATCCTGAAATATTTCAGCGAATACTTCATTCTGAATGGACGTCAGGGGTAAAGATGCTGCTACATCGAGCAACTTGTGTTTGTCTGCTTCGCAGTAACTGTCCGCGGATGTTTTGTGCGCTACCTCGGATGACTTTGATATGGTTGACGTTTAAAAAAAAGTCAAAACAGAACTGTGAACAAATTAAGAGAGAAGGTGGGAGGCGCCATTGGACACGTGGTGGTCCGATTTCTAAAACCCATGAAAGACTGTCAGAAGATGTTGGTCTTGGAGATGGAACAACATAGCAAAACTGGTTTCAAAAGTCGAAGGGAGAAAACTAAAACTGACATTAATTCTTATTATTATATGTTCAGAATACGTTCTACACCTTAGGATTATGTTAATCAACTTTGTAGCTTTCATAAAAAATGTATGGCTGTTGTACACAAAACATTTTTTTAAAAGAAGCGGTTCTTGTTCTTTGAGACAGTTTTAGTATAAAACATTTTAATTCTTAAACAAATTAAACACTAAGTTTCATCATCATATCTCTCTCTCGCTCTCATCATCTCTCTAATCATATCTCTCTCTCTCTCTCTCTCTCTCTCTCTCATCTCTCTCTCTCTCTCTCTCTCTCTCTCTCTCTCTCTTCTCTATTAATTTAAAATCACATCATCGTCGTATGTGTATAGTTTGACTGCATTCCACAACGTCATTACCTGTTAGTGACTTATCTTCTGAAGAGAATTTCAACCAATTATTTAAAATTCTTCATTATTGTTCTTAAGGAAATCCAACTCAAATATACACGACAAAAGTAGAAGCCTCGGGAATTAATTCAAAACTTGTGAAATTGAAAGTGTTCTTCTAGATAAACTGCATAAATTTCATATTAGTTTATAAATGTGATGTGGAGGCAAAACCTTCGAAAGCTCTTAGTCATCGTGGCATCACGGAATTATTTCTGATGGAGCATCGTTACGAGTTTCCTCCTGTGAACAAGGAAGTGTAAAAAATAATCGCACACCGATTCCATAGTGGCCGTGTCTGATTCGGTTGTGAACACGGACTAAAGGGCATCGACTACTCGTAACCTCTTATTAGATCGTCCCGATACTCCGCTACTGAGAAAACTTAAAATAGTGAGTGACAATGAGATTCATCAATAATTTCAAATTGATATGACAGTCAATAATAACCTATATGTTCATGCAGTTTAGCTGCTAAATTTCTGTAAAGTCGCATCTATTATTTTTCAGTGTGTTGGTTTGTGACGTCGATCAGGGGGGGGCGTCAAAACGAGGAACAGGGGAGGTAACTCAAATAGGTAGCACCCAGCATTCATTGCGGTATGTCCGATAACGAAACCATCACACTGCGTTGAGCCAAGATCGATCGCCCGCTTTAAATCCAGTAAAGAAATACCCGAGAGTTACCTAATCACTGGTTTACAGCGTTTTCGTGAGATAGATGGCGAAGGAGGGCCTTCACGAACTCTCGGCGCGAAGTGGCCCGACCGACGTCCAACAATTGTTCAATTGTTCTCATTCTTTTTCAAAAAGATTTTAGTTTAAAAATGAAAAAAAAATTAAAACTGTCAGAAAAAATATTTACAACTTTTCAACACTCTGTGTGACACTGGATATTTTACCTTGACCTTGCCTGCACTAACCCTAACCCGGAAGCACCGATTAATAGTATTTGTACCGAAGTGGTAGTTTATTTAGTCAAATATACAGTCGTGATCAAAAGGACGTGGAGCGGAAGCCATAAACTTTGTCGTTACAAAGGATCCGGTTAAAGGGGAATAAGATTTGGGGTACAAGGCGGCCCCGATCGAAGTTCTTTAAAATCTACTATTACAAAAAAAAATATCAAAATATCTGGTGGGTTTTTTTTTTAAAGAGAAATAAGATATCAAGCATAAATCCATTTTACAGTATTGAAAGCTGACTTATTCAGGGTTGGTTTATTTATTAGTGAGATGATGACTCTTTGAATATCTGTAGTTCTAAATACCACAAACCATTGTCAACGAAAAAGGAAAAAAAGACATCGTCTCTGTGCAGGTACTAATGCTTTCTACCATTTAACAAGCAAATGCTTGTACATTTCACTGGAATTTAATATTAAAACAGCTTTAAATTTAAAAAAAAAATAGAAATAACAGTTACGCATATACCTAAGTAGAACACGGATTGATGAGCTGAATAAGTTTCGCTGGTAATTACAAAAGAGTTTTAAAAAATTATTATTATTATTATTAATTTGTTTGTAACTTTTCAATGGTAATGATAAAGTAAAAAAGTCTGCAGTACTTAGAATTTTCTCGCGTACTTGCCCCGCTCCGATTCTGATATGAAGCTTCGCCCCCATCCCCTGCCGAAGGATTCTTCAGCATATGGCTAATTTGGATTCAGAAGACTTTCCTTCTGTATTTGAAAGCCAAATCATTCGCAGAGTAGCGCAAGTTAAATGTACAATCAATACGAGAATAAGTAATAAATCTTGATTAGTTGCAGACTTGGATCTCGGACAAATCTGCGAGCTTTTTTTTTCTCCCTTTGCACAAAGGGGAAAAAAAATCGAATTCTTAACTCTTTCACCTGCACACGTCTTGTCGTCACGTGTCACAGAACTTCGTGCTCGCCTGTCTGAACTTGGCTTGTCTTCACTGTCGCGAAAGGTCACAATTTCACGCTCGAATAACTTATGCCAGACCCGACACACGCATTCTTGCAGCTCACGCCTTTCTTTGTGAGGAACTCCATTACAGTGTGTTTTTTTTTTTGTTGTTGACGCGCTATTCAAGGCGGACTCCATTTGAAGCGGCTACTGTGCTGCCACCTACGGAGCGCGCACTACCGATGACACTGACTAGAAGCAGCACTGAAGTTCTTGTGCGGAGTAAAACGACATGCTTGCCTGGACCGTGGTTTTCCTGCCACTACCTAAGGCTCACTGCAACGTTTGCAAGTAAACAAAACGCAGTATCTACTGCGCGAGTTATCTCTCTTGATTGAAACTTTCACACAGACCGGATATTTAAAGCATTTAAACCATGCAGACACGCACGTCCGTGATTAGGGGGCGGCGGAAAATATCATGGAAATACACGAATCTAAAAATGACTGGAGAGAGAGAGAGGGAAGGGGGGGCGCTTTGACTGAATACACGAAGCTGGAAGCTTGACCACGTGTAGATAACGTCGCTCATCCCATCACGTGACTGCCAGACGGGCAGGCCAGCGAGAGACAAAGACTTATCCGATAGATGTGGATGTGAAGAGGTGGGATATTAATGAAACTGTATTGAATTATTGGGGGGGTCCTAGCATGATTCTATAGCCTGCTGGTTGAATTTTTAAAAATGTAAATAGCCACTATGACCCCCCCTCAGCCCCTTGATGTAATTTTCTGTAATTGAAATATGTTCACAACAAACAATCATGGATAAACACAGAAATACGCTTTTCCTGATTATGATGTTCCAAATGTATAATGAGTTTTATTGGGAACATATCCAGTAGCATTCACTGCGAACGTCTAGATTTTCAATTTTTAGTCTAAAGCGAGCTATTTTTTTAAAAAAACAGACGAAACCAACCATATGTAGTTTTCCTCGCAGAATCGATGTGAGGCGCGAAACCAGATGAGTCAAAGACGCACTGACAACTCAGACTCCAGTCACCTATTTTTTTAAAAAAAATTAAATACCGGAGAATCTTGCATATGTTCTTCACTCATCTCATCTTCCGGCCTCCAGTACCGTGGCGATCGATAAGAAAGACGACTATTTTGTCACGGCGTTTCCATGGTGACGATGCCACCATGCAATGTTACAGGTCTCTGCCGTAAAAGGAAAAAAAAAAATCTTTGTCCTTTTTGATGTCTTTCTCTATTCCTTAAGAAATCCGATGGGGTTTTTTCTCTCTCTTCCTACTGCATCTAGGGAAAGTGCCCTTTCCGGACTTGTAGAGAAAACCCACACAAATTACACATCTCATTCAAGGCTACATCTTCCATCAACACAAGAAATCATCCATCAGACTCAATTTTCGGAGTAACGAAGGATTCTTTATAAAACTAACTTTCAGGAAGAATGCAGTTCACGCTACCAAAAATATTTGGCTTCAGTAAAAAAAAACAACAAACAAACTTCCTGATTCCGAGCTCTTTTGTAAACATTTTAAACTATATATTTTTCCGGTAATCGCTGTTCATTTCTCTTGGAAAGAGACAAAAGATAATTACACAGGACACCTGCTGAAGGTGTTCCATTAACAAAGACAAAACTTCTCTACTATAAGCATACGCCACCTTTTAACTTAAATGTAACTGTTATGTATGATCTGGTTTCAACGTGATCCATCCCGGCGAACCTTATCCTGACTTACGGGGATCGAAGGACGTCTCATAGCAGGGAGTTAGAAGGAAGCTAGGAGTGGGTATTAATTAGCGTTGATGACCACGTAAGTTACCTAGATAGGGAAAACGGGGAGAAGAAATCCACAAAAATGCCCGAAGAAGAGCGAGACTAAAACGTATCATAGACGTACGCAAAATCGAGGACCTGAATCCGAACTCGAGCCTTAGACCATGGCAGTTTAGGTACTTAGCATTAAAGTGGCTGATCAGTAAAAATTATCAAATAAAAATAAAATAAACAGTTAATCATTATTGGTATTATGAGACCGCTCTCTTGTGATTCTGAGTTAGTAACAGTAGAAAATGAAGCGAGAGATCAAGATATATCTATATATGCAGACGTCTTTTATATGTCGTTCCTGCACAATTATGACGCACATCCAGTATGATATCACTATGCACAACTATGCTGCATACAGAGTTGGCTGTAGTCGGGGGGGGCTATGGCTTTATCCTTAAGCTATCGAACGTTTACTTTTTCTGAAATTCTCTTTAAACTAATGACACGTGAAAGTGACGGATATTATTTTCACCTATAAAGCAGATTGATCCTGTTGATCAGTGGTGGCCCTAAAAGAAATTGAAAGGGACTTTAATAGTGAACATGAAAATAAGAGGAGATGCGGACTCTTCGATTGGGAAAGAAAAAAAAATTAGATACATCGTTTTATTTCGCGAACGCGGTAAACGACGGGAAAATGTCAGTTGGGCAATCGTTAATCTTCCAATCTAAAAGAGGAGAAGATCAGAGAACTGAGCAGGTGGTGCTGACAGGTATGGTGCTGTGATTGTATTACCGTTCGGATGTCGGGGTGGAGAAGGGATTTGTAAGTGGCACTAAAAGGTGCTACTGAAACACTGCTGTTCGTTCACTGGAAAACAGGTGCGCGCGCACGCACCTCGTGGTTCGGTCGCCTGGCGGTAAAAGAATAAATTACTGCCTAATTAGAAAGGGTTGATAAACTGTTCTTATGCCTTCTCTCTCCGATATTCTACACACCAGGGCGAAATGCCAGGCGGTTTGTTTCGTGTTAGAATCAAAGTCTTTATAAGGGTAAAATCTCGGTATTTACCGAGCTCAATTACAGTGTTGTAAGGTGTAAAAACCAATGTTTATTAGGGTAAATTAAGGAGCATTTTACTTTAAAAAGGCAATTTTTCTCAGAGCAAAATCACAGCGTTGTTCAATATACCAACAGCGTTTACGACAGAAAACCCCAGTTCTGTTTACCATCAGATAACAGCGTTTATTAACGTAAAATCAAACAAGCAAACAACCACATGGTTTCCATGGTGACTACGCATTAGTTTCAAGTGAGTTCAAATTAAGTAAATGATACCATTAACTTGCTTCGTGAACACAGGGGACAGCGGCACTGGTTTCGAGAATATTACAAAATACGCGAAACAGTGACAGCCAGACGGTGGTTAGCTATAAACAATTATGATTATGAGCCACAGCTATTAATTAAATGGTCCTTTGTGGCCGCGAGATGTGGAACCGTTGTCATATATTTTAGGTACATACTGGTCATTACTTGGTTTCTAATAACTGCTGAAGGTGAATGCAATTAATACATCCGGGACCAACTAAACGTAAGGCAGAGCAAAAAAGAGTAAACTCAATTTTAAATATTAAGATCAATGTGTGAATAAAAGCTGTACAAAATAAATCAAAGAAAATGGTTTGGCCAGCATCATTCTCTTTTTCTCTGTAAAAAAGATGCCGATAGGAGGCGTCTTCTGGACCACATTAGTTTACTACATATATATGTATTATAAGCCGTTTAATCTCATTCTGACTAATAGAGAATTTTTCTTTATTTTATTAGCACTCGAAAAGTGATCTTTCCTCCACGTGATGTTATCGAATTACACCTGTCGACCTCGATAGAAGTTTGTTAATCCAGGTGGTGACAGAAGCCCGGAGGACTAAATTGAACACGGTGGCGAGGTCGGGTTCAAGATGGTAAACCCATGGAAACAAACCAACGGTAATTAGTAGCTATCGATTTTCTGTTTTAAATTATTTTAATGATATTTCGTTTATTGACTATCAATCGCCCTTTATCGCTCAATGCACGCACGAGTTTACTGTGGTTTTATCAGTCTAAACCAGAACTTTCTGTTGTTGTTGCTCGTTTGTGTTTTAAACAGAAATAAATCATATACCTTATACCTGTTAGTTTTAATCACGCATAAGCTGGACAATGAGTGAGATCAAAAAACGTTTACGTGGTATTCAGGTGGAATTAAATATGACGTTTACCTAATGCCACGTAAATAAATCGCAAAGTTGGCTCTTTGTACCGTGTAAGCGGTGACGAGGACGCGGCATCGTGACACGTGGTTGGCCAGCTCCGACTCTGTCTCTGATGATGCTGATAGATTTGTGGCGGGGTACAAAGAAACTTGTGGATATCTGGACACCCAGCTAAGCCGCTGTGAAAAACGTCTCCTTTCAACATAATAAAGGGGTAGATCTACGAG
This sequence comes from Nautilus pompilius, assembly GCA_018389105.1. Taxonomy (NCBI): domain Eukaryota; kingdom Metazoa; phylum Mollusca; class Cephalopoda; order Nautilida; family Nautilidae; genus Nautilus; species Nautilus pompilius. The sequence goes on along the minus strand of JACATO010000084.1, from coordinate 1,227,484 downwards.
CTTGTTCCTGCCCTGGTGTCTCGACATTGATATGCAGAGGCAGAAGGTCGGCTGAGATCTAACCCTGGTGCCATTTGCTTGGACGAGTTATCCGGCCTGTCTTCCGTCTTCCAAATAAAACACCGCAGATTACTTCATCAGACAGCTTGATTGATATCGCAGTGGCAGTGTCGTGGTACTATGCCAGACAGTGGTTGCTATGTGGACGGGTATAGGTTTTAGAACAGAAGAACGTCCGTGTGCTAGACTGACCATCCAGATCTGATCTCAGTCCTATCCGACATGGATGGGACGAGCTTCGCCGACTTATCGGTGCTCCACAGGCCCACCCTGAAGTGGTGTGGAGCGAAATGTCTGCGTGTGCCGCCAGTCCGTGAACTGTGGACTTCCTTCACATGCAAAAGGTGACCATATCAGATACTGACTAATTGGAATTCTTGTGTCGTGCGACTACACGTCATTTAAAGACGCAAACGTCAAAGCTGTATCGTCATTTTTACTGATGTTCGAACCCCATACCCGACATAACTAGGCGTTTTTAGTTTTAGAGTGTCTCGAAATGTAAACAATAAAAGCCAAACGTTTGGAAGCAAGCACAGAGTTTGTAAAAATGAAAACAACAATTGTTATATTAAATATGTAGTGTTGAAATTAATTATAGGAAAAATGAGAAAAAACTGTAGATAATGAAATAACACGTCATATAATCGCATCTCACGAATAAAAATGAAATTCTGTGGTGATATAGTAGACTGTGATTGGTTGTCATGCTGGCAGTCAGAAAGTGCCACTGCGGGAGAATGATAAAAGCATAGGAAATGATATCATTGCAATATGGTAAATGTATGGTGAACACTGTGGCTCCTAGGAAGGAGATATCACATGGCACGTGTATAGAAATCAATCTTAACTAGTGGAGACTAAGTTATGTGGCAGATTCCAGCTCGACTTCATGGTTCAGACAGCTGCATGCAAAAGTCTGAGAAGGATACGCGAAACTGGTACTGTTGGCAGTTGACGCATTCGTTGAAGGAAGCCAAGACTCTCCAAAGTACTTCATGGTATGTTCTCTACGTGGTAAATGACGAGCCAGTAGAGATCTCGGAAGTGGCCTAGCTGCAAGCGCAGGTGCTAAAGTTAAAGAACAATAAAGTACACATTAGCTCTTTGCTTAGGAGAAGCAACCAAACAACAAGACTAAAATGGTCAGCAGAAATGAAATAACAGGATGACCGAACCTGAAAGAGGCTGGTCTTTACAGAGGAGTCCAAGTCTAAATTTGGTAGTAATCAACGGAAGTTTGTTCTAAGTCGGATCGGGGAGCGGTCTAATAGTCGGTGTGGAACAGCTGCAATGGATTATAAGGATGGATCGATACAAGCGTTGGGCTGCATATCAGGATTATTGGCGTTGTAAATGAAAAAAATAAATAAGAAACTGGACTACCGAGGACTGGAAGGTTCCATGGATTGATGGATGAACGTTGTTGGTTCAAGACGTAGAGCGGGCATTTTCCGATAAGTCAAGACGCCACTCCGACAGGGAAATATCGTGGTTAGGGAAGCGGGGTTAGGGTTTGTACAGAATTAAGGGGACGATCTGCAAAATGGATTGGCACAATATTTTCTGAAGACCTGCAACAGCTTCTAGCATCTGACTGATTGATGAAGGACTTTTTCGGTTAGGAGGATAATGGCCCTGGAATCATTTTCATTGATGGCAGAAAGCGAGAAACAGGAAAATATTCTCCTAAAAATGGATTGGCCGGTCCAATCCATGGATGTCGCTTAATGAACTTCTGTGAGATGAATTTAACAGAAACGTGAGGCAAAATACATCACCGTGGTGGCATCAGCCCAACACATCAGGTAAGTCAGCAACATTAAAATAATTTGGTGATACCATGTTTCATATATTTGTGCTGTTACTTCATCACTGTGGCTATGTCACTGATCTGATGTTACTATTGCTATCCTTCAGATTAAGTTTTCTTCGTATTTTTCTGTATTTATTAGTATTCAGTTGATTCTGGTAAAAAAATGGAAATTTAATGTGGTATTCGGTTTCTGTTTTTCTCTCATTACCGATCCATATTGCGATTCTTCTGTTATTACTCGTGTACTAGCGGCACGAGGTAAAGGCAGTGCTTTACTAGTTATGGCGTACACGTTGACGTTGTTTGTTGGAAATGCGACAGTCTAAATTATGTTCTCTCAATAATGTTTACAGTGGAGCTCAATTATTTTCGTTATTGATTGCGTCGTTAACGTTAGCGTGTAAGATGGCGCCACTGGCTGCCAAACCTTGCTCGACACAGTTGTTCATATTCCGTTTTATGCAAAATGATAATTGTTTCCCCACAATCCAACGTGAATCCTTATCATGGTTCCCGTTGTAAAACATTTGTGGTTTTGCTGTAACCGCTAATGTTTCCTTCACATGGCACGTTGATGCATTTTACCGTGATTGCCAGTGTGTACGCCATACCTTTAATGTCGCTGTTGATCGATTTGTACACTTTTAATTCCTATTTGTTTTATTGCAAACCTATATTGCGCGCGTGTGTGAGGACGAGAAGGAAAGATTAGCATCTCACAACGATACAACGCCCAAACACACACACACACACACACACACACACACACACACCTGTTTTCTGCGGTTTTAAAATAACCAAATCTTCCTGGAAACATTATTTCAGTAGTCCGAAGTACACCCGCATAAATTGTGTTTACATACCTATTTTCTGTATTATTCCGTTCTCATTCTCAGCTTGTACACCGGCGTTGTTAATGGCTCTAAAAAAACCCCACATCATAGATAAGCTTCAGGCACGTTCGGAAGAAGCGTCCGGCGGTTAGGCTGATACTACTACTATTACTACTGGACTGCTGAGGTTGAGGGCCCAAGTTCGAATCCCGATCGAGAATCTCTCGGCTTGGTTTCCTGTCGTTCTTCTTCCACAGCCAGCTGCCGTGGGTTTCCTTTCACATCCGCAAAGAACAGTTTCGGTGAGTCTGTTAGATCGGCCAAGGTTGGAACCTACCCAGCCAGCACTTCCGGCGTCACACGTCCACCTGTTCCCAGCGTTCCTGGTTCCGGTCGCGTGTCACGGAAGACAGGGCAGCAACACGCGTTCGCCGGTTAATACAAATCTCAGATTTTAATTAGAAAAAAAAACAAAAAAAACAATTAAAACATCATAACTTATATGTAAGGATTACTTGCCCTTTATTTCTAAGAAATCTACTCAAAAAAGAGGGAAAAATTATTTATTCATTCGTTGGTTTCGTGAGTGTTTTTCTCAAACGAAGCGAACTACGCGAGCCATCGCAATCTTCGAGCGAGCGACGTTTGCCGTGAGCAGCAGACTTCATTAAACCTTCACCTTCCGCTGTCAGTAATCCACGACGCCGACATTTTGAAAGGACAGAACTTTTTTTAAAATTAATCATGAAGCAAACCATTGTTTAAACTGGCAGGAAGTAAATGATTGCTGTGGGAACAGAAATTTTAGAGAGAGAGAGAGAGAGAAATGACGTCAGTACAGAGAGGAAGAGAGAGAAATGATGTCAGTACAGAGAGAGAGGGGGAGAGAGAGAGAGAGAGAGAGAGAAATGACGTCAGTACAGAGAGAGAGGGAGAGAGAGAGAGAGAGAGAAATGACGAGACGATCAGTACAGAGAGAGAGGAGAGGAGAGAGAGAGAGAGAAAAGATACAGAAGAGAGAGGAGAGAGAGAGAGAGAGAAATGAAGAGGAGATAGAGAACAGAGAGAGAGATAGGGGAGGAGAGAGAGAGGGGGAGAGGAGAGAGAAATGATGATCAGAGAGAGAGTAGAGAGAGAGAGAGAAACTAGAGAGAGAGAGAGAGAGGAGAGAGAGAGAGAGAGAGAGAGGGAGAGAGAGAGAGGAGAGAGGGAGAGAGAGGATAGAGAGAGTAGAATGGTATAGAACAGTCAAAGTTGTATAGTCTATAGATACAAAGTGTTTTAAAATCAATTATGTATAAAACTTGAATTTTCAGATATTTGAAAGAATTCTATAATAGTTCATGGTCAGAAAATAAGGATAATAATACGAAAAAGAAGATGGCTACTTTTGAATGGGAGTTGGTGGCCAAATCGGACTGAGTAACAAACATTAGACTGACGCCATCTGTAGGGCGTCTAAGAAGTCGGGGGAAGAGAAGGTGACGTCATACAGCAATATTTAGAACGCAAGGATAGAAACCAGCCCAAGTATTCACTACAAGAAAGGATTCCTCGCCTTAAAGACGGGGAAGCAAGTTAATTATTACTAATTTTTACAAATTTGTGTGTATGTAAGAACACACGGTTGAAGCGAGCACACACCTTGCGCCGTTTAAATTCCCAGCGCATAAACAAATATGCGCTTCAGTGTAAACTTTCATCCAAAATCCAATGTAGTTGTCATCGTATCCCATTACTGCTGCTGTTATTCGGAAATACTCCCTTCTACACAATTACCCTCCCGAATATTCTCTTTGAATAGACAGTATAACGAAAGACATTGGTTTACAAAGGTACAAGACTTTCAAATTTACTAATTATAATCACTTGGTAAAACTAACAACAGCGACAACTACGTGAGTGCGAGAATACTATTTTGTTTTGTGACGTCATTGCGGAGATGACGTCACGTGGTATAGGCTTTATTTTGCGAGCCAATAGAACTCTCATAATGCAACTCGCTGATAGCAAAGTGATTCGTTAATTATAAGGCCACGAAACAGTTCACCATATTCATTTTATTCCTTTTGAAGATGCTGCTTAAAACTGCAGATAATAATGATAATAATAATAAAAGAATGGCTGCTAGGAATTTTAGTTCCAAATTTTAAGACAGAAGAGTATACAGTAAGATCTTTTAAAACTTGTGTGTGTGTGTGTGTGTGTGTACCTGTTTTAGAATATCTTCTAGACAGTCTATTATATTAAGTATAGCGTCAGAACACAACTGCCATGCAGTGGTAAGGTAGTTTGAAGGAACTGACGAAGCGCGGGGCCGGGGTTTTAGAGCAAAACGATAATAGATCTCGTTAAAAGAAGTAACTTTTTAGAGTTTTGTTTTGATTCCATTAAATCCCGAAAAATTAACCTGACAAGTTTCGTCCCTGTTACCATCAGAGAAAAACGTAACAATAAATATCCGTGTAAAGATCGTAGTTATGCCTAACGTTGTATGACGTTCAGTTGTGCGCCATAGTTGTGCATAGGAATCTGACGCGTTTGGTTGTACGTCATAGTTGTGTATGATAGTGCTCTGCATGGCATTCGCATAACTTCTATGCCGTAACCTAGTGACCGTAATCAGGAATGAATCGAGTTTACAACTCTGATAATACTGAGAGTAAAAAAACACAACATGCTCATATGGAATTACTACGTAGCTAAGTTTTACTTAATAATTTTATGATAAGAAAAGATTAACTTTTTGGTAAACAAATCCGTTCACTTTTCATCGCTTTTGATTTTTAAAGTTGTAATTGCGCATACGACGAATAATTTTAGTTCCTTCACCGAAATGATCTACATCGGTCTCAGGGAGTTAGCCGAGAGCTCCTCACAGCCCTTTAGTGGCTGATCACGTAATTGGAGGTCACATCACCACTACTACCGCAGTACATAATTGCCAGTTCTCTGTCGCAGTTAAAACTGAAACCGCCCCAAACTAACAATCTTCAACATAAAGATAATCCATAATTGTTATCCATGTACATCCCTCCCCCCCACACACCTGTTCAGCTGCCCGGAAGATTTAGGGGGTAAAATAAAAATGGACAGCTAAGATAATTTTACTTGTAAAGCGATATTCCTACATGATACCGAAACCTGTAACCGGCGATGTTTGTTTCAGTACCTCAGAAATGCACATCTGAATGGAATCAGAGTTAGGAAAAAATGGGAAGTTTTACAGATAAGCAGATAACAGTCGTTTTTAACAGAAAACACACACACACACACACACACACACACACACATATATATATATATATAGCACAGCCTGTAACAAATATTGATCGAGGATGAGGTTAGGCAGAGCTGAGTTCTGGTAAAGAAAGAAGTAGCTCTAAACAAGGCAGAATAAGGAAGTATTGACTTACCCTTTCGTGTTTAATTACTGTAGAAATATGCCTCGGAGATAACAAAAAAAGCTCGTTTTATCGGCTTTGTAGAAAATTATCTTTTGAAATAATAAAGTAATCCTGTATATTTCTGTTAACAGTAAAACAAAACAAAACAACAAACTTCTACTGATAAAAATGCGCCGACTTCGTGATGTGACATTTCGGGTCGTACGAGACGTGGATGTTTTGTTAATGTCACGTTAAATGCAGTATCCGCGAATACGTTAACGACAACCAACAAACAGTAAATTAGACGGAGCCCACAGTACTGCACTACTGAGTGTGTGTGTACCCAGGAGTGTCGGTGCAAATTAGAAGAAAACAAAGCAGGAAAGGAAAAGGAAAAAAAAAACGTTTTCTGGAAAATACAGTAAATCCTTTTCAAGTCAGCAGTTCGCTTGTTTAGCCGCGATTAGGAGGGGTAAAGGCAGAAACGTCTCGGGTGGTGGCTCCGTCTACAGGGCGACGACGAGCAGACGCCATCTTCAAACCCACGTACGCGGATGTCTCGCGGCGATACAGCAGGCAGTCTTGTAAAGGGAGACCGGGTACTACCGCTCCTACACCCTTAAGCGGCCGATCTAAACGCAAGAAGGAAACGTGTGAACAGCGACCCCGTCAAGGAACTAGCTGACTACTGGTAACCTGAACTTGCCCGCGTGCAGACGCAAGATGGCTGAACAGAATAGATGACGGAAGAACCGCTTACAGGAAATCGCCGGACAACAGCGACATAAAATGCGGACTTTTTTGGCGATCGTTTGTTGTTGTTGTTTTTTTTTAAAGTTTGGCCAAAAGTTGAATAAAACCGAAGTGTGGCCGGTAAAAGAAACAGGCGGATTAAGGAAGAAACCCGGTTTTGTTACTCGATGCGGGGGCTCGCGACCGACGGACCGGAAGTCTTCCTCAGCAAAGCTGACAGTGAGACCCGTCGATCGTGGTGACGACGGTGGCGGCTTGGTTTCTTTTGGTCGGACACCTGCTGTGAAGCAGTCGATCGCCGCCGCCTTTGCTCCCTCCCTAAACGTTTTCTCGAGACAAAATGTCCCCTCGACCCGCCGATCTTCTCGCCGGGAATCGGCGGCAAGCGCGATAGGCTCGGCATTTCCACCCTTGGGAAGGTGGCTGTTCCTCTTAATCGGTGAAAACGAAAGTGATTAAAGCAAAATTACGTCACGTTCAGGTAATTAGATTTTACTTTAATTTATCTAAATCCTACACTCTGCGGGGTGCCGCTGGAAACAGGGCCGACTCACTTTATGCTACTTCATCAATTAACTTTTAAGTATTGTTATAAATGACAATGAAATCTCTGGAATGTTTTCAAACGTGACGTTAAGATACCCAGAGTTAACTACCTTATTTCCTCCATAATCCGAAGGCGAATAACTACGTTTGGTGATGAGACAGCGGACGGAAAGGTCCTTTGTTCCATCTCTGAGGCCAAAGGTAAAGAGAGAACAAAACGTAGGGAGCACAGACATGTTTAGTGAGAGAAATCCGGTTTAACTATTATAAGTGAAATTTATTATTATTATTATTATTATTATATTATTATTATTATTATTATTTATTATTATTATGGATATTTAAAGTCTGGGTCTTTCGATGCTAATCGAGAGAACGTTAGAAACCAGTGTTTACGCTTGTAACCGACTGTGCGGTAGAAATTAAGAGAAAATCGGATAAATAACCCTTTAAAAGGCTAAACCTCGGTATAAGAGTGAACGGGGAACGGAATATTAACGGTAAAGCCCTTAGATGTACTTATATATCGCGGTAACAGCGGAGGAACGAATAATAATATTTTTTTTTTTTTAAAAAAATCGATCATGTCCTGATCCGACTGCGTGGAATGCGAGATGTTGGTGCATCAGCTACCGTCGCAGACGGCGGGACGGACGAATATAGGAGTAGATAGCCTACCTTATGAACATTTCCACCCCGGTAAGCTCGATACAGCGCTTGATACCCTTCCACGATTTCTTCAGCTTGAAAACTTGCTTGGCCGAGAGGGGCAGGCGTGGGTCTGTTGGCGGCGGTGGAGCCGGATCGGGGATTCCGTCCGCCATGTCTACCACCGCATCGATCTTGTTCGAAACAGGAATCATTTGCGGATGCTTACAGCCCATGAGTAATAAATTACGCTGCACGCCGGGAATGTTCTCCTACTAGCAGCCGATCATCTTTTCGGAAACCCCGGCAACCGGCTTCGGTGTCAGACCCGAGAGGTGGGTGGCAGAGGCAGAAGGGTTGCGAATCGAATCCCCGCCCCATCACAGTGTCCACAGTCCCGCTTTCCCAGAGCTACTATGCCCATCATCATCAGTAGGACTACAGCGCTGAGCTCTGGAACAGTCGTTTCCTTGGCGGCGGGAGGAGCTAAAAGAGATAGCTTCGAGAAAAAGAAACCTTTATCTTTTGGAAGATTTATGAAACCTAATTTAATTTTTTTTATTTAATATTGGTTTCCACCCCCCCTCTCTCTCTTCACTGATGTCATACCTCTCTTTCCCCATTCCTCTCTCTCTCTCTCTGCATGCATTGACATCATCTCTCCCTCCCTCCCTCTCTCTGTACTGACGTCATCTCTCTCCTACATTCTCTCTCTCTCTCTCTCTCTCTGTGTGTACTGATGTCATATTTCTCTCTCCCCATTTCTTTTTCTCTCTCTGCATTGACATCATGTCTCCTCTCCCTCTGTACTGACGTCATCTCTCTCTCTCTCTCTCTCTCTCTCTCTCTTTGTTCCGCCATCACAGCTGTGACATACGCCTCGGGGCACTTCGCGATAATATTAACCGCAGTTCCACGGAAAATGTCAAAATCTTTGCAATTTGTCGCTTACTCAGAACGACTAAGGATGTGATCTCAGATAAATGAGCAAATAGTGTGCGATTATTCTGTTTTCGATAAGGGGATAATATACACTGGCTACTTGTCCACCACCGAGAAACCAAATATGCATGTCATCACAAGTAAAATGTGTACATTTTGGTCAGTTAATTTTTATAGGTATAGCCGAATTAATGCTCAGGCACTTCACACACACACACACACACACACACACACACAGCAAACATATTTATTGTGCCGTATAATTTATAGTTATACTTACAAACAACAAGCAAGATGTTTTACAAGCGTGTAGTGATTGTACGAAGAGACTACGATACGTGCTCATATTCTGGTTCAAGAGACCTCGCCGATCCCAGCAGAAGCTGGGTGGGATGCCAAGATGTCTGTCTAAATGAACGTACAGAGTGGCAATGGCTCCAGTCTAAAAATGATGAAAAACAAAGGTTTTAGCAACGTATGACCACAAAATATTCCAACACAGGTGGTACAGATTCTGATTACCTAATAATAACAAGCTCTCAGACTCTAGACCATCCATCGTTGATGTCTCGACAGAATCTAAGCTCGTCAGTGGAAAGAACAGGGCGCCAACGGTTTCAGTTGCGATTTTGTCTCGTCCATTGCACGAGTATCTGCCGATGGCGTCGCGTTACAGGAACCTGCAGCAGTGGTGTTTGGGGCAACAGACCGCCAGCACGAATCCTGCTGCAAACTGTTTTCCGTCGAAATTCTATAACTGGTAATTCTTTGAAGATCATTTCAGAGAGATTATAATTTTGAAAACGGTTAAGGTGACAAGATATCGATCCTCATCTCGGGTGGCACGAACCAGGTGTCCACGTGACCTGGCCGGTGTGGCGGTATTACCCTGGGATGAACATTGTAGTGGGAGGTAACGGAGGTCTGCATTAACCCTCCCTGAACAATCCTGATGACCTGAGCCACTTATCTAATGTTGAATGCACCTGGAGATTCCTAGACTAACTTGCATTACACGCGCTTCCAGGTAGTTGAGGAAGTGTTAATTGGTTATGCACAAAGGTGTACGCAGATTAAGTGGAGGGGTGAGGTGCAGGCAAGTTTCCAAGGTCGCTCAGTTCAAGAGAAGGCGACTGTGGCTGCACGTGCAGTGTCAGTGTTTGGGGTTCTCTCCGACCAAAACACGGACGGGTTCGAACACCGCACCAGACGAGCGCTGCTGGCTCGGAAACAACCCGTCTGTTGCTCCCTTTTTTTTTCAAAAAAAAAGAAAGAAGAACGTATTTACGATCAAAGGGCGTATTTTACTTTATAATTCCTCGCGACTTCAACGTGAATGGTTACAACAGAGATGTGGATGACGTTTGATCTCGCTGATTAATCCCAATCGGACTCCCCCCTTCTTTTGTTTTTGTTGTTGCGAGGAGTTTGCATCATTGCGGGGTTTCGGAAATAGACCGGGCGGTTAATAAACCAAAGGAACGCGAGACCGGTCGGGAACCTGTCTGACAATTAAGCAAGGCGGCGGCTTTGCGGTTCTTCTTCTTCTTCCATAAGCGTTGATCAATTTGTCCAGGCTGACCGGTTCTATTAAATCGACCCGGCCTGAAACTAAATTCTAAGTAGGCTATAAATAATTTAAAAAAAAAACAACAAAACAAACAACCTTTAGGTCCTTTAATAGAACTGCACGCGTCGATCGATCGCCTTAGACGTCTTCCCGACGGCACCGTGACCACACCGGCTGTCCGTGTCGGGCTTTCAGGGGAGGTAACAACCGCCGAGTGTCCAAATGGTCCAGCATCCATCTCTGGGTGTATGGAGCAGCGGATATAAAATCCGAGGCCAGTTTCTATTCGCTGATAATTATTAAAAGCCTTCCAGTAATTCAGTGCTATGACAGCCGAGATGAACTTCTCTTCCGTCAGCTGTAGAAGGTCCCGTAATATCTCGACACAGCAATAATAATAATTAACAAAAAATCAAAAAGGAAACCAAACCAAGTTATTTCGCATCGTTGTTGAATTTAAATTCCCAGTTTTACGCGGGGGTCCAGACGGCGTATGAAAGTTCTGTTAACGGACAATCACAGTCAAATTACGGCAGTGTAGAATTTATGACGGGGATTCTACAGAGTAATAGATTTTATAATTAAGGCAGAAATAGTGGACCATACACGGTTTAGCTAAACACTAGATAAAATCTTTATCTTTAACTGCTTGGGTATCTTGAGAAACATCAAAGACAGTTTTAACATAGTTTTTACATTAAGTTGAACATCAGCATTTAAGATGGCGTTCTGATTCTTTTAGGCAGATATATAGGAACGAGTGGAGAGGTTATCTTAAAGGTAGGGTTCGTCTTTATGCAAAACCGCATTGTGAAAACGCTTTCTTGATTATCGCCATCTAGAAACTGTTTTACATTTCGTGCCCTCTTGGTTTAATTTCGCTGCTATTGTTTAATAAAAAGTAAATAAAGCGATCTTCCAAATACCACTAAACACTTAGTAATTCCTTTAGTTCATCTTTCAGCATAGCGCCAGGACTTTAATGCTTAACCAATCAAAGGTAAGCTAACAGAGAGCTAGCGGCTACTGAGAGGCGTAAGATATGACAGTTTTGATTGCTCTGCGTCAATATACAAAGATTTTGAAAGAATTTGCAAATTTTTCCTTTTACTGGTTTTCCAAATCCAACCTTAAAAGAGGCGCGACAGAAGCGACGATATTTTTAGAGACTAATGATAGACTGAAAGTAGATCTTTCAGAGGCAGTCGACACTGAAGTCTTTTGTTTTTTCAGTTTGCAGAAGCGTGGGAATAAGATTACTTAAATACGCATGCGCAATAGTTAGGGTTAATTATACCAACACATTATAGACCCTAAAAGAGCATTTTGTTTCCATTATTGTTACCACCATTGTTCTCATCATCGCTACTAACAAGTGGCAGACAAAAATTCAGATGTTAACTTTAAAGAAAGAAATAAAAAAGCTAAAAACAGTAATGTGACGGTCGAAAGTAGAAGCAGCTAAAAAAATTACATAAAAATATCCAGAATATTTGAAACATTTTCATTTCATTATCAAACAGAGAATACTTAAAGTTAAAGAAATAAAATAGAAAGATGCAAATTGACTAACAATGAAGAGAACGGAAAGTCACAGAGGAAAGGAGTCACTTAAGACGGCTTTGAAGAGTTTGACGTCTAAAGATTCCATAATTCTAAGTTTTAAATCATTAGAGAATCTGCCCCCAATCCTCGTCGTTCATTCAAAGGAAATTGATGGCCTGAATTAGCTAAATAGTTTCTTACTGACAGATGCGCCGTGTACCGGTGGATAAAGTTTTCGATGTTGGCAGCTTCACACGACTGACATTTGGTATAAGATACGACATGCCATTGACCAGAAATCGGAATTCTCTTCTTGAAAGAGAAACGTAATCCAGTTGTAATCCAATTGTGTTGGAATTAATAAAATACAATTTGAGTTCCAGCGGATAAAACACTTTTGATAATTTAATTAACTTTTCTAAAAGAAAATATATGGTACTTAATGGGCACAGTTTGCATAGAAACTCGTGAAGATCACAATTTACAAAGTACAGTACATCAGGGATATCAGATTGAATAACAGAAAGAGGAAATCCATTCTGCAAAAGCAGTTCAGTAACAACTTCTACCCGAAAATGAATATTAACATTTTAAGAGCAGATCGTGAAGACTCAACAGAATAAAACTGATACAAAGTTAAGTCTATAAAGTCTGGCAACGAAACTTTCCCAGTTCATAGTTTAAGTAGTTCATGTATATTTCCTGTATATTTAAATGCTAACGCTATTTAAAACATCAAATGAAAGAAGTGCATTAGAAGAAAAAAAGGCTAAATATTGTTGTCTAACCCTATGGTATATGCTACATTAGGATTTTTTTTTCCTCAACCAGTGCATAAGCTCACTAGCAGATGTAGAAGAGAGAAACACAATAAATGTGTCGTCGATATATCTGAACTGCGGATAAGGAAGCTGGACTGGCTAATACAGGCGTAGGTTTTCATAGCAACAGTAGTTCCTAATTAAATGTATAGATGAGCTGTAGTTGACGTCATAATCTTTGATCTGCAAACAAAGATCAGTGCATATGACGTCGATTATAGCTCATGTGTGCGTTTAATTAGTAATTATTGGAACTTTAACAGCTAGCAACGGGGGCTTTCCCCTACATCGACGAAAACATTTCTTCGGAGACAGCCTCTCGACCCTGGAGAAAGGGCGTAGCGCCGCGGTTATCCGCTAGACAGCGCTGCCTGTCAAGCGCTACGAGGGGGCGAAGCGCATTAATCTTTGGCAGAGAAATCTCCATTTCTAGATGTGAGAGGAGAGCGTGAGAGAACCCCCGCGATCATCTGATGAACAGAAATCGAAAAACGACCGTTCTGGGTAGGTACGCCGACCGAAATTCGAACGCATACCCCGAAACATTGTCAGTCCAATAGGCTAGCATTTGGGCAACCACACCTCCCTGCTTCGTCTCAATAGAGCAAAGAAAAATGCTGGCTGAAACGAAATCCAAAGAAACACTAGTGGAAGTCCAGTTGAGCTGGGTATACAGTTAGCTATTAGAGAAAATGCATACATCATTAGTAACCAAGACAAGTAACTCACAAAAGCCGTCTCACGTGTGGATCTCACTGTAGCAACTTGCGGTTTTTCTCTATTTTGCTTTATTAATTTAGGTTTTCTTTGATTGATGATAACGAACAAACTCCGCGATATTCCCCGGTATCCATGCTGGAGTTTGCTTTATCTTAGTGTTCCTAATGCTTTGTGTAATTTGAATTTTTTTTTTTTTTTAGCTTAAATTTTTTGTTATTAGTAGTAGCAACAATAATAGTAACACTGGCAGATTTAGTAGCAATAATAGTAGTTTTAGTATAACCATCGAATCGTATCTATTAATCACGTACAGGCAAAGAAGACAGACGTTTTCATTAATTTTCTTAGGTTTTACATCTCCGCGCAGTCGGTGCCTGCTTGAATTCTATTCTTCGCCTCTCTAATTAAATCATTGCTAAATATATTGCAGTACGCGAAAAGACCCGTAATTTTTTTCTTCATTCCATCTACAGCTAAGTAAACCTACGCCGCTCCAATTCCAGTTCTAAGTACTTACGTTGAATTAGAAGTGATTGACGAAGAGCCGCACTTTTCTCCCTTTCTTCTTCTTTTTTGCACTCAGACTGGATTTCCACGTACAGGAGCCGAGTCTCTCCTTGGTGCGGTGAAGAGAGAGAGAGAGAGAGAGAGAGAGAGAGAGAGAGAGAGAGAGAGAGAGAGAGAGAGAGAGAGAGGACGTCAATGCAGAGAGAGAGATTACGCGTCAGTACAGAGAGAGAGAGAGAGAGGACGTCAATGCTGAGAGAGAGATTACGTCAGTACAGAGAGAGAGAGAGAGAGATGACGTCAATGCAGAGAGAGAGATTACGTCAGTACAGAGAGAGAGATGACGTCAATGCAGAGAGAGATTACGTCAGTACAGAGAGAGAGATGACGTCAATGCAGAGAGAGAGATTACGTCAGTACAGAGAGAGAGAGATGACGTCAGTACAGAGAGAGATTACGTCAGTACAGAGAGAGAGAGATGATGTCAGTACAGAGAGAGCGAAAGAGTGATGACGTCAGTACAGAGAGAGAGATGACATCAATGCAGAGAGAGAGATGACGTCAATGCAGAGAGAGATGACGTCATTACAGAGAGAGAGAGTGGGGGTGGGGTGCGAGCGTGCGAGTGTTAATGCGCATCTTCACGGTATTTCCATTACTTTGCAAGCGCCCAACAGCGGTGTGCAATTCATGATGAAGAATCTCAGTGGCGTGTTTCCTTTAAGACCCGCTCAGCTTTGTCTCCTCTATTCCAGTAGATTTTTCAAAGAGCGCTTTCCACAGACTCAGAGTATAGACGCCATCTCCATTTCCACGAGTCAGAAAACACGCAAGCGATAGACGAGGGTTGACTATCGATATCGTCATCTCTCGGTGGGACTGTTCGCTGTGCCACTAACCATGGCCGTCGTACGAAGGGAGTTTCTCACTCCTTCACGGGGCCAGTCGTGCATAGCCGGTGAAAAATAACAAGAAGCAGACAGAGCTCTTACGAGACCCTCAGAAAGATTCGTTCCCTCCCCTGACACATTATGAACAACTGCATTTGTTAGACTGGGAGACGAGGAATTCGGTTGAGAGTTAAAATCTCGCTTTGATATACGTGGTTACCATTGATAATTTACTGTGGTTCCACCAGACCTACCGAATATTGGCGAACTAAATCTATGAATTTTTGAAACCATCATATAAAATAATGCACACTTATCGGGCAAAGTATAGTTTCCGGCATTACGGTAGAAATTTGGATGCCGGACATTGACGATTCTTCGAGTGATTCTCTTGCATGTAATGAGAGGTAGAGATGTTCGTCTGTCATAGTCATCACCTATCATCACGACGCCATCTGCTGTTTCGAAATCCTGCGTTCAAGATGCAGTCATTTGAAGCAAGCGTTATTATTCCTGGCTATCGTTGTATGGCGGGCATAGATTGTCCCGTTACACCGTGGGTTTGTCAGCGTATAGTAGATACAGAGTGACCCAATACAAAGCGGCTTATCACGGTGTGATGGATATTGATTGTCCCAGTGCCCTGTTATCACTGAAAACGGAACGCATCGATCTCATATAGAGCGGATGGTTTTTACACCTGAGAGAAATACCTCAGAGTATCGTTCGTGGTTCTCTCGTTCAGGCAGACTGACACCACATTCATGGATTTTCTAACTTCGCGTTGTTTGTTCATTTCAAGGTGACCTACTCAAATATTTGGCTGTTTTAATATTCTAATTCGGGTTCTAGTTGAAAATCGAAATAATTTACCTTTTTTGGTGGGGGGCCTGGTGTTTGCGAGTGTGATGTAGTGTAAAGTTCGTGTATGTGTGTGTATCTCCGAAGAGAAAGGGTAGTTACTTCCCCAGTCGAAAACCCTCTGCTCCTCAGGTCCGGAAGAATCTAACCTCCCCAGCCATGGGGGCGGCAGACTTTTCATCGCGCTGCCATCACTTTCACCATGGAACCCTAGGCGCTACAGGTTCCTCATGCGATTCCAGGAAAGAACCAGTGATCCGGGGGGGGGGGGTTGCCAGAGAGTTATGGTAGGCGGTTGGCTCAGTTTTTATTATAGAAATTTACCATCAGCAGAAAGAACAGTGAAAAAATCATCTGAATCTGAATAAACTAGAAATCCGGAAGAACGAATAAAAAGTCTTGTGGCACCGGTCTAACGTATTTGGCGAACAAAGGAAGATTTTATTTATCGAGAAACAGTGAGGAATGAAGAGATTTTTGGCACACTGTGTGTCAATAATGGCCGAGGTTTTACCTATGGTATAGGCCGTACTCATTTGGCAGCAACAGATGGAGATGACCTGCGAGCCGATCGTTAAACATGTAAGCTGACACGCGCAACATAGAGAGTTACTTACCTTTGCTTGGTCATCCTTTATTCTTGAAGGCTGTTACTTTCATCCATTGGCTAACGCTTCAATAAGCGGGAAAGGAATGTCTGATGGTTACTATAGGCAACAAGCAAAAGAAGAAAATTCTTGGGGTTTTTTGGGAGTCAAGCTAATCCCAGTTGAAAAAAATGTTAACTATGATCCCACCGTCACAAAGAACTAAAAATGCCATCTTTATGCAGTTCTGGCATGACACTAAATGTCATGCAAATAAAACGAAAACATGGCCTTTACGGTCTTAAAGCTGCGATTTTTCGAACAGAAACTGTGATGCAAATAGCAAAACGTCTCTTTATATCGTAACATCACGTCAGATTGCGTGTGTGTGTGTACACACACATAAATACATATTCGTGACACGCCATACGCCGCCACGGATCAAAAGTAACCACAGCTATATCCGGAGATCTATCTTAAAATGGTGTTGGCATTTTTACAAGCACCCTGATAACCGAAACATCAGCACAAATTGAATTTGGTGAACCATTTGATGCAGATCACCAGCTGATCGACTCGCTCGCTGTTTCTACGTTACCATGGTTTCGGAGAAAGAGCTAATGCCTATAATATATTTTCAAGCAGTATTTGTACATCGGGACACCTTGTTGGATATTTAGGTATAGGAAAATTTGCAGAGATTTTCCCCTGACAACCCTAGCCAAGCTGGTCCGGTATTATGGATCGTTTGAAGTTTGAGGCTACAAGCGACATTGCGATGACTGTGGATTCATTATTTATGCTATTTTTTACGCTGAACATTCATCCTGTAGATTAATAGATATCTGTGTGTGCATTTGCCTCGGTTCTCTTTTACCACCAAATAAAAACTATGAATAATTGCAACATTTATCACCTTCTGGCTGAGAAGCCCACCTTTTTTGAACGGTGTAACAATTAGTTTGCACAGTGAAAATACGCACACGGATAAATTATATCAGATTATTAACCTTCTCTAAACCGAACAGCAGTCGGGGCGATCCGCTGACACTGATCAGACTGGTTTCGATTCGACTACCTCACTGAAATTTCGATCGTAATTAATAATAGAAGACAGTTACCGTTCGCTTTCGTTTGAATGGCTGGGATCGTCAGGCGTAAAGAAAAAGATTATTTATGCTTAAAAAGCGTCTGGTAAAGCTCGTAAGTTCGTTAGGGTGGTGGTTGGTTGTTCGAGATGCTATCGATGGCCTACATTCGATATATCCTGCATTATGGGCAGCTGGAGATTCTGAACTGTTTGCTTGGTAGTTATTAGGACAGGAGACAGGGTTCGTTTTAATGTCCGCTGGAAACTTCCCCACCAGTAGTTATTTACTGGGATTAGGTGATGGCGTCAGCTGTTGAGTGCGGAAAATACCCTACGGCGAGCGAGTGAAGCCGGAATGTCAGGAGAACGCGGCAGATTGGGGAGGATTCTTTTAATAAGGACAGGGATGGGGGAAACAAGACGACCGTAACGCGTCACCAAAGATGGAGTTAAAAAATGCCCGCATCCAACTTCCTGCCGCTTGTCCTCCGTTGGCCTGGCCTTGGGCTGCTGACATTTCCGGACTGTAATTCTTCATTGTCTGCGTGCTTCGTCCACCGACCATTTTTTTGCCGTGAAGTATCGAACTATTGTGATTTATTTGTACTCTATTTTACTACTTATTAGTGTTTTGGTGCCTATTGAGTTTGCACATAGCATAATATTTAAACACACATATAGAGAGAGATGACGTCAATACATAGAGATGACGTCGGTACAGAGAGAGAAAGAGAGAGATGACGTCAATACATAGAGATGACGTCAGTACAGAGGGGAGTGAGAGAGAGAGAGAGAGATCCTGTCCATAGACGCTTGTTGGGACAAACAAAAGTCTGTGCGTGACTGCATTCTAATAAAATTAATATAAGATTAGTTCTCTTCTTCAATTTAAGTCATTCGCAATTGCAAACAGCCTAGGGATTGTAGAAACGATACACTGGCGGAGGAGAAGAGAGACAGAGGAAGTGCCGATTTTTTCATGATCTTTATGTTTCAGCTTACTACTGCTTAGAAGAAAACAGTAAGGTCGCACTAACAAGAGAGGAAATTAAGCCGGAGCTTCGTGTACGTTAACAGATGAAGGTACCAGCAATCCTGCTGCTAGCAGGGCTGGTCAGTCAGACGGGGCCTTGTCTCGCAGTCGGCCAAAGTGGCGACAAAGACGCCTGGACAGACAGACGGATCACTCTCCGGCTATATCCAGCGACTCTGAGCTTTACCAGGTAAATAAGCCACTCGTTGATGCTTTCAAGCTGGCCTGTCTATGGCTTGATGAAGCAAACGACGGAATGAGATGCTGGAGCCTAAATGGCGAAAACCACTTGGGGGAGAAGTAAATGGCATGACGACAAACACAGCTGAAACGAGTTTGCAGCTGTAAATAACAGTCAAAGTCCTTTCCCGGTTGTTTATCTCCTCTGAACACTAACAACTCTGTAATAATTGTAAGCTACACGCGTAATTTCAGTCTCTTATACAAACAACTTGCGTGTGTCTAGTTCTTCAAGTATCTACACTATATATTTAATAATTTTAAATCTTCGACAATTCCCAAAAGACTGTTAGGGTTAGAGTACAGCTCTTCTGTCAAGACGACCACAAACGGGTTCGTGTGCGTCTTAGTTTAGAAATGGATCAACCTCAGCTGGGCTGTAAGCTAACGGCTCCAGCGGGCACCTGCACATTTTTCTGTGCGTTCGATTTCCACGTTGCTCCCTTTGTTTCGGAATTAAGACGTCCAGGGTGGCCATGAAAGTTGTCTTATGGCTTCCTTTGAACTGGACAGTGACCCTGCTAACAGCGACGGCAGACTGAATATCCAGTATCCTTAAGATTTCCTGCTGCTTCTGAAACGGCGGTGGCATCCAGTTACCTGTCGTGTATTTAATATACTCTTCGTAGTAAAATATTGATTGTTATATTCTATTCAAGGAAGTAGTTGCTGTTTTATACAGTCCGCAAAATATTTTTAAAAAATATTTTTTATCGATTTATTTAGTTGTGGGCTTCAGGGAATTAATCCGCCCAGTTAAAATTTCACGTTTTTCGAGATCAAACAGATGTTAAAACCATCGACTCGGGTAGGGTTATATGCCATCGGTCGACAACAGATGGTGGAAACAGAGGAGGCGGCCATATGTTAGACCGCACACTGGAAGATATCGCTTTTGTGACAGAGTTGTGGGGAGAGGTGGAATAAATTATCCGCGATACTGATAACAACAACCAGCAATGTCAACTTCGGGAAACGAATCGATCGATCAGTATGTCTCTCCCACCCTACGCGGCTTGGCCCTCATCTCTCTCTGTACTGATGTAATCTTTCTCTGTACTGATGTCATCTCTCTCTCTCTCTCTCTCTCTCTCTCTCTCTCTACTGACATAATCTCTCTTTCTATCTCCCCTTCCCTCTCTCTTTCTCGCTCCGTCTCTCTGTAATTACGTCATATCTCCCCCCCTCTCCTCTCTCTTGACTCTCCACTGACGTAATCTTTCTCTGTACTGATGTCATCTCTCTCTCTCTCTCTCTCTCTTTTTCTTTCTCTCTCTCCTCTCTCTCTCTCTCTCTCTCTCTCTCCATTTCTCTCCATTTCTCTCCATTGACGTAATCTTTCTCTGTAATGACGTCATCTCTCTCTGTATTGACGTCATATCCCCCCCCTCTCTCTTTCTCTCTCCACTGACGTAATCTTTCTCTGTACTGATGTCATCTCTCCTCTCTCCTCTCTCTCTCTCTCTCTCTACTGACATAATCTCTCTTTCTATCTCCCCCCCTTCCTCTCTCTTTCTCGCTCCGTCTCTCTGTATTTACGTCATATCTCCCCCTCCCTCTCTCTTTGACTCTCCACTGACGTAATCTTTCTCTGTACTGATGTCATATCTCTCTCTCTCTCTCTCTCTCTCTCTCTCTCTCTCTCTCTCTCTCTCTCTCTCTCTCTCTCTCTCTCTCTCCATTTCTCTCATTTCTCTCCATTGACGTAATCTTTCTCTGTAATGACCTCATCTCTCTCTCTATACTGACGTCATCCCTCCACTCTCTCTCTCTCTACTGACATAATCTCTCTTTCTATCTCCCCCTTCCCTCTCTCTTTCTCGCTCCGTCTCTCTGTATTTACGTCATATCTCCCCCTCCCTCTCTCTTTGTCTCTCCACTGACGTAATCTTTCTCTGTAATGACCTCATCTCTCTCTCTCTCTCTCTGTACTGGCGTCATCCCTCCACTCTCTCCGCTCTCTCTCTCCTCTCTCTCTCTCTCTCTCTCCATTTCTCTCCATTTCTCTCCATTGACGTAATCTTTCTCTGTAATGACCTCATCTCTCCCCCCCCTCTCTCTCTCTTTCTCTCTCAGTATCAGCATTTTTTAAAAAGCAGATTAATTCCGACTAATGAAATGCCTTTTGCTTTGCAGACATTTGTTACTTCGGATTTTGATTTTTCTGAAATTTTGATGTAAAGAAATTCTAAAAAGAAATGAAGTACAAAATCTGATATAATAAATTTTAAATTTTAATAAAATTCTCAAAGAAACAGAAAAATACAAATGGAATTATTTAAAAAATCTATTTTTATTTATTTAGTATTATTTTTTAAAATCACATCAGCACTTGGGTTCCTATTTCAATTACAAAACTAATATCTGGGACCATCCGAAAACTCAGAATCTTCATGCCATTTGTCAAAAAACCTATTTGTTTTAAGAGCGACAACGGGAATATGAAACCTGAGCCGGTCCATCTATCTCGTTTCCGATGAAGATGAAGTCCGTTTTGGGTCGGTTTTCTTTCTAAGAGAGAGAGAAAGAAAAAAAAAACATAACGAAAGACAATTTCGGGCTATGGTTGGCGAGAGAAGTGGTTCTGGCAACAAAGGAGCCATCAAGATTCAAGAGAAAAAAGTCAAACAATCCGGCCCGCGGTGGAGAAGCGTGCTCGTCACGTCGGTAGCACGTTTGCTCGGCAGAGAGAAGCCGAGATTCTTTATAGCCAATCAGATTTTTAATCATCTCCGAATTTTTCTTCATTAAATTCTTTAGAGGATTCTAAAAATCGAAATAAACCGGCGTTATTCACGAATGCCGAAGGTATTTTAATAAACGTGGGAGGGTTCTTCCTTCTTTTCCTTTTGAGTTAGAATTCAGGTGTAAATCAGATAACTCGCAGCCATCTAATATTAATAATGGAACCGAAACAGAAAGGAACGGGAAGAAGTGTAATCTGATTAGGGAAGCTGGAAGAAAGAAAAATAAAGTACTAAAAGGTAATTAAACTCTATTATGGTGCAGCGACACGCTCTGTTTAATGATAATAGTTTATCGGCTCTCGGAGGCCCTGTGGGTTACAGCCCCTTATATGGTTTCCGACAGAAGGCGACGATAGCCGAACAGCGATAACGATCAGATTTCTACAAAACGGCGGCAGTATCCGCGTGGCTTGGTTCTGACCGTCCTTCGCTGCTAAAATCTGTATTGGGTTTCTTTCGCCTGGTTTGCCATCTGGTTCTTATCGTTTTGAGACTTGTTCCGAAGATTAGCTGCCGGTGTAAGCAAAATTCCACAGCGGTAAACTACAAAAATAAAATAAAAAAAAAAAAATATATATATATATATATAAGTTCTGAATAAGCCTAATGTTTTTTAATTTGTTGATGGGTCGCAGCGGTATTTCTGATAATGGAGGTTGGTATCAGATTCCGTAGTTGCAAGCCTTGGCAGAAAAGTGAATCCTTGTCATTCGTTGAGAGCGATTAATCTCTTCTCCGAGTTAATTTTAATAACAGGAAATGGCTTTCTAATACAATACACTTCCTTGTTCTATCTTACGTACACAACTGGTTATTAAACATACAAACTTCTCAAATTCTTTATAAACTCCCTGCGTATACAAGCGCACACGACAATACGAAGAGATAAAAAAGCAATGGTTGTTCTCTGTTCGTCACCTAATTTTGTTTTCCTACGTCTAAAACAGAAGAAGCCAAGAATGCGAAACTAAATTAATATTTTAACAGCAAGAGTTGTCTCCCTCGAAAACTCACTTCATAAATTAAAGGCCACCACTAGCATTTACCAACTTAGGGAGTAGGATGAATCAGTCAATCAAGAAATCTACAAGTTTGGGCCTAATATAATCCAGTTTTTAAAATAAATGTCATTCTACACTTAGATATATACTCCTCACAAAAAAGCATCAAGTTTCCAAGAATTTAGTTCTTGAATATTGGTGGCCAAGGTCGAAGGCCAGAGTTCGATTCCAGATCGGGATTGGCTCGGTTTCGCAAACATTCCTGGCATTCTTGCGCTTCATCAGCTGGCTACGTAGGTATCTTCTCACATCTGAAAATGAAGAATTCTAGTAGGGATGTTCGTTCTGTAGCAAAAAAAAAAAAAAAAAATTGAAAGAAAACTTAGCATCAAAATCACCTTCTTGGAGGGACCTTGTCTGCCACTAAATGCTTACTGTTCTCGGTCCAAAAGCAACCCCGAAGCCATGCGCTTTACAAAAAAGGCAGATAGTGCCCATATTCCGGATGAAAATAGCCTGCATACTGATCCAAGCTTTCCATTAAAAATAGCTGATGTCAGTGGAGGCTACGTTGAATTGTTGGGCAAAAACGAAAGGTTTTTGCGAAAGCAAATGGGCAACGACACTAGTCTAGAAATGGTCAGAGACCAAGTGGAATTAGCAGAAAATGCTTTAATAATCTGACCTCAACTGACTCCAAATACAGGCTTTGATCCACCAAATCACACTCACACGATCCGGTTGTTGTTTTTTTATCGATTATGGCCACTTCTGGCTGGTTAGGAGATTGTGGGCGGAATTGGCGACTACAAACACGCCTCTCTTGAGATTTCACAAATTATTTTCTAGTTAATTTAAGTCTCGAGATCGTGACCACGCGAGTGATGTTGCGGACATGAGGTATAGAATTTGCAGAGAGTGACGGGCGTTGTCATCCATAAAGTTGAAGTGAGGCCAGAAAGCTGGCTGCAAGGGTCACGATTCTGTTCCTGTAGCTGACATCCCCCAAATCTGCAAAGTGTACGCAGATTAAGTGGAGGGGTGAGGTACACGCAAGTTTCCAAGGTCGCTCAGTTCAAGAGAAGGCGACTGTAGCATCACGTGCTGCGTCAGTGTTTGGGGTTCTCTCCGACCAAACCACGGACAGGTTCTTCTTCTTCGATCACTCATTTCATGAGAGTGAGATGCTTTGCATCCGTCTTCAGCAGTGGTTTATTCTTCTGACTTTTCCTTGTCATAGGAGACTTGCCTCTGTCATCGCTATAGAGCGTGCCCCCGCCCTCGGTTCCTCTGTCTGAGTGCCTACACAGGCCACTCCCCAGAAGCAACTGGAGCGATGCCAGTAAAGTACCTCGCTCAAGGGTCACAACAATGTGCCAGCAGCGGGAATCGAACCCAGGACCCTTAGGTCCTGAAGCCAACACACTCACCACTGAGCCACATCGCCTGGCTACGGACGGGTTCGAACACCGCACCAGACGAGCGCTGCTGGCTCGGAAACAACCCGTCTCTTGCTTCCTTTTTTGTGAGGAGTTTAATAGATGATGACTTTAATCGCCAGGGCCATTTAATTCATCTGGCTGTCGCGAGAAATTGTCTGCAGCGGTGATGATCAGTATTTTAGAGAGTTATTGAAAGGGTTAACTCAACTATCGCTAGTGAGGATTCTTTTTGTAGCTTTTAAAAAAAATCTATTACGGTGTGAAAGAATGTCTGACTTATTGCCCTTTCTGGCTAACAGCAGCCCACAGTGTATTTTATTGCGCCGAAAGTATACTTTCAAAGGGATGCAAAACATCGTTGTCCACACACGTGTCCCCACATGTCAACATCCGCTTTAGGCTACGTTCCAACGTTATCGCGTTTCCTATTGATCTTAGTCCTGGCTCTATAATTTTAGAAAGTGCCCTCCCCCCAGAGAATTAAGCGGAGAGACGAAAACCGAGATGCACCGATAGGGGGCACTGGCAGCTGCATCAGCTGGTGTCGAGTTAGATCATTCTGCGGTCTCGATGCGTTTCAAGATCCGATTAGACCTAAGCCGGCGAGAAACAATGATTACTTGAGAAAGCGATCGTTTCTTGGTGCCGGCTAACTCTGTTATCACTCAGTTGGAGTTTTAGTATGTGAGTGTGAGTGGGTGCGTGTGAGTGAGTGAGTGTGAGTGTGTGAGTGAGTGTGAGCGTGTGAGTGTGTGTGTGAGTGTGAGTGTTCTCTCTTGTCTTGTTTATTTTGTTTTTTTTTTGTCATTTATTTCAAATGGGAAGAGAGCGGATTCAGTCTCGTGGACTCCGGCTTACACGGTTCGAGTTTTTACAAATTCCTCCGGCTTCTCTCAACTCAACGTTTGAGCGACTTTTACAGGCGACACGGAATCGAAAAACA